>JAOANR010000002.1:43524439-44027539 GCA_030278955.1 Hygrophila difformis | reverse complement strand
AACAACATTCATGTTTTGAGTTTTTGGAAATAAGGTTTCGAAGTGAGTCGAATTTCAAAATCGTTACAAGAAAAGTTTTCCACTAAAAAGACCAATTTCGACACAGTTTAGTCCAACACATATTGTAGATGACACCTTACTTCAAGTCCAATTAGTCCGAAATTTTTACAGGTTGTAGATGACACCTTAATGAACAACTTTCGTGTTATAAGTTTTTGGAAATAATGAGATTCAAGTGTTCAAAAATCGGTTACAATATACTGCCCACGCATGATTTTAAAAATCGGTTTGACACAGTTTCAAATTTTATCCGTTTTAGCATATCAAATGAACTCCAAAATTTATGAACTTTTATATGCATGATCTAGACATAAATATCTACAAATTTTGTTTACAAATGTAAGTTTGGTTCGATATAGAAATGGATGAAAAACATGCATCAAGTTGAATCAAAAAACTGTCAAGGTTTCGGGCGTTCGATTTTTACACAGAAATTTTACGTCACGTTTTGGGGTATCAAATCTTTATGGAAATGGCTGAAATTTTGACATAAGGTGTATTACGGTCTTATGAACAAAATCTATGTTGAAAATTTTTTGGTTCGAATTCCCAAAGATAGGGTTTTAGTCGATTTACTGAAATTGATCGAAAGGAGGGTTTTAAATCCGATTTTAGTTACGATTCTATATCTTTTATTTTAAACGACAAGGAACCACAAAAATTGTAGAGTAAGGTCTTGACTTACTTATATAGAGATTAGAATCGTTAGGGAGTCTTTTCGAACGTCCTAGGGTCGTGACGAACGTCCAACTTCTCCGATATCCTTTTTGTTCGCCCCCGACGTGAAATTGTAACAAGAAGTAGAGTGTTAGATTTCGAGTTCTTGGAATCTATGGACGAATTGAAGACTATGATACAACTTACCAAGGTCCTAGAAGGCAGAGGCTTCATCCCGATCGTCCCGTCTTTGCCGAAATCCTTGCCGGAAAGTGAACTCGAAGGGATTTTGGCTTGGAGAGGAAGAATGAGGGAGTGAAGCTTGTGTTTTCTGAAAAGAATGGGGATGGAGCATCCCAAATCCGACCTTAAGCCTTTCCTAAGACTGTGATTGGCTTGCCACCGATAGAGGTCGGATTTTTGGCAAGAAAATCACCATGGAAGGAAAGTTTACACCTCCTGCACCTCTGGCGCGGTGGTGACGCGCACATAGGGCATTGTCCGCGCGAGCTGTCCTCGGACGCGTCTCCTTCATCTCGCGCGGTGGCCGCGCGGCGTCCGGTCCGGCCGGTTTGGGCGGTTCGTATGGTCCGTCGGTTCTTTTCTTCTTTCCTCTGTCGGGTTTCTATCCTCTATGTTTTTGCTTCGACCTTTCGGGTCATTTCTGGATCGAAATTCCTATCTTAAATTTATCATGAACTCAGGTTAATGTTCGTAACACTCCCGTGCAATAATTTATTTGATTAAATTATTTCCGACTTCACGGGTTCTCGGAATTTAAATTCTCTCGTTCTCGAATTTAATTTCCGTTTCTCTTAGCAAATTTCTCGGGTATTACAGTCTACCCCCCTTATGAATCAACTTCGTCCTCGAAGTTGTGTTTCGGCTTTCTCGAGTTAATCGTTAGGATACTTTTGGTTGTGTTATTATTTTGTGATTGAACTTAGAATTTAGACTTCCAAGCTGCCTACATACCCTGTGAAGGGATCAAGTCATAACGTAGTTCAAAACAATTTGAATTTGTTTTCTCGGGTGTTACATCCTCCCCCCTTAAGAAATAAAGTTACCCATAACTGTGGTCGGGTCATCTTGGAAGAGGGTCGGGTATCGTTGTTTCATATCGGCTTCCAATTCCCATTTCGCCGTTTCCGTCTCGTGGTTTGACCACAGAATCTTGACCATCTTTACAGCTTTATTCCTTGTTATTCTTTCCTTGTAGTCGAGTATTTGTACCGGGATTTCTTCGTAGGTTAGATCATCGTCCAATTCGATTACATCCGGTTGGAGTACATGTGTCGGGTCGGGCACATACTTCTTCAATTGGGAGACGTGAAATACATTTTGGACACGTGCTAACTGTGGCGGCAATGCTAGCCGATATGCTAGATTTCCCACTCTTTCTAGTGATCTCATATGGTCCTATGTATCGTGGGTTCAATTTTCCTCGCTTGCCAAAGCGCATCACACCCTTCATTGGTGATGCCTTCAGCATAACCTTATCGCCGATTTGAAACTCCAAGTCTTGCCGTCTAAGCCCGAGTCACTAAGTAGTGTAGGGTAAAGCAAAATAAAGGAAAAAAAACGTCTCCCAACCTCCGCGCGGTGCATCCCGATTCCGTGCCGGGACCGCGCGGCCGCGGCAGGTTGGGTAAAAGGGCTCGTGGGGTGCGCGAGCTCACTTCATTCCTCCCCTCTCTTGCGAACACAGCCTCATTTTCTCTCAAAATTCGATCTCCTCTACCCAATTCTTCCCGGTTTCTGCTCCGATTTCGCCAAGTAAGGTATGTATCTACTAAAATCACTTACCAATTTCAGTTTCATGCTTTTGTTTTCTGGTTTTTGGATAGATTTAGGGATTAGGGTTTAGTTGAAAAATTTGGGGATTTGTTAGTTTTAGGTTTGGTTTGTGCGAATTAGTAAGCATATGTGATAATTGATGTTATTCTTGTTACCTTGCTTGTGTTTACGCCACAATGTGTTTATGTTTTTTGACAAATTCTTGTTCGATTTGAATGTTTAGGGAGAATATGAAATTTTGGTTTTTTTTTTTGGTTGGTATTGTGACATGAAAATGAGTTCATTGTTGTTGTTGGATGCCATATTGTGATTATGGTTATTGTTTGAACAATCGTTTTAGTTTTCAGACAATTCCCATGTGATTTGTAAGTAACTTTGAACTTGATTTATTGCGCACATAACGTGTTCGACGAAATGCCACAAAAGGGTTTTGGAATTTGTCTGACTATATTCTTTGTTTTGGTTATCTTCCAGATTGTATTGACGAGCGATTGGATCGGATGTTCTTATGGATTACTCATGTTGGGTGTCTATATCGATGTCTTCGTGTATTTCTGCTTGATGATCGTTGTGTGGAATTTAGCCTTATAATTGGTATTGGATATTTTGCAGGATGTTGCTCTTTATGTGGGTTGTTCTGGCATCCCTCATGTGTCCTCCGGGGGCTAAGAGGCGAGCCACACGGCGTGGCGAGGCTAGTTCTAGTACCGCGGTTCCGGTGATGCCGGATGTGGATGACAGCGAGTCTGAGGAGGAGGAGCAACAGCGGGGCCTGAGACTTCGGGGTCTTCCTGATGAGGAGCGTCCTCGCCGGCACGATAGACGTCGTTTCATATCCATGGCGGCTCAGGACTTTTACTTTGACGAGCTGCATAGGAACCGGGCCTATGTTCCTGAGAGAGGCCTTTACCCCAGTCATGTGAGTGACGACAGGGTCCAGCCAGTATTAGATCACCTCCAGTGGACAGGGCTCGCGCGCCATCCTGAGGGTCCAGCTTCAGGATACCTAGCTATGGAGGTCATTGCCAACATTGGCGGGTTGGGGGAGCATGCTGACATGTCCCGTGTCTTAGTTCGCGGTAGACACCTAGATTTCAGTGCCCGGGCGATCAACATGTATCTGGGTCTACCTGATGAGGGTGAGTTACGGGCGCAGCCCGAGGGTCATATGCTTCCGCCTGCTTGGGGTGTCTTATGCACAGAGGTGCCACCTCAGCTCGAGCATGATCATGAGCTGCGGTTGACTACCATGGGCGTTCCCTGGCGGGCTCTTACTCAGCTATGGTTGGAACGCGTTCGCCCGATTACTCGGAGTCACATCGTCTTGGACCACGTATACGAGACCATTTGCTTTATCGCCCGAGGCGGTAGGGTAAATGTGGGGGCTTGTATCGAGGATAGCCTTAGGGGTATGCGTCGGAGCCGGGGTATTAGGGTGATTACTCATGTTCACCTCATTTGCGGTCTTTGTGCAGCACAGAGGATCCGTACGTCGCCGGAGTCGGATCCTTACGATCTGTATGCGGGGCATTATTACGTGATTCCATCCTACACTGCTCGGCGTAATGCCTTGCGTCGCGGAGTGCCTCGGGCCGTGCTTAGGCCGGAGCCCGAGGATGGCGAGTTGATTTTGGTTGTTCCTCCGGAGCAGCCACCTCCACCTCCAGTAGTTCCACCCGCCGCAGTGCCACCGCAGGGCCAGGAGATGGCTCAGATGCTGCAGATGATGCAGGAGATGCGGGTCGACATGGACGCCGGTTTTACAGCTGGGCAGGCTCGTTACGACGCCTTGGACGCTAGGATGGACCTCTACCAGGCCCGTATGGACTCGTTTACTATGAGGCAGGCTCAGCAGCAGGCCACTATGTCTGACATGTATGCCTATGTGCGATAGATGGATGAGTACATGCGTCGGCAGTTCCCACCTCCCGATCAGTGATCTTTCGTATTCGCATTTTCATTTAGGGTTCATAGAAGAAGTATTTTGTTCAGTTGTCTCCTTATGACGATGTTCTGCTAACTGTGATTCGTAGTTTATGTTTCCGTTGTATTATTGCCTAATTATTTGTTTGCCTTGCGTTAGTTGTTTGTCGCTGTTGAGAAATGCGGTTGAATTGTTCTGTCTTAGTTTATGATTTTGCAGTAGAGGTACTCTGGTTTGATTGTTACCTCCTTATTGCGTTTATATATGTTGGTTGCCCATTAATGCTTGTGAAGTGATTTACTAAATAAAGGATGGTATTAACAGGTATCAATCCACTGGAACCTGTTAGTAGAGGTTGTTTGGAGTTTAGTGTACTATTTGTTGTCGTTGGGGGTTGTTTACCACTTGTCGTTTTGTTTTCATTTTCGTTTGTGTTCGTTTTTTTTTTAGACCCTAGGGTATAGGGTTTCAAGGTTTAGGGTTGGAGGTACCCTTGTTTGATTGTTATCCTTATAATATATATATATATATATGTTGTTTATTTATTATTACCTTGTTCCTTTATTTGATTGAGTTTCATCAAGGTAATTAAAGAATGATAATTTAATAAAATGTAAGGAATAATTTAAATATACTTGCATATAAAATAAATGCTTGTAAATTTATTCCTCACGAGAAAACTTTTATTTGGTTACAAGCATTCAAAATAGAAATAGTAGTGCTACTAATAGTTTGGAAATGGAAATATAACTAATAATAGTGCATAGCTAGATCACTAAATCTAGAATGAATAGGTAGGCGCGTCCTCGTAAGGATCCTCCTCATCGCTCGATACATCAATGGGTGCGGCAACATTGGGGTCAGGCCCCGGGTTCTGAAGGACCCCTCCATCAACTTCGTTGGCTAGGTTAGTCAACTCCCAGCCCAGGGTCCCTACTTGTTCCTCCAAGTCATCAGTCTTGTCTTGGAGCTGGGCCACTTGGGCTTGGAGCTACGTGACTTGATTCTACAGCTGGGTTATATTGTGATGGTCTGTCTCCCTAAGATGACCCAAATGGGCCAGGTTACCCTCCAACTGTCCTACCCGAGTCTTGAAATAATTGATATACTGTTGGGACTCGAGGTATGCGTTCATCAGTTTCACCATCAGATTGATCATGTTTGCGTTTGGCTCGGCCATCTAATATCAACAAGGTAGGTTAGAGTTAGAATATGTTTCAGGCAAGACTAGATATGTATGAATTTAAATCTACATGTAATATGCAAGTGCAAATTCCCTCCCCAATTAAAAATTTAATTTTTCCATGTGTTTAAAATAAATTTACTACATGGATAATAATAAAAGTTGGACCTCTGTATTGGATCAAAAATTGTAATAATTCTTTGGCTAAAAATATTGGGCTAAGTAAGAAAATAAATTTTTGGGCTAAAAGTAACACTAGTGGTTTTAAAAGTGATACATTTAAAATAATGCTAGTTTGTAAAGTAATAGTTTCAAAATAATAATAATAATAATAATAATAATAATAATAATAATAATAATAATAATAATAATAATAATAATAATAATAATAATAGCTTTAAAATATATTCCGGGCTCTGATACCAACTTGTAACACCCCGGATTTGATAACACAGGCCGGGATGCCACCGCCACACCTCCCTAGCAAGACACGACATTTCGAGCTCGCCAAGGAGATGCAAGGCTTATGGGTACTTAAAAGATTTAAAGACATTTTAAATATTGAGTCCGGAATAATAATAATTAATTTCAAAATACGAGATAATAATCATCCATGCACGCAATAGAGTAAATAATGCAGCGGAAAGTAATAGCGGCCAACATGGCCAAAACTCGGGTTTAACAGGCCCGATTTAAACAGTGTTAAAATGCAAGAAATGAAAGTGTTCATGAAAAGTTTTCCCCCAATGCATGAGCATGCATCACTCGACATACTCTGTAAAAGAAAAATAACAACGGGATTATCAGTATAAAAATATACCGAGTAAGTCAATTCCGAACAAAACAATTAAGGGGTTACATGTGTTTAATTAAAATTAGATTTTTCATGCATAAATGAAAATAATTTAAAATTAATAGATTACTTGCAACGGAAGAGCATGATCGTTATACAAGACTGGAGTACGTAATTTAAAGGCATAATTTAAAAGCGCGATAAATAAATACAATTTAATTAAATACACACACGAGTCTTTTAATATTATCCCGCTAACTAAGAAGAGGACACCACACCAGGGAGATCACTAACGAGGCAATCTCAAATCATAGGACCACTAAAGAGGCAGTCCAAATAAATGGGAGACCACTAACGAGGCAGTCTCAATAATTGTAGGACCACTAACGAGGCAGTCCAAATAAACATAGCGCGCGAGAACACTAACGAGACAATCTCAGATAGTAGGGAGACCACTAACGAGGCAGTCTCAAAATAATAGTATGAAGATCGGCTCAGCAGAGTGAACGGGATTTTTCGAAAGTTTATGTTTTGTTGTATACATGAGATTCGATATCGCAATTCATAGTTCGAGTTTTCTCAAGTTCGAAAAATCCAATTCGTCACAGATTACGCCCTTTTAAATTAAAAAATTCATCTTTTAATCAAAAATTCTTACACAGTAGCTCAAGGACACCTATACGAACAACTTTCATGTTTCGAGTTTTGGAAAATAAGGTTTCGAAGTGGGTCGAATTTCGAATTCGTTACAAGAAAAGTTTTCCACTAGAAAGACCAATTTCGACACAGTTTAGTCCAACACAGATAAAAAATTCAATTCAAGTCCAATTAGTTCGAAATTTTTACAGATTGTAGATGACACCTTAATGAACAACTTTCGTGTTTTAAGTTTTCAGAAATAATGAGATTCAAGTGTACAAAAATCGCTCACAATACACTGCCCACGCATGATTTTAAAAATCAGTTTGACACAGTTTCTGATTTCGTCCATTTTAGCATATCAAATGAACTCCAAAATTTATGAAATTTTATATGCATGATCTAGACATAAATATCTACAACTTTTGTTTACAAATGTAAGTTTGGTTCGGTCTAGAAATAGATGAAAAATATGCACAAGTTGAATCATAAAAACTGTCAAGGTTTCGAGCGTTTTCGATTTTTACACACAAACTTTACGTCACGTTTTGGGGTATCAAATCTTTATGGAAATGGTTGAAATTTTGACACAAGGTGGATTACGGTCTTATGAACAAAATCTTTGTTGAAAAGTTTTTGGTTCGAATTCCCGAAGATAGGGTTTTAGTCGATTTACTGAAATTGATCGAAAGGAGGGTTTTTGAAATCCGATTTTAGTTACGAGTCTAGATCTTTTATTTTAAACGACAAGGAACCACAAAAATTGTAGAGTAAGGTCTTGACTTACTTATATAGAGATTAGGATCGTTAGGTAGTCTTTTCGAACGTCCTAGGATCGCGACGAACGGCCAACTTCTCCGTTATCCTTTTTGTTCGCCCCCGACGTGAAATTGTAACAAGAAGTAGTGTGTTAGATTTCGAGTTCTTGGAATCTATGGACGAATTAAAGACTGTGATACAACTTACCAAGGTCCTAGAAGGCAGAGGCTTCGTCCGATTGTCCCGTCTTCGCCGGAATCCTTGCCGGAAAGTGAACTCGAAGGGATTTTGGTTTGGAGAGGAAGAATGAGGGAGTGAGGCTTGTGTTTTCTGAAAAGAATGGGGATGGGGCGTCCCAAATCCGACCTTAAGCCTTTCCTAAGGCTGTGATCGGCTTGCCACCGATAGAGGTCGGATTTTTGGCAAGAAAATCACCATGGAAGGAAAGTTTACACATCCTGCACCTCTGGCGCGGTGATGACGCGCACATAGGGCTTTGTCCGCGCGAGGTACGCGCAAGCTGTCCTTGGACACGTCTCCTTCATCTCGCGCGGTGGCCGCGCGTGCGCGCGCGGAGGGCGCGCGGCGTCTGGTCCGGCCGGTTCGGGCGGTTCGTGTGGTCCGTCGGTTCTTTTCTTCTTTCCTCTGTCAGGTTTCTATCCTCTACATTTTTGCTTCGACCTTTCGGGTCATTTCTGGATCGAAATTCCTATCTTAAATTTATCATGAACTCGGGTTAATGTTCGTAACACTCCTGTGCAATAATTTATTTGATTAAATTATTTCCAACTTCACGGGTTCTCGGAATTTAAATTCTCTCGTTCTCGAATTTAATTTCCGTTTCTCTTAGCAAATTTTCCGGGTATTACAGAAACGATACATAGTAAATATACAGAATTAAAGTAAATTATCATTTTTTACATGATTTTTATCCAATTAGTAATAGTGATTCCCAAATTACACCATTTAGTTATGGGATGATTTCATTCTCTATTAGTGTACATGATTTATATATTTATGATTTTTTGATCTAATAAAGTAACATACATTTTTAAAATTAAAAAAACACATATTTGGAATGGTTTAATTTAAAAAATACATATTCTAATATTTAGTTTTCATTTTTTATTTAATATTTAGTTTCCAATATATGGATATATTTAAATGAAAAGATTTAGTTGCCAATATAAATAAAATGATTCTAGAATACGGATATACTTATATAAATAAAATCCATTTAAAAACGTAGTATCTATATTAAATCATCACAATATTTTTTCTAAAATTAATATTATAATAAACTTATTTCTATAATTAGCCAATTGATAGAATAAAACATTTGTTAGAATTAAAATATAATATTTTAATTTAAAGCAATGACAATTTAACATTGTCATATTTAACTTGAGAATATAATTAATTTGATGTTAATCAATCATTGAATGGAGTAATTGAGAATATAACATGCATAAAAATGATATAGACAAATTCGAAACTCTCTGATTGAATAAAATACAAAAGATTCTGAGAAACTAATACTATAACAAATAAACTCATCCAATTATTTACACTCGGTGGAACAAATCTTTCCACAAAAATAACAACCAAACAAATCTTTCCCCAAAAAATGAAGTAAAATGGAATGTCACCGATTATTTGTCATATAAGAAGATGTCGCAACAATTGATTTATTCTTTTATGATTATGAATATTCCTTAGCTCTTCATCCATTTAAAATGATTTTCGTCATTTGAGTTTGTACTCTCGTTGTTCCAATAACTGTCACCAAAACAACAACAAAAGAAAATAAAAATATTAGCAAACAAGGGAGAAAGAGGCATGAAATTGAATAATAAAAACTATAAAATGGTTGGGGAGATGTATTTGTCATAGAAGAAGATGTCGCAACAATTGATTTATTCTTTTATAATTATGAATATTCCTTAGCTCTTCATCCATTCAAAATGTTCTTCGTCACTTTAGTTTTTACTCTCGTTGTTCCAATAACTGTCACCAAAACAACAATAAAAGAAAACAAATATATTAGCAAAAGAGGGAGAAAGAGACATGAAATTGAATAATAAAAGCTATAAAATTGTGGGAAATGTATTTGTTAAATGGAAAAATATTGAAAGAAATGTTAGATGAAGATGTAAGGATATGCTTTTGAGGTGGGTTATAATACACATATTTATAGGAGGAATGGGATAAATGAGATCCAGGGTTTAGTATAGAAAGATTATTGGAGCACGGTCCATGGCAATTTTATAATTATCATCGATGTGGAGCCACTGTAGAACCGTAAATAAGTTAGTGTGTGTGTGAGAGTGTCAAAAAATGGATTTTGTGAGGGGAAAAAGTTTGGGCAGGAAAGTGTGTGTGTTAGACTATTTTAGTTTATATTATTATATAGATAAGTAAAAGAAATAGAAGTTTTTTTTTGCCCCTGCAAATAGAAGAAAAGTTTGGGTTGGCAATGATAATTTTTATTTTTAAATATGTAAAAAATTTTTTATTTTATTTTATTTTACATCCAAACTAGTAGTATGAGTACCTTTTTAAAATCATTTTTATTTTATTTTGTTTTTATTTTTAAATATGTAAAAGTTTGGGGCACCGCCATGTTCCGGGTCGGTTCGAAATGCACATCTAATCCATACGATTGCACTTACGCAAAACCCAACCCCAACGACGTCGTCCCCCTTTATCCATTATTACTATATATTCTCAATTTTTGATATTTTCTTCTCTGACCGAAAATCTTTTTATTGTAATCTCTAGGGTTTAAACCCTCAGGATTCAGGAATTATTGCTTGCCTTCTACAAGCCCTAGAAAGCGAGCAGAAGCGATGCCGGTGTTGACATGCAACGCCTGCAACAAGGAATTAGCTGACGAGTCTGACCAGAAGCTCCATTACAAATCCGAATGGCATCGCTACAACCTCAAACGCAAGGTGCTGCCCCAAATTTTTAATTTTTTTCACTTTTTCCGGTGTGACTGTGCTTTTTATTGACTCGTGTTTGTAATTAGAGGTTGTTTTGTTATTCTGGAATTGTATTATTCTCGGTTGGTTTAATTTCTAGTGGATTTAAGGTGTTGTCGTTGTTAGAGGCGTGCGTGGTGTCGTTTTGTGATTCGATAAGCAATTTGTTTGTGCTAAATTGATTTCTTCGAAGCTGTGTATGTATAGGTTGAACTATAATGGAATTGGTGAATGTAGAAATTCATATTTCAAGTACGATTTTGGATGAGCCCCAAAGAAGAAATTTGTTGAATTTTGCTTTCTTGTCCTGTGATTTTCTTTTCCCATTATATTTAGTGTATGTTTTGTACAGGTTGCGGGTGTCCCAGGCGTAACCGAAGCGCTCTTCCTGGCAAGGCAATCTGCTCTGGCGGATGAGAAAAAGAAATTGGATGAGAGTCCCATGTTGTACACCTGCGGTCTCTGTGGCAAGGAATATAGAAGTCCCAAAGCCCACGAACAGCATTTGAATTCTAAAAGTCATTTAATGCGAGCTTCTGGTGCTACAAGTAGCAACAATGAGTCGAGCACCATAATTAGGCCTCTTCCACGTCGTGTTCCCAGGGAGCCCGTGCTGCAGCATGTCGTGCCAGAGGATGAAAGTGAGGAGAGTGAGTGGGAAGAGGTTGATCCTGAAGAAGAATTAGTTGGTGAAGCTGGTGATTCGTTGGGAAAACTTAAGGTAGACGGGAATCAAAATGATGATATGGATGAGGATGATGATGACGACGAGGGTGAATTTGAATATTTGGATCCGTCTTGCTGCTTTATGTGTGATTTGGAGCACGATTCAATAGAAAACTGTATGGTACACATGCACAAGCAGCATGGGTTCTTCATTCCTGATATCGAATATCTCAAGGATCCTAAGGGTCTTCTGACATACCTTGGCCTCAAGGTAATGGCCTGCAATTTAATGTCAAAAGTCGTTTTTTGTGGTGTTGTTTTAGTTTGTTCTTTCATATGATGCTAACTTATTGTTTCTCAGGTGAAAAGAGATTACTTGTGTTTGTACTGCAATGAAAGATGTCATCCTTTTAGCAGTTTGGAAGCCGTTAGGAAACACATGGAAGCAAAAAGTCACTGCAAAGTGCACTATGGTGATGGCTCTGAAGACGAGGAAGCGGAATTAGAAGAATTCTATGACTACAGCAGCAGGTTTTTGTCCTAACATATTTTACTAAAATATACATCCAGTTTACTAAATGGTACTTAGTCAGTAGCTCAGTGCAATTTTTTTTTCTTTTCTTATTAGCCTGTCTTTTCTGTGTAAAGTTATGTGGATGCAGATGGGAAGCAAATGATTGTGGCTGGTGACACACAAAACACCGTCGAACTTAGTAGTGGTGGTTCCGAGTTAATCATTACCAGATCAAGCAACAATGCAACGATGACTCGAACACTTGGTTCTCGGGAATTTTTGAGATACTACCGCCAGAAACCACGCCCCACACCTGCAAATGGTGCCATTACTTCTGCATTAGCCTCAAGGTATATGAATGGAGGCTTTTCTATTTTGTGCAACATTATTGAATATCATTGTATCTCTGTGTGGCTGGTTTACTTCCGGGTTGGGAATTGGGGTGCAGAAGCAACTACAATAGTAAGAATTTAGTGGACCTCTGGTATAAGCATGTGGAAACCAAGAATTGGAATGGTTCTCATATAGATTGTTTTTGTTTTCAAATATACTCTTTCAACTTTGGGAATCACCAAAACCCTCTAAAATGAAGGTTCTCTTATTCGGGAATGATTCCGTATAAGTGGCCACTTAGATTTTGTATTATTTTGAAGTAAATGAAGCTAAACTGCCAACAATTTGAACAGGTATAAGAGCATGGGGCTAGCAACAGTGCAGTCGAGAGAGCATGTAGTCCGGATGAAAGTTCTCAAAGCAATTGGCAGAGATCGTGTTGAGGTGATGCGCAGTAAAATTGGTATGAAGAGTAATGTTATACGCAACCTCCCCAAGAATGTCCCGCATTAGTCATTATAATCATATTATTGCTTTGCTTTCTTGAAACGTAAGTGTCTCCTTCCATTGAAGCTGGAAGGAGAATTGTTCTGATTCATATGTTATGCTGTTGTGTTGAAATTTTACTTGTTTTAAGCAGAGAATAGGTGGTGAAATGTATTCAAAGTTTTGCTCCGAGTTAATGGCATATTATTTCACTTTTGTAATGATCTCATCTGAATATACCTCTTCTGAAAACCCGGTATATGTTTGTCTGCAATCTTTTCTAATTTCTATAAAAATGTGTATTTTGAAACTATTTTGCCTTGGAGGACAAATTTTGCTGCGGTACTTTTTGAATTCTGTCGTCCTCTTCAACTGCCAATGGGATTGGACCGGGGTGATATCGAGTCGAGTATCGAGCTTGAACAGTGTAATTCGAGCTTGTCCAGTAAAAAAATTTAAAGTTCTAGCCCGAATTTAACTAGGCTAGATAATGTATAATTTGAATTTAAATTGACAGTTTTACTTGTTATGCTAAAAAATATAAGTTTGTTAGGCTTGATAAAGCTTAAATTGTCTCTAATAATTTTTTTATTTTTATATTTTTAAAATTTAATAATTTAATCGAGTTTTGATCGAGTATCGAGTCGAGTTTTCCTCACCCCAATGGACTACTTTTGGTTTTTTTTTTTCGAATATCAGCAAGGTCTGAACAATCGAAATACTTACTCCGTATTCAAATGTTTTTGACGGACCCACATATCATGCTGTTCAATGCACATTTTAAATCATAAATAACTCAAGTTCGGTACAAGTAAAAATTCTAAAAGTTCTATATTTAAAAATTATACGACGAGACGAATCTAACAAGATCTCACTTGGCTATATTTTAACTTGTATAACTATGATAAACCTTTAAGTTAAAATCTGTGTGTGAATAGTAACACATTAACAAACATAAAAAAATGTTTCAATACGGAGGCAATATGGTTGTACCGAATATAGTATTTCTAGGCAAAAAAAGCAGTCTTGTCTAATTTCATAATTAGGGGATGATATGGATGGAGTAGGTTTTTATTATGATCCAAGCTAAGATCATAATAAACCTAGGGTTGTCAGCGAGGGACCTCCTAAGTCCTACCCATTGTCAAATGATAACACAAACATCCAATTGTCAATTTAGAATAGAAATTGCAGGGCAATCAAAAAGTTTGCACAGGAAGTCAATCTATATATGAGTAGTGCTTGTTGCCCATGACGCCCGATGGCAACATGCCACTATTTTGTGTACACAATCCAGACAAAGTGCAAGAGCCTGCAAAGCAAGTCACTTGTAGATAAAAGTATCATCAAAGTCATCACATGACATATCCCCATGTTACATGAAATGGGATCTTGCTTCAACTGATGCTCAACAGAAATCTTGCTAATTCATTGGAGAACCCGAATGAATCTCCCTGTAAGACTATTGCAAGCGATAAACGGGGAAAACTCCATAAACAAAATAAAAGACAAAACCTGATAAACGCTTTGAGAGAAAACGTGAAATGAACCACAATAGCTGGTCGGCAGGCATAATCAGAAAAGCAATCAATGTGAAGAGGTGCCATGGTGGAAAGTCGGAACTCAAAACGTGGCCAGCTGTGCAGATAGTCGGATGGCTACGCAATGGCCAATAGAGAACTCAACTTATGGGAAGAAGTGGGCAAGCATGGGAGCAAATAAAACACCCAGGAAACAAATGATGGCAACAGCAAGAGTGGAGACAACACATAAGGTGATTAAGGCCCCTCGAGAACGCAATGGTAAAGAATGAAGTAACCATGAAACAAAAAATGGGGAGAACAAAAACTGTTGAGTAAATCTTCATAACAGAACCTAAAGAATCAAAGGAACGCACTAAGAACAATCATTGGGAAGAAGCAATTGGAAGGAAGCACAAGGTAGCAAAGAGCAGCATGAAATCAAAGAAGTAGCAGGGGAATTGTTGCTTCCTTGGAGATTCACGTACATCAGAGTTTGACGTTTAACGTAAAAAGAAGTTACTCTAAATGCAGGCAGGCACTCAATCCACCAACAGCAAGGCAAATGCCAAATGACTTATATTATGAATGCCCTTACAGTGCTCTTTTCTCAATTCAAGTGTGCAAAAGAATGTAGTAATACATGAGAGTAAACATTTATCGCCATGGAGCTTCATCCAACGTGTTATACACAGCACTATTTCAACAAAAATGCATCCCCAAACTTCAATCACTCCCCAGACTCACCAAAATTTAACACAAATTTCCGTTCTGTTCTACGACCTAGCATTTATATGCTTTTAGAGTCACATTTCATGCTGCAAGTTAAGTATCCAATGGATAGGAACTAGAGGTTAATTATGAATCGTCATTTGCAAGTTTCAAGTTAACCACCAAGAATTGAAGTCCCAAACTGTCTATAGAGATAAAAGGAAAAATCATCCATTTCATTCCTTTTTATTTCACAATAAGGACCAAAGTACAGAAAAGGTGAAACATCACACTGCATTGAAGTTCTGGCTGTAGTGCTTGAAACAAAACATTCCATGCCAAAGTAGAAAATTATGGAAGATGCCAACGCCATAAGTTCAAATATGATGAAAGAAATAAACTAAACACCAATTGTCTTTGAGCCCTCACCATTTGACAAAGGCTGGAGGATTCAGTGATGCTTTGATTCAAACAAACCATCTGGCCCTGGATTAGAAAAGATCCAAGTTAGTATAGTTAATTTCCAAAGTAATAAATTTGATAAATATCACTATTAATAAGTTGGGCAGTTATATCTTATATGTATAGTGTATGTTATGCAACATTTTACTATAGGGATAAATTAAAGATGAAAACTGCACAATGAGGCAATATGCAAGTTCTCTGTTGATTAGAAAGGACCACCCTCTAGTCTAGTCCATTTCTTTACCAGTTTACTTGAAAAGATTCTTTTAATCACAAGGATTTCAAATATCCAAGAAAGATTAAATAAAAAATGCAATAAAAAGAAAGGCTTCCTGCGAATTTATTGGATTAGACTAGAACAATGATTTATGCCATGTGTACTTTGAAGAACTATGTTGGATAAATAATTTTGTCCAATCCAAATCCAACACTACTTTAGCTTATAGTTTGGAAAAAATTTAAAGTCTAGAGTTTCTACTTAATGATTAAAAAAAACAACTTTTAACTAGATAAATAAATATTTGAGATAATTTTAGATGATGGTGTTTGGTATTAGAATTTGGGGTAGAGTTTAGAGGTCGAATTTTGAAAAGCACCCCTTTTTTAGCTTTTTACTTCCAACAGTTGGTATTTTACTTTTTTTTCTCAAGTATCAGCATTAAACAATAGTATGGTGATTTTAGCTTTTTGAGGAGTCTATAGCACAAATTAATCCCAAACTATATACACTAACTATTTCCCAAATAGACCATGGGAAACACTATAATCATCCTAATTTAAATCATAACCAGTCCAACCTAACTAGGTAGGATTAAATTATCACCCGATTAGTGGAGCAAATTTATCCTATATTACAACATTCCCATAAAAGATGAATGTAGCAAATTTCACAAAGTCATCCTCCAAAGCTATAGAACCAATGAAGCCCAAGTGTTTCAAGCTCCAAGAAATGAATTAGGGTCCAGGAGATATTTATTTAATATAAATAATGACAGGTAGAAAAGCATATGTGAAACAGTTCAATTCATGGCTAAGCAGGTTTTGATTCTTGCATAAATACCTTCAATCGTATTCTGTCATGCGAAAATAATTACACGACTGAAACTTAGCCTAAACAAATAAAAGTCCCCAGTAGTTTCCTTTACATAAACATCAACACAATCACTACAGATGTTTAAATATGGACCACAAAACGGTAAGAGATACTTATCGTAAGTTCATATCAAACTTACCCCATGGAAACTCCTTATTGCGGATGTGCAAGTATGGGTATGGCTGCACAGCAAAGATTAAAACGGACAGCTATTAAACATCAAAATTGTGAAAATTCTTGCCGGTGAACAATGAAAATTTGACTGGGTTAATCTAACAGAAAACTCTTACAGGGGGTTCATCATGGTGAGGATGACCCTTAGAGAGGTTATAAATGGCGAGAATCGAGCAGGTTGCTATTCCAACATATGTTATCTTCTCCCACTTGGATGCCTCGGCTACATTAATCATGAGTCAACAAGAGTGAAACAATAAGTACTCCAAATAATACCAAAAACATATATTAACGGCGTTAAATCAATCGATAAGCAAGATATATATCAAATGCAATTAAAACTCCTAGATCCGAAATAAGCAGAAGTTGAACATCCAACCCAACAAACACACCACGAAGGATTGAAAACTTTAAACCTCAGATCAAAAGCATACAGCATAAATTCCAATTTCAACAGTGAGAAGAATTTGACCAGTCGAGATAAAGGCGTTGACATACCCGCTTCATCGTGATGACTGGAAGCGGAAAAGGAGCGCTTGGATGCAGGGTTAGCGCGAGGGGCAGACGCGCCGCTGCGTAGGGCGGAGCGGAGTCCGGACCTAACAATCGCAGATGCCATTGGAGTTCAAGGTATCTTGTTTCCGATTCAATCGGTCGCGTGATTCGGGAGAAAGGAGAACGCCGCTAGGTCTTCGGTCTTCCCAATTTTATGCCTTTGGGGGATCCGAAGAAATTCTTGCAGGCGCCAGGCGGAATGCAAACACGCTTTTGAGTTGCAGGATGGAAGTCGTCGTTATAGCTTTAAAAAAAGCGCTGCTCAGAAATACATGGAGAAATGGAGAAATTGCATTAGAACTCGAGTCATCAAATTTATTGAATGTTTTCCGAACTTTTTTATGTGCCCATTTACTTTTAGGCCAATATATACAAGTTATTGACCTCTAAAAAATAAACAGGATATACAGGTACCCATATTTATAATAAAATAATCAATATATTAAATTTTTACTACTATATGAGTGATTAATGAATATAATTATTTTTTTTTGAAAATATAATTATTTCTATTCCAAAAGAGAATATGATTATTGAAAATCGACTTGAGATTCAGCTTTAAAAAAACTTGATTCATATTCGAAAAATCTAAATCGGGTCAAGTATTTGAGTAACTTCATTGTGTATTGAATCGAATTTGAGTATTTTAGTAGGATACTCATTATTGAGTTCCAAGTACTTAGTCGAGTCGACTCAAGTTGAGTAATTGTTGTTACGGAAAATAACAAATAATAATGGTATGACATTTGCATGCCTAAAATGATAGAAATTGAATAAATTCTTTTGCATGATAGAACCTTCAATTCTTTTTTGGCGCGTCACTTGTACCCATATACATCTGCCAATGGTAGTTGGTCGGCAGGTTCTAGAAAAAAGGTGCAATGGTCGAATCTGGAACTCAGATGTAGAGATGTTAATGTGAGCTAAGCCTGTTGAGCCGATGGTAGTTGGTCGGAAGGTTCAAGAAAAAGGGGCAGTGATTGAAGCCAAATGTAGAGGTGTTAATGTGTGCTAAGCCTGAGTAGTTGAAGCCAAATATAGAGGTGTTAATATGTGCTAAGCCTGTTGTTGAGCGGATGAAAAATGCAAGATGGACTTAACTTTAGAAGCTCCTTTAGAAACGGGCCAAGGGGAAGGCTTTTGTGAGTTTGACCCGAGACTTTTTCCATTTATTTTACACTATGCAATGTATTAAATATTACTAACATATTTATTTATTTAGTGAGTGTATACCAAACAAAAGTATATTAGTGATTTGGTATATACCTTGAGTCGGAATTTGACTTGAGAAGCAAATGAAACCAAACCCAAAGTCATGTGATGATTGATATTATTATTCAAAATTAAGAGTGGAATATTTTTTAAGCCACAGATTGAGCTCCAGAAATTAAATAAATCAAAATCCAAAGCATGAAGTGAAAGTGCATTATTATTGCAAAAAATTGCATTTTATAGACATATCATGCTTATCATCCAGAATTCTAACTAAACTGATATGCCTTTAAAATGTCAGTCGGATCAAATGTCATAATAGTTATTTACGTAATAACAAAAAAAAAAAAAAAGGTGATTTACAGTGTCAAGAACTGAAACATGAACTAAAAAGTAGATTCAAGAAAATGCACTTCATATATACCCCCAAATATTTTCACTAAGACGAGTGCGAAGGCACGGCTGAGGCCTTGCAGACAGGGCACCAGTTCTTCATCTGTAACCAATGGTTTATGCACTCGGCATGGTATCCGTGATGGCATTCGACCAGCTTCCCAATCTCATCCCCACTTTGGTATTCCTCCTGTAAAAGATGTAGCCATTCAGTCATTTCTGTGTAATCGACAATCACTGCATAAAAGGGTAGCGCGAAAATGGAGTCGTATTG
Source organism: Hygrophila difformis (assembly GCA_030278955.1). Taxonomy (NCBI): domain Eukaryota; kingdom Viridiplantae; phylum Streptophyta; class Magnoliopsida; order Lamiales; family Acanthaceae; genus Hygrophila; species Hygrophila difformis. Next base: position 44,008,347 of record JAOANR010000002.1, on the reverse strand, counting down.
TGACTCGTGAATGTCCTTAAAAAGATTTTTATATAACCTGACATATACTGCATTTGAAGTCGTCCCCATCCTCACAACATTCCATGGTTTGCAAATTCGATGTGGTGGGCTGATATGTGCTTTTCTTAATGCAGTTGGATAATGCTTCCTCAGGGACTGCTGTGCTCACAGAACCCATTCTTTCTTCCAATTCTAGTAATTCCTGAAAAAAGGAGTTTTTGTATGAGTCGCCGTCTGTATTGTATATTGTTTCCAGGGTAAGAAAGAAAAACTAACCTCATAAGACATGTTATCTATATCCATCCTCATGTCCCGGTGCTGATCATAGCTATCGAAGCTGCTGTGGTACAAACTGTGTTCCAGTGCAATCATTTGCTGCCGAGAGAGGAAAGATGTTAAGAGTTGTTCAAATATTCGCAAATCCATCATATCTAAAAGGTTCAGTAAGTTTATGTAGGTGATTATTGTTGCAGCAATGAGGAAAAACTAAGAATCAGCACCTCGTGTGAGAGTCCATATTGTCCAACTCTTTCAAGAGATAATAATGCCTGCCCAGGATTGAAGGACATGATGTTACATTAATTGTAATAAAATGATTATACTAACTTTTTTTTTTTCTTTCAATACGCAACAAAAAATGGTTAGCGAGGGGAAATAAGAAGCCTGTACCTCAGCAAGTCCTCCATGTCGGTGAAAGTAGTCACGAGCCATTGCAGTGGAAGGATAAGGATTATCATTAATGCTTATGGGAATAACCCGGCCACTTGCAGAGATCCGCCGTACTGGACTAGGGCCAGTGATGGTTGAAGGAATTTCGGCACCAGGAACATGGGGAACGCCAACAGCAGATTGTCTGATAGACGAACTATTTCTTCCATTTTGTCGTGAAGATGGTTGAATTCTGCAGTTTTCATTTGTAGACCTCCTATTCCTAACAGAAGCAGCACTGCTACTTTCCTCCCCATAATGAATACTTCGTGTCCAATCAGAGGAACTGCAGCCACTACCATTAAAAAGAGCTTTCTTCCCCACAGTTGGCTGTCTAACAGAGGAAGTGTTTCTTCCAGTTTGTCGTGATAATGACGTTGTTCTGGTGTTATCATTAGTTGACCTCCTAGGCAATACAGTTGAAGCAGCCCGGTTACTGTCCTCTCCAGAGGAATTACTGCACGGGCTTGAATCAGAGATGCGAACGCCACTGGTTGAAGTGGAGATGCACGATGCACCAGTAGTCTTGCCCACAGATCTCCGAGGCAAGCTGGTTTCTCCTTCAGAACTTCTCTTTTTCATCTTGCTAAAATACTCAAGAGATAAATTGCGTGCTGGCATATTGGTACCTGATATTGAATTGCATTTTGTACTCCTTAAACTGTAAGAGCTTTTGGAAGCGAATGGGACCGCAGATGCTGGTGGAGTACTTTGGTTGTGTATACCAGATTTCTGAGGAAATATTCTCCGTGGTCTCACTTTTGAGGATACACTGGGGCTCCCACATTCGGTTCCCATAACATCTGCGGACTTGTACGATTTTGATGAATATCCAATGCGACTACTTGGCGAAGACACTGATGTGCTTGATATACTACTTTCTGATGGATCAGAATTTGATGGAGAAGACTTTCTCTTGGAAACGGGACTTGGCTTTTTCTCTTGGATTATCACAGAACTGCTCCTAGCAGCCTTCTCAATCGTCTCATTTCCATTTGAAGTGCTAGAAGACGACATAGGAGCTTTGGGCTTATTCATGCTCCCACTTTTGGCCAAAACACTGCCGGCATTTTGGCTGTACTTAATTCTTCCATGACATCCAATTCTGTTGCAGAATTGAGCGCCGGAAGTCTCTTCGGTTCCTACATCTTCATAAGATGCAAATCCTTTTCTCTGTGTCATGAGCCGCCCTGCATCCATTTTAGTCAAGCACTTTTCCATATATCAACTGTTGCCTCTAATTCTGTTCCAAAAGACAAGAAAATAGATAGATGAATAAAAAGCAGAAAGGCCTTCTGGAATCTCATCGAATCACCGAAATACCCAACATAAATTACACCGAAGACAGATAATATTCAAACCATGGACTCCAAACCTTTGATAAAGATAAAGACCATCCATCAATCTAAGAAAGAAAAAATGGTTTTTAAGTCTGTTCAGATTCTAGTCTTGGAAAACAGCAGAGTCAAAAAAATCTGATGAAAGTGTCATCGAATAGATAAACTAAACCTTTCACACGAGTCGTTTAGAATTCGCTACAGCGTTGAAACAAACAAAATACATACATGCATACTAATCTTCAACTAGTCCGGTAAAAACACAGAATCCCAGACATTCTTTCCTCTGATAAGCAAACACGTGTAACAGGACTATGAACACAGTTTATTATCGATATACAACCATGCTAATGATCCAAAGAATTAAATTCCATCATAATCTGATTAAATGAAACACATCTTAACTCACGCCACAAAAGTAACAACAGTTTTCTGCAGAACACTAGGGATACAATACCAAAAAACTTGTCAACCTCCTCAAAATTTCCCACAAGGTCAAACAATTGCAAACCAAAACGTCAATGGACAACAAAGTGGTTCATACACAAAGGAGAGCCCTCTTCATAGTATTTCAAAACTATTTTCCTTTTCCTTGTCTATTCTGCAACTGTGGAATTTTACAATATCTTTTTTGATTGCTTCACGCTTTCAATTTGTGAATATACACTTTATTAGAATCAAGCAAAGATGACTGCCCCACTCTCTTCAATCTCAAACAATCCCCATGTGGAAAAACAGAGCAACAAAATTTCTCAAGTTAAACAAAAATCATATATTACAGATGGTAAAAAGTAAGTTCAAAAAAACGGAATTCAATTCCTCAATATCAAAGCGAAAAAAGAATCTGCATAACCAATCACACACCAATAAACTCCAAACCAAGTGACTGCTCAGCGAGAGAATATGAAGCTTCACCAACCTTAAACTCATAATCGACCAAAAATTACGCACCGAATTCGCTAATAACAACAATGAAAATCGTAATCCAAAAACAATTCTTGGATTGAAAAATGACGCAATAGAAAATTCAAACTCGGTCCAACATCCTCACATGTAAGTAAGAAATCATCAGAACACAAACCGATGGCAATCAATCAACAAAACAACAAAGAAAACCAATCACCGCCGATCATAAAACAAAAAAACACACCAAAATCCCTCGTCCCTTGTGTCTATACCTTCGCACTAGTTGATTATTTAATTTCTCTTCACGCAACAATTGAAAAGGAAAGGGAACAAGGAACAGATGGAATAAAAAAACTCGCACTCCAATTTCAATTCCCAATCAGTGCCCCAATAGCCTTTCGTGGCGTCCCTTAAGAGTAAGAATTACGCAGAGAACGCCATGTATGCCTGCTGCAATACAGTATCCAGAACCTGGAATGAGAATTGCGTCTTTCTTTATAGTATATGGGCGAATTACAGATCCGAGGCGGATTGGACGCAGAATTTTAGGAAGAAAGCGATGAGTTGCACGAGAGACGAGAGCGAGTCCGCCATTAAATTAACAAATAGTATAATCCCTAACAGGCATCAGACGTCTGCTGAATTGCCGTCCTGCCTTTTGTGTCCCGTGAGCGGATTTGGGCCGTCCGATCTGGCACCGGATATCGACGGTCAATGATTGGGGGCGGGCGTTAACCGCGGGGATTTGTGGCCCCGCCGCCAACTTGACTTATTTAGTTTGGGGGTTAGTGCTCGGGCAGTCTGAGAATTAGTATGTCCGACTGCCACGTTCGATTATTCTTTTCTAATTATTTTAATTTTGGAAGTAAAAAATTTGAAAATTTTAATTATTTTACTTATATTTTAATTATTTTACTTATATTTTACTTATATTTAAGTAAAATAATTAAAATTTTCAAATTTTTTACTTCCAAAATTAAAATAATTAGAAAAGAATAATCGAACGTGGCAGTCGGACATACTAATTCTCAGAAAAAATATTTTAATTTTGGAAGTAAAAAATATTTTCCCATAAAAATTTTGGTTAAATAAGTAAATAATATTTTTTTAAAAAAAATAAGTAAACAGATACAAATACTACTAATAATTGTGTATCCAATTGTAATTTGTAATGAAGGAAAGAAAATTCATATTGAGATAACAAAACAGGTGGAAAAATAAGCTACTGTAGCTAATGTGGAATATAAAATTTTGATTAAATAAGTTAATGTATTTTTAATTAAATAAGTAAAAAGTTCCAAATCTAGGGGTTGGGGACTTACCCTAGCGGTCAAGTCCCCCGTCTCCCAACCATAGGTTGGGGGTTCGATCCCCACCCGGCCCAATATCCATCCCCTCTATCCCCCTTTGTAATTTGTGTGGTTTGGGCTCCCACACACCTTTGCCGACACATTAGTGTCACTGTTTACCAAAAAAAAAAAAAAGTTCCAAATCTATATACTATATATCTATATAATAAATAATTAATATTTTTTTGTCTGTACATATTCTACTGCCTTATTAATTTTAATTCATCTTTTTTAATTTTTTTTGGTAAACAATGCCTCATTGGCTGCTAAAAAAGAGAATGAAAAAAGAAAAAAAATAATAGAAGCAACGGAAAACAAAACCGAACAACGACGGCGACTAAACAAGTCTCGTAACTCCATGCCCAGAGCAATCATCATGCAGCAGCTGAACCGCCCAGTCCGGAGGGAACGCCCAAGTAATGAAAAACTGATCCCCATTGCACCGGTCCGGTCCGGTCCGGAGCAATTCATCTTTTTAAATTTTAAGGGGTTAATCAGTCATTATACGCTTATTTTTAACTCAACGTCTTAAAAAAAATACGTAGGCGCTGAGGAATCATCAAAGATACACATCAGCATTGATTAATTATACCTGACATATCATCTTTTTAAATCATGCTATTTTTTCAAGGGAAAATCATGAATATATCTATTAAAATAATTTTTTATAACAAATCTGTCTATATATTTTCAAAAGATATAAAATGTAAACAAACTATAAAATAATTGATTTTAATAAATATTTGATTATATTTATATATTATAAATTCTTTAATTGAATATAGTATATCCAACATATATTATACTAATTATATTAAAATTTGAATTTTGAACCTCAAGCATTAACCTAAATCATCTATATAATAACTTCTGAATACTTTTTACGACTCTATTGCCCTTATTATTTTAATTCATCAAATCAATCATTACATGCTCATTTTTAGATCAACGGCTCTTAAAAAACACGTAGGCGTTAGTAATCGCTGAGTAATTTCAAATTATCTTCCACGACATCAATATCTATATTTAGAAAATAAATACATCTATTAATATAATAAATTCTTGAGAATATCTTCATATATATTTTAAAAAATATAATTGATTATAACTATATAATATAAATTATTTGATTGTACATATAATATTTTAAAAAATATTAATATTATAATATTAAATAAATTTATTTAGGTTAAAAATTTATGTGTAAAAAATATATAATCTTATATTCACATTATTTGGGAAATGTTGTCAAATGAATTTAGCTTGTTAGGCAAAACAACTCTGGCATTTTATTACTGAACTTGACAAGTTATGGGGTGTAGCCTTGCGGGAAAAATATGGAGTTGAATTGGGTCTACTACTGTGAGAACATTATCGAAGTACAAAAATTTGGCGATCGTTGGTGAAAGTAAGTAGCATTTTCAAAAGTGCTTATGGAGTCCGTGTGGGCAATGGTGCTAATTCCCTTTGGTATGCTCCATGGTGGGAGGGACAGTGCTTGGCATCACAGGTTCCATTTGTGGATATTCATGATTTAAGCTTATGTCTTAAAGATGTGGTAGAGGATGGGAGATCGCATCGGCAAAATATCTATACAAGGCTTCCTAAGGATCTTAAACGTAATATAGAAGCTGCTCCGGCTCCCTTCTTAAATGTAGAGACGCCTGACATCTTGCGTTGGCGGGGTGACCCTAAAGGGGTTTATAACGTCAGTTCAGGTTATAAGTGGTTGAGTACAGGAACTGATCTTGATAAGGGATGGTTTTGGATGTGGAATATTAATTTTCCAGAGAAGATTGGAGTTCTTTTATGGATCATTGGCCATGGTGCTCTTCCATGCAATGAGTTACGACATCAGAGAAGTCTAGTTGCGTCACTGCTTGGTTCGATTTGTGGAGATCATGATGAAGATTGGTGTCATATATTATTTCTGTACGCATGGGTTGATCAGGTTTGGAAGAGGGGAGGTTTCTTCCTTCGTGATATGTTGTTGGACTGGATGTGGGGAACTATCGTCATTGGCTTTAATGGGCTTGGCTTACCTGGGGTTTGAGTTTCTTATCGCTGTTGTGGGTTGTTTGGTGTCAACTTAATGAAAGGGTATTTTGAGGGGAAGGACTTACCACAGATTGTGTGTTGGTGAAGGTGGGGAGGCTTTGGCATAGGGTTGTAAACGAATCAAATATTTTTGGTTCGATTCGTGATTCGATTTGAAATTATTCAAAATTTTGATATTCGATTAATATTTGATTCGATTCGATATTCGATTTTATATTAAATTATATATAAATATATAAATTTATTTTGTTAAATAATTTAGAATTTTAATTTTAGTGACTATATTTACTAATTATTATAAATATATTTATATTTAATATTAAAATATTAAATTTGATCTATAAATCTAATTAAATATTTAAGTTCAATAATTAAAATTAATTTTTATAATTATTAAATTACCTTATAGAATAATTCGATTCGATTCGATAATATTCGAAAAGCTTATCAAATCAAAGCAAATACTGTAATATTCGGTTCGTTTACAACCCTAGCTTTGGCACCACTTAGAGAGGGGTGCTAGTCAGCGTCAGATGAAGGAGCTGCGCTATATTCGTTGGATTAAGGAGGGATTGACGGGTAAGGTTCTGCACTTCGATGGCTTTGTTTTGGAGGGGCCGTGGAGATCAGGTTTTGGAGCTGTGATTCGGATGTGTGATGGTCAATGGATGGGAGGTTGTAGTGGCAATCTTGGCAAAAGGAACATCCTTGAAGTGGAGCTGTTGGCCCTCAGATTTGGATTACTTTTAGCTGGGCAGCTTGGAGTGGTTTTGGCAGCTTGTTATATTGATTCTCTTGATGTGTTCCGATTGTGATGGGTATTCCCGATCCTCAGCACTTACTATGGCTTATGATAAAAGAAGTTCGTAGTTTGATTCTTATTATGAAGTGTTGTGTTATTCGTCATGTGTGTAGGGAAGGGAATCAAGTTGTAGATGGTCTTGCTCGAAAGGTTGCATGTTCAGAAGAGTTCGTCACTACATGGGCTTTTACTCCTGATGAGATTTGTGACTTCCTTGATAAGGATTCTAGTGGCACCGCTTTTGCTTTTATGGCTTAGTTTAGTTGTTGGGTGTTTTGTTTTTGTCTTCCCTTTGTTTTTGTTTTTTCTTTTCTTATTTTGCTAGCCTTTTTAGGCTGTTTCATCCCAAAAATAATTATATTTTAAAGAAAAATATTTTACTAAAAATATGGTTATTAAAAATAGAATATACTTCCTTCGTTTGTTTATATTTGCTCCATTTAGCAAATGGCTACTATTCACATAATGCATTTGATTTAAAGTTTTATCATAGTTATACAAGTTAAAATATAGCAAAGTGAGATCTTATTAGATTTGTTTTGTCGTGTAGTTTTTAAATATCGAACTTTTATAATTTTTACTTGTACCAAATTTGAGTTATTAATAGTTTAAAATGTGTATTGGAGTGCGTGTTAGGTGGGTTCGGAGAAAAAATTTAAAAACAGAGGAAGTATTAAAATTAAATAATTTGTAATATTAAGGTGTTTTTTGTGCGTTTTGGGACAGATTATCTGATTATTGCGTTTCCAAAACACAAATAATCAGTTAATCTTGTTTGTGTAGTAACTTCCAATAATCTATTATTTGCGTTTTGAGGGGATGAAAACGCTATTTTCTTGAAGCTACATTTTAGTGCTGCAAGAAAACTGCCTTTAACCAAAAATAGATTTTACCATATTGTTGTCTTTTGAGGTAATGAAAAATGCAAATCCAAACATTTTTTAATGATTATCTGATTATTGCCATTTGAAACAGCATAAGCTCATCCAAATATTTAATTTTCTACAGCACGTATTGTTACAGCAATTATCTAATTATCAGTTTTCTAAATGCTGCAGCACTTTTTAAAACGCACATCCAAACACCCTCTAACTTTAATTAAATGTTGTTACCCAAAAAAACTTTAATTATATATTTATAAAATATAAAATATAATACTATCATTTAATTTATTTACAATTTTATATTTTTTTAATAAATATAGAATCATTTTATCAAGATATTTTTATATGAATATAGATTTATTTTCTAAATATAGATGATGATTATTTAGAAATATATTTTTAAAAAGGTTTAAAATAGATTAAATTTAATTCAAGACTTATTATATAGATGACATGTGGTAGCATTTGGTATTTTTGATATGATGACGTGATCTTTATGAGGTGTCATCATAGGAATCGTAGATATATTTATGATATTTTATAATGACTTACAGATGTATCCTTGATTTGATATATTTTTTAATAAAATTTAAATTAAAATATTAGATTTAATAAGGACAATACAGTCTGCACATGCCTACATTTCTAGTTTAATGTAGTAGTTTTTCCCATTTTTTCCCCCAACTATCAAATATACTTAAGATACAATCATAAATCGTGTATTTTTTTTTTCTCGAATAAATGGGTATTTTCAGCTACGTTGAAACCAGTACTGTTCACTCGAGAATTTACATGGACAATGAACATTTTCCAAAGTAGTTTTTTTACATACTTGAAGGAGATTCATTTGGTTAAAAAAAAATATATTAAATGCAACCCAAAAAAATATCATGAACATTTGATGGACATACGATTACAATTGACAAAAAAAATTTAGAGGCAAATATATATTTTTAAACCACTTCAATTTAACAATCGATCCATTTATAATAAATTGAACTATTTTAAAAGTTAATAATTCAACTTCACAATATTGAAATTAAAGGTATTTGCATGGGCCCCACAAATTAGCTACAACCTAAAACCCAAAGGAGAAAAATGAACATATTCTTACTATCCATAATGGGTGTCTACAATTTTCTTGCATAAATTAAATGCGGTAATATTTGTGGACCATATAAATATACAACTCACATAGATCAACACAAAAAAATTGGCTCATCAAAAAAAAAAAAAAAAAAAAAAAAAAACACAAAAAAAAACACAAAAAAATTACAAGTACCCAACCCGAAAAAGACAACCCCACCACTAAGTAATCTCAAAGTGCAACACTTGGCCACTTCCCAACCCTTTCAATTTTTTAATTTGCTTATTTCTATTTCTAATCATAATAGTATCTCTCAATTTTAATAATTAAGACTTACATTAATTAACTCATAAATTTATATTTTTACCCTTCAACTAAACTCATTCTTAATAAATGTCAACAAATAGTATTTATGTAAAGTGAAGGGCAATATAGTAAAAATATAGTATAAGTATCTAAAAATGTCAACTATTTGGGAACACATTTTACTCTCTAAAAAGACAACTAAAAAGTAACGGGAGTATATACTTTGGCTTGTATTTTCTTTATTATTATTGTGTCTCCATCTCATTCTTTGGGTCTTACTCTTTACCTATTCTTTTCATTTGGTGCATATTGATTGGGCATTGACTAATAGAAGTATATGTTGTTGGTCACAAGTGGAGTTACCACGGAGTTCACCATCTCCAATGTTTCTAGTTTTGTTTTTTATTTTTTTTTAGTTTTTAAAAATTAGATTTATTTATGTAGTTTAAATTTTATTTGACCCCACAAAGTAAACAAAAAATTTGGACCACCTCCGAATTTTTCTATTCAATACAGTGCAGAATTAAGGGGTACTGAATATGATTGAATATGATGATCATGTAATTTTTGTGATTAAATACTTTATAAATTATGGGAATTGGATATTAATGATGAGTATTATCTTGATTAGCTTTCATTATTATTGTCAAAAATCAGATATCAATTACCCCGGATTGAAATAATTAAAAATAGTATTTGTAAGAAACGAACGGTGACAGCAATACAAAAAGTAACGTCGAGTTGAGATTGTACTCTTCCCGCAAGACGTTTATGCTCCGGTAGTGCTCCGGCAACGGCAGAACGTCCTCAAAGGTAAAACGACGAACGTCTCGACGTAGCAGCACCGGAAACATCGACGACCGGCGAACAGAGCAGAGAGATGAAGGAGTCGGGAGGAGAGGAAAGAATGTATGCAGAAGAGAATGCAGAAAACTGTGTGCCAAACCTAATGCCTGACGCTGCCATTTATAGGGGTTGGAGGAGACGAAACCGCCGACGGGTATTGATGGGGCGGTTTCAGCTGGAATTCAAATGGTTTTCAACAGCTGAATTCAAATGGTTTTCAACAACTGTTGAAATCAAAGTGGGCTTCAACGACTGGGCTTGGCATGGGCCCGACAAATAAACTTTGTCTAAAAAATTAGACAGGCCCAAAGCCCAATTACCAAGATCCAAGTCCACGGGCACGGGCGACGGCGATGGCGCGGCGCGGCTCGGGCGCGCGCGTGTGGGCTTCCCCCGCACTTGACCAACCTGCATTAGTTTAATTGATTCTAATACGCAGAACAATATAAACTAATTCAACTCCCACTGTTCAACCAATGTGGGATGCGCCATCTTTACCCACTCTTTAATAACCATTCAAACACACAAACGCTAGCCGCACTCAATGTCCCACTTTGATCACTTATTTCTCACTCACCCGACAATGGTTTTGAGAAAATAGATACACTACGACAATCTACGCGAAATGTAGAATTCGTATACGCTATTTAATTAAGCAAATTAAATATCGTCATTATGCAAAAAGGAGCTCAAAACCCCATTTTTCCAACAATATTCAGCACAAAAAGTATTGCCGAACATCACAATTTCATAAAAGTTATGGACCAAGAAGCACGAAAGATCACATAATAATGCCCACACATTACATTTTTCATGTTCGAAATACGAGGATTCTGCACCGTATCCTAACCGATTCACTAATTTCTATAGCTTAATTTGTTATCCTCCCATTTTCACCTAACATTTCAGCTGTATTTCCTCCATACCCATCTTTGGATTCCAGATTTGAATCAAAAGTATCTTTCGTTGTAATGAATGCAATAAAAAACCATAACTAGGAAAGAACCATAACAAGGATCCGCAAAAAGTAATTACATGTTTATTCTATATATGTAATCCTATATCATAACTTGAATAAGACAGTATATTGTAAGAAAAACAAAACTGAAATAATGGAGTATTAATATACACACAAACATATACATATGTATTAATGTATATATCACTGCAAGAAAAATGTTGATTACCGTCGGTAAGCCAAGAATACGGGTCGTTTCGGGCTTTACCGACCGCAAACGTCGGTCGGTAATCAACTGGTCGGAATTTGGGTACGACCACCAGCCCATGCAGTTAGGACATTTACTGACCGCATTATCGACCAACAAGGGGTCGGTAGGGTTTACCGACCGCCTATGCGGTCGGTAATGTCTGGTCCCGAAGGGTCCCCGGAAACGTTTCCTGACCACATTACGACCGAATTTTTGGTCCCTAAATTTAGTGACCGACTTACCGACTTTGCTAGCTCTCTAATGCATCAATCACATCCCTCCATGTGTCATATATTGCCTTCCCAAAATATTTTGGGATATACTGAAGAGAGAGCTCGAACCTTAGTGGAGGAAAGCTCTCCTCACAAGTGTGCCATTTCGGTTATCCTACATTTCATATCATTATATGTAAATTTTTATATATAACATATATATACATATATATAAATATAAATTTGTAAATTAATAACTAAATTGAAACATAAAATAAAAACTACAATTTTATTAATTACTCCCTCCTTCCCACTTAAAATATCTTGTTTCATTTTGCACACAATCCAATACGTTTTTTTTAATCGTTAATATCTCAAGATATATACAACTAAAAATTATGTAAAATATATATTCTAAAACAACACGATTAGACAAATCTATCAAGACCGGGCTCGACTATTTTTTTCAAATATATACTTAAAATAATATTTGAGTCAAAGTTGAACAATTAATAGTGTTAAAAGGTCAAAAAGGACGCTTTAGCTGGGATGGAGAGAGTACAAATTAAAGAATCCATTAATTAAATCAAATAAATTTCATAAATAATAAAAATCCAGAATAAAATAAAAATGAAATAAATGTAATATTGAATATAAAATTAATTAATTACATTAAAATATAATTCAATAATTAAATTATAAGACATAGTAAAAATGACATAAACAAATTAAAAGAAATATTTAATTAAAACTTAAAATAAATAATCATAACATAAAATTTTTCATAAAAATAAAATTATTTATATTGATATAAAATTAAAAATTAAATTATATTTATAAATATTCAATAAAAATAAACAATAAAGAAAATTCAAAATAAAAAAATGGGGAAAAATTTAGGGACCGCAAATTTCGGTCGGTAAATCGGTCGCTAACTTTATTGACGGCATTTTCGGTCGGTAAGTCGGTCGCTAAATTATATTTTTATTAAAAAATAAAAAAAAATAAAAAATTTGGGAAAAAATTACCGACCGAAATGTCGGTCGGTAATACTAACCACCTTTGTTGCAGTCGGTAAATCAATCGGCCAAAAATGCCCTAACGCAATAACGGATATAAATTACCGACCACGACTTGCGGTTGGTGAAGCGATCGGTAATACCACCGCAACTTGCCGGTCGTTAAATGCGGTCGTTGTTCTGAAATTTTCTTGTAGTGATATATAAATGATTTGTATTTCTTAGAGGGAATGAAAAGAACATTGAAAATTGGTTATATGGTCTTCACTTGTTCCTTGTTTGTCTTAACTCCTTTTTGACTATATATATGGGCCACTACTATATAACTTATAACCTTATGAAATGTTTGTAAATTTAATTTGTCGTTCAGTGTGATCACCATTCACCACCACCTATCATCAGCTTATGTAATTCAGACAAAATATGAATTAAATATTAAGAGAAATGAGAACACAAAATATGAAATAATTATTTTATTGCATAATCTCAGGAAAAACTAAAGGAAACAAAAGAAGAAGTGCGAGGTTTCCCCTCTATATATATATATATATATATATATATATATATATCTTGTGATGTGATTATGATGTGCATATATATATACCGACATACAAAGTTCTTAATTCATACTTCCGTTCCTAAATAGTTGTCTCTTTCTGCTCAATTTCAATAACTAAGGTTTGCATTAATTAATTCATAAATTTATATTTTTACCCTTCAGCTACACTCATTCGTAATAAATGTCCAATAAATAGTATTTATGTAAAGTGAATGACAATATAGTAAAAACATAGCATAACTACCTATAACTACCTAAAAATTACAACTATTTTGGAACACTTTTCAATTTCTAAAAAAATAACTAAAAAGGAACGGAGGGAGTATCATCTAATGTTGTTTGGAAGTTAGGGGATCTATTATTTGAACAATTTTCTGTTAATAGAATCCCTTATTTGTTATAGGCTCATCTTGTAATAATTAAGACCTTTGCAGGTGATAGAATTTATCATCCCTTCTATCTTCGGACACTATTGACTCTACTTCCACCCCATAATTTGTTCTCACCATTCAGCTAGGCTCTAATTACAACAATAATTGAATTCAATGCTTCTTACACTCTTTTTTTTATATATATATTTTTCTATTAGTAAAATTATTAGTAGGGTTGGATATGAGCATTATATAAAATATATTCAGACTAACTAGTTTAATTTCGTCTTCAAACTCCTCTGAGAATATCACCTAAATAATTGTACCGTACGTGAGTCAAAATAAAATAATTAAGCTACACTAGATCACTATATATGTACCTGTGACGAATGTGATAATTGATTCTTATGGACGAATAATTTAAGGAGTGATGCATAAACTTTTGTAGACAAGGGTCCCATGATTGTTGGCTAGCTCCAATCTGATTGTCTATTTGTTCAAAATAAATTAAGACAGATTATTGATATTAATTATTGCATGCACCCATCTAAAGAAATTAACAAAGTGCTAAAATATATCTAAATATATTCGGTTTGGTACTTTGGTGGATGTTACAATCTTTACATAACACTGACAGAGATTGGTGTTTTGCATTTAAGAAAAAAAAAACAAAAACTAAATCAGGGTTGCCTGGATTCACAACTCTACAATTATGATTACTAACATGATTTTTTGGAAAAACATTACTAATATGATTTGATTTAATAAATCAATATTTTTAAACCATTTGATTCAGAAGCTAACAAAATAATTTTTATTAGTTCGTGGTTTAGCACAAGGCAAACCATTGTTGGAAAAAGGGGGTTTTGAGCTCCTTTTTGCGTAATAACGATATTTAATTTGGATTAATACGAATTCTACATTTCGCGTAGATTGTCGTAGTGCATTTATTTTCTCAAAACCGTTGTCGGGTGAGTGAGAAATAAGTGGTCGAAATGGGTCATTGAATGCGACTAGTTGAAACGCTTGTGTTTAAATAGTTGTTAAAGAGTAGGTAAAAGTGGCGCGTCCCACATTGCTTAAGCAGTGGGAGTTGAGTTAGTTTATATTGTTCTGCGTGTTAGAATCAATTAAACTAATGCAAGTTGGTCAAGTGTGGGGGAAGCCCACACGCGCGCGCCCGTCCCGTCCCGTCCCGAGCCGCGCCGTCGCGGTCGCGGTCGCCGTCGCCCGCGGACTTGGACTTGGACTTGGATCTTGGTAATTGGGCTTTCGGTGGGCTTTGGGCCTGTCTAATTTTTTAGACAAAGTTTATTTGTCGAGCCCATGCGCCAAATCGCGAGTTGAAACCGCCCCATCAATACCCGTCGGCGGTTTCGTCTTCTCCAACTCCTATAAATGGCTGCGTCAGGGTTAGGATCAGATACACCATCTTCTGCATCTTTCTTCTGCATAAGCTTCCTCCTCCCGACTCCCTCATCCCTCTGTTCTGTTCGCCGGTCGTCGACGTTTGCGGTGCTGCTACGTCGAGACGTTCGTCGTTTTACCTTTGGGGACGTTCTGCCGTTGCCGGAGCACTACCGGGGCATAAACGTCTTGCAGGAAGAGTTTCAAACTCGACTCGACGTTTCTGTATTGCTGAATCAAAACTGTCCATTTTCGTACAAGCGCAAGACGTTTAAAATGGACGGTTTCACTGCTGCCGCCACCGCCTCCGCTGACGTCTCATCCGCCGCTGCCGCCGCCGCCTCCGTTCCCATGCCTGGGTCTGTCCAGGCGTCCGCTGTCGTTACCCCAACCGCAGCGGTGCCGTCAATGCTGACCACGCCTACTGTCGTTCCTCCACCCGTGACGCTGCCGCTGCCATTGCCACTGCCGACGGCAGACCCAAACGCCTCCGTCGATCAATACCTGCTTGATCCAACGACGGCCTTTCTGCCCCCGTCGCCAACACCCAACACTGGCGGGTATGTCCTACCCAATTATAGGCAGTTTATCTCTGGACACTCATTTGGAACTGTCTCGTTCCAGCCCAACGCTTCGGTTGGGGCGTCTTTGCCTTTTTCTGGACAAACGGTCGGGATTACACCCGCAGGACTTAATAATAATCTGAACACCGGTTTTCAACCGGGCGGTGGGCCGCTGAACACTAGTTGGACCGTTGTTTATCTCTGAAAATACGGGAATTCCTTTCCAACCAGATGGTCCAGATACCAGCCAAAAAAAAGGGAGCCGTAGATACGATACAAGGCTCGCAAGAGTTCCCGGATGTCCTCCCTGGGGATGTCATCACAGTCTGTAGGGATGTGGATTCTAAGGTCTTTCCATATTTGATCGGCCCAGGCACAATAAAAAATGCTGTGAGACCATGTTTCAACATGAGTGCCACACACCAGGCAGAGGGAGGAGGGAGCAAGGTGCCGGTGGAATCTAAGAGAATTGACAGGGAGGCTTTTATGAGCGATTTGCCATAGGAAAAAACCCAGCTTTTCCGGAATATGAGCTTTCCACATCCACTTCCAATTCAATCTCTCCATACCTGACGGGAAAAGGGCCTTATAAGCTGAAGACACCGAGTAACAACCTGTGTTACTATGCTTCCAAATCCACATGTCAGGGGCTGAGGTGTGCAACTTGGGCGGAGGGTTGGAACAGATGTCCTTAAGGATGTTTTCTGGAATCATGGAATAGATGGTTGTCCAGTTCCATTCCCCTTCTTCCACAACATCCATTATTTGGAGGTCCAAATCCTGAGTTGCAATGAATGGCAGGAGGGGTCCAAGCTGGGAATTATTCCACCACTTGGAGAACCACAGGGATGAGGAGCCACATCCCACCCTGAACTGAAAACCATCACGGAGAGAAGGCAACAACTTGTGAATAATTTTGAGAGTACTGGAGTTACCTGGGCAGGGGGGGTTCAACAGGAAGTTAGCGCCCTCATATATATCCTTGAGTAGACAGACCCATGGCTTGGTCGGGGAATGTAAGATGTTCCAAAGGATCTTTCCCAAAAGGGCTATATTCATTCCTCTAGCACGTCCAAGACCGAGCCCACCAATATCCCTGCCAGTTGCCACTTTGTCCCAACTAATAAGGTGAAGACCTTTTCCATTTCGATCTTTCCAGAGGAATCTACTAATCCGCTTGTCGATCGCATCGCACACACCCTCGGGGAGCCAATGAAGCTGCATAAAGTATGTAGGGATAGCCGCCAAAATAGCCCTACACAAAGTGAGGCGACCCGCTTTGTTGAGGAGGTTCCTAGACCACCCCTCTAGCCGATCGTCGATTTTATCCAAGAGGAATGTAAAATCACGATTTCTTCGGCGTCCCATAAGCATCGGGAAGCCCAAATAAGTGCTGAAGGAGTTTACCACAGGCATATTAAGAGTATTAGAGATCCAATTCCTGTCCTCCATTGAAACCGCAGCTGTGATGAAGATTTCAGATTTCTGTGGATTGAGTAGGAGCCCAGACTCATTACCAAATTTTTCCAGAGTCTGATTGATAAGGGTGGCACCTTCTCGGTGAGCCATAGCGCCAAGGATTAAGTCATCCGCAAAGAGAAGGTGTGAGGTCCCCTGTGCATTTTCTGTTAGCCGGATCGGTTTCCACCGACGTTCGCTCACAAGGTGTCTGATCATTACCGACAGTTTCTCCATAATAACTAGAAAGAGATAAGAGGAAATTGGGTCCCCCTGTCCGAGCCCTCTACCCGGCTTGAATTCCTCCAGGCGTTGGCCGTTCCAAAGGACTGCATAAAGAGGAGAGGCCACACAGAACATTATTAGTTGGATGAAGGATTCTGGGAAAGCCAACTCCTGGAGACAGGATTTAAGGAAGTCCCATCTAACACTGTCGTACGCTTTGGCGAATCAACCTTTAAAAGCATTGCTTGGATGCGGTTTTTCGGGCCTGAGAGGTGGCCGATGAGCTCCTGAAGCATTATGCCATTACCCACAGGGCCACGTCCCGGGAGGAAGGCACTTTGGTGGGGGGAGACAGACTCCAGAATCGCCGGCCGAATTCTTTGAACAAGAATTTTGGTCACAACTTTGTAGAGGACATTACAAAGTGTAATTGGCCTAAAGTCCTTGAGGCTGGACGGGTTGGGGTTCTTCGGAATCAAACAGATGTAAGCTTTGGCAATGGAAGGCAGGAAAGATCTAGCATGGAACAAGTTCAAGAGTTTCAATTACTGATACATGGCGTTCACGCTGAGGGAATGCAATTGCCCGATGCGTTTAACGCTGCGGTTGTGATCGAGAAGTTGCCTTCTTCGTGGAAAGACTTCAAAAACTACTTGATGCACAAGCAAAAGGAAATGTCCCTTGAAGATCTTGTTACACGGATCAGAATCGATGAGGATAACCGCAAGGCCGTGTTAAGGAGCCATTTTGTGGAGGCTAAGGCCAACGTGACTGAAACGGCCGGTAAACGCAAGCAGCCGCCCGCTGCAGGTAAAGGCAAAGCGGTTGCCGATGCCAAAAGATGAAGAAGTTCTCTGGGAATTGCTACAACTGTGGCAAGGTTGGGCATTTTGCACATTAGTGCCCGAAGCCGAAGAAGAAGAAGCCTGCCAAGCCTGCCGCTAACGTGGTACAGGCTGAACCTGAAGGTTGGGAAGACAACCTTTGTGCAGTGGTGTCTGAAGCTTTGCATGTTGATGATGCTAAAGGTTGGTTTGTTGATACCGAGGCTTCGTGTCATGTGGCTGCCAACAGAGAGTTCTTTACTTCATACCGGACTGTTGAAGGCAGAAAGCTGCATATGGGAAACCAAGCATCATCTGATGTGGTTGGCGTTGGGAATGTGGTACTGAGGCTGACTAGTGGCAAAAACTTGACTCTGAAGGATGTGATGCATGTCCCTGATATCTGGAAGAATTTGGTTTCTGGTTCGCTGCTAGTTAGTAGTGGTGTTAAACTTGTTTTTGAGTCTGATAAGTTTATCATGACTAAATTTCGAAAATTCCTTGGTAGAGGCTATCTCACCAATGGTCTCTTCAAGTTTAATGTATTGGCTAAACGCCAAGTTGTTGAGCAAGCTTCTGGTAATAAAATTGAAGGTTCTTCTTACTTGCTTGAGTGTTTTAATTTATGGCATTGTAGACTTGGACATGCAAATAAAAATGCTATAAAGAGATTGGTAAATTTAAATTTACTTAAAGAAATGGAATTCAACGATAAAAACAAATGTGAAATTTGTGTTGAAGCGAAAATGACAAAACTTCCATTTCCAAGTGTTGAAAGAAATACTAAACCCCTGGATTTAATTCATACTGATGTATGTGATTTTAGATCTTTGCAAACTCGGGGTGGTAAAAAGTATTTTATTACTTTTATTGATGATAGCACTCGTTATTGCTATCTTTATCTGTTGAGAAGCAAAGATGAAGCTATTGAAGCATTTAAAAACTTCAAGCTTGAGGCTAAAACTCAATTGAATAACCGTATTAAAGCTATTCGGAGTGATCGTGGAGGAGAATACGTTGCTCCGTTTGCTGAATTGTGTGCCGAGTCCGGAATAATTCATCAAACTACAGCTCCATATTCACCGCAGTCCAATGGTGTTGCGGAACGTAAGAACCGTACGCTAAAGGATATGATGAATGCTTTATTGATCAGTTCAGGGTTACCCCAGAACTTGTGGGGGGAAGCTGTTTTAACAGCTAATTATATTTTAAATAAAATATCTCACAAAGGTAAGGAAGTAACGCCTTACGAGTTATGGAAAGGTAGAAAACCTTCTTTCAAATACCTCAAAGTGTGGGGGTGCTTGGCTAAAGTTGAGGTGCCACCTCCTAAACAAGTTACAATCGGCCCCAAAACAGTTGATTGTATCTTTATAGGATATGCCCTTAACAGTAGCGCGTATCGTTTCCTAGTACATAAGTCTGAAATATCTGGTATGAGTGAAGGAACGATATTCGAATCAAGAAACGCCGTGTTTTTTGAAGACATATATCCTTACAAGGATAAAGTGAAATGTTCAAATAAAAGAACGTTTGATGAAGCTACGAGCTCTGATCAGCCGAAACAAACTGACAGGGGAAGTATTTCTCCTTAACCAGTTGGACTTCGTCGTAGCCATAGGGCCAAAGTGGCTAAAACTTTTGGTCCAAATTTCATCACTTTTATGTTAGATAACGAGCCAAGAACTGTGAGTGAAGCTCTGGCTCGACCAGATGCTGCGTTATGGCAAGAAGCCATAAACAGTGAGTTAGAATCCATTATGCAGAATCGCACTTGGGTTCTTACTGATCTACCGAAAGGTTGTAAACCCTTAGGATGCCGTTGGGTCCTTAAAAGAAAGTATAAAGCCGATGGATCGATCGATAAATACAAGGCTCGCCTTGTAGTTCAGGGCTTTAGACAAAAGGAAGGAGATAATTATTTTGATACTTATTCTCCGGTGTCTAGAATCACCTCCATTCGAGTGTTTCTCTCGATTGCTGCACTTTACAATCTTGAGATACATCAAATGGATGTTAAGACTGCGTTCTTAAATGGTGATCTAGATGAAGAGATTTATATGAATCAACCAGAAGGCTTTGTTGTTCAAGGACAAGAGCATAAAGTCTGCAAACTGGTTAAATCTCTGTATGGTCTGAAGCAAGCGCCTAAGCAGTGGCACTTGAAGTTTGATAATGTGATGTTGTCAAACGGGTTCAAGTATAATGAATGTGATAAATGCGTTTACTACAAGGGAATAACAGACAAATTTGTTATAGTTTGCTTGTATGTAGATGACATGTTGATCATGGGCAGTGACTTGAATATGATTAATCAGACCAAGAACATGTTAAAAATGAATTTTGACATGAAAGACATGGGTGTAGCCGATGTCATATTAGGGATAAAAATCATAAAGCATCCCGAAGGGATTGTTCTTTCTCAGTCTCATTACATTGAGAAAGTGTTAAGTAAATTCAACACTTATGATAGTCGTCCGGCAAAGACGCCTATGGATCCCAGTGAAAAGTTGAAAGTAAACAGGGGTGAACCTGTTGCTCAAGAAGAGTATACAAGAATCATTGGTAGTCTAATGTACTTGACTAATTGTACTCGCCCGGATCTTGCATATTCAGTTAACAAACTGAGTAGATATATTAGCAATCCAAGTCGTGAGCATTGGAAGGCTATTATAAGAGTCTTGAGATATCTGAAATATACTCAAGAGTTGGGGTTACATTACACGAGATATCCTCATGTTCTTGAAGGGTACTCTGATGCCGATTGGATATCAGAGAAAAGTGATTCATTATCCACAAGTGGTTATGTATTCATGATTGCGGGAGGGGCTGTGTCTTGGAAGTCACAAAAACAAACGTGTATAGCCCGATCCACCATGGAATCTGAATTCATAGCTTTAGATAAAGCTGGTGAAGAAGCCGAATGGCTTCGAAATTTCCTCGAGGAAATTCCATGTTGGAAGAAACCTGTGCCAACAGTAATGATACACTGTGATAGTCAAGCAGCTATTGGCAGGGCACAAAATGAGATGTATAATGGTAAGTCGAGACATATCCGTCTTCGACATCATACCGTTAAGCAGTTGATTTCTAGTGGGGTGATTTCTCTAACTTATGTGAAGTCTGGAGATAACCTAGCGGATCCGTTAACAAAAGCTATCAACAGAGATCAATTTTGCAAATTGCGAGAGGGAATGGGGTTAAAACCCACACCTAAAGAATGATTACATTGGTAACCCAACCATGATGCGTGGAGATCCCACAAACTTGGTTCAAAGGGACAACTAAGATGTATGATTTCAAATGTGAACACACTTTTGAAGAATAATCTTCATCCTTCCCTCAGAAGCAATGACGAAGTGTTTGATGCCTGTCTGTGGTAGAGGTTGAGTTTAATGACTCTTAATGATTCTGAAACTGTGTGTTCATATAAGTATGACATGATACTTGATCGAATCACCTATATAAGTAGAAGTGTGGCCGCTTCAGTAGAGACTTATGAATCCAAAGGGGGTTTCCATGGCCTGGAATGGAACCAAACGTGAGAACGGACAAAGAGTCTGAAAAGTTACTGATTCTTTATTATTGGACTAGTATACGATGTGGGGGATAGTTCAAGAGTAAAATCACTACGCCGCCTGTATACTCGATAACATTGATTTGGTTTAAGTTCAAAGCCAAAAACTACTTAAACCCGTGCAGTAACCTTTCTTTAAGAAGGAGTCGGGGCATTTGCATCTGTATTGCATTCATTACTGCTGTTATTTCCACTCATGTGGGGGATTGTTGGAAAAAGGGGGTTTTGAGCTCCTTTTTGCGTAATGACGATATTTAATTTGGATTAATACGAATTCTACATTTCGCGTAGATTGTCGTAGTGCATTTATTTTCTCAAAACCGTTGTCGGGTGAGTGAGAAATAAGTGGTCGAAATGGGTCATTGAATGCGGCTAGTTGAAACGCTTGTGTTTAAATGGTTGTTAAAGAGTAGGTAAAAGTAGCGCGCCCCACATTGCTTAAGCAGTGGGAGTTGAGTTAGTTTATATTGTTCTGCGTGTTATAATCAATTAAACTAATGCAGGTTGGTCAAGTGTGGGGGAAGCCCACACGCGCGCGCCCGTCCCGTCCCGTCCCGAGCCGAGCCGAGCCGAGCCGCGCCGTCACCGTCGCCCGCGGACTTGGACTTGGATCTTGGTAATTGGGCTTTGGGTGGACTTTGGGCCTGTCTAATTTTTTAGACAAAGTTTATTTGTCGAGCCCATGCGCCAAGCCCAGTCCTGGAAGCCCACTCTGATTTCAACAGTTGTTGAAAACCATTTGAATCGCGAGTTGAAACCGCCCCATCAATACCCGTCGGCGGTTTCGCCTTCTCCAACTCCTATAAATGGCAGCGTCTGGGTTAGGGTCAGATACACCATCTTCTGCATCTTTCTTCTGCATAAGCTTCCTCATCCCGACTCCCTCATCCCTCTGTTCTGTTCGCCGGTCGTCGACGTTTGCGGTGCTGCTACGTCGAGACGTTTGTCGTTTTACCTTTGGGGACGTTCTGCCGTTGCCGGAGCACTACCGGTGCATAAACGTCTTGCGGGAAGAGTTTCAAACTCGACTCGACGTTTCTGTATTGCTGAATCAAAACTGTCCATTTTCTTACAACCAGGACTAACCCTTCCCCTCCCGTACATTAAGGATATTAGAGACAACCCATGGGGCTAATGAAGTGGCGGATTCCCTAGGCAAGAGAGATCTTGGCCTCTTCGGGTAGGGCCCTAACCGAGTTAAGTGTATTTAATTTTGGTGTTGTTGCATTGATCCGCTGAATTTTTATTAAATTAATTTTTATTTATGGAGAAGTAGAACCCCTAATATAGGAATCCACACCATCCTCATTAGTGGTAGGGGCCAACTTGTGTCCAAAGCCATAGCTAGATAAACACACACAGAATTAATTTAATGTTGGAGGCTGGACATAGCCGGTGTTGATTATTACAAAAATAAAATTCTAGAAGCCTACAATTATACTATGGTCAAATCCAAGTATGATGATAATTAGCGGATCCGCTAATAGATAGCGAATTCGAATTGAGAACTGTGAAACAATTTGCTAGAGAATATGCTCGCTCTCAAACATCCACATAATCCCATGTGTGCGACTTCAACTAACTTCATCATCAAATCAAAAATCTGGAAAGAGCATTAGGGAGCACGCATGCAAGGGAAAATTAGGCAAGCAATAAATTGATTTTAAGGTTGCAGCGGAAGTGATTTTGGTCCTTAATAAATTCCGACGATCCTTAATTAATTTTGGGATTAAGGATCTAACTGCTCCGGTTGAAATGATCATCACTACAATTGAAAAAGTCACCGCTACAAATTAAGATCATTTTGGAAAGATAGCTCCTAGCCCCTAGGTGTTTCCAATTTTTTTGTTTTTTTTAAATAAAATAAAATAAAAAAATCCTAGGAACTTGCTTCATTAATTGAAAGATTAAAAGTGAAAATTTTGATGGTACCTAACAAGGATATCATCGGTTCCAAACTTGTATAGCACGACTCACTTCAACTTTTATCCTCAAATTATAGATGTACGTACCACATTTGGATTACAAAGAGAAGATATAATATCCATTTTGATTAGATATAAACAAATACAAACATTTACTCCCCGATAGAAATTTTGAATTAGGACGTAAAGTTTGATCTAGAAATTTTTTAAAACCTCCCCGATAGAAACAAATTTAAATTTTAAAAATAAAATTAATTTACACACAATATTTTATAAGATCTGGTCTGATCTGAATGTTTCTGGTCTGATCTGATTGGATCTGGTCTGGTCTGGTCTGATCTGATTTGATTACAACTATATATATAGTGTGGTCTGATCTGGTCGGGGTCTGATCTGATCTGAATGGGTCTGCTCTGATTTGATTTGATCTGGTCTGATTTTGTCTGATTTGATCTGGTATGGCCACTGATGGCCGCCCCTTCTTCATGAGAAACGGCCATTGATGGACGTTTCAATAGGAAAGAAAAAAAGTCCTACAGCTATCGGCCACCCATGGCTGATGCTTACATGTGCCAAATGGCCATGAGTGGTCGATCGTAGTATTGCCCATCGGTCATTAGCAACCATTTTTTGCAGATCCCGATTTTCGTGTAGAAAACTAAAATTTCAATCGGTGAAGAAAATGTCAAAAAACTCACATTTTTAATAACAATTCCTTGGTATTGACTATTGATCTTCATCAATTAATAATCCACTTTGCGCCCAAAATATTAACTATTATGAATCAAGAAAAAGAGGAGAAACAAAAGAAGGTGAACGGAAGCTAGATGGAGGTAGGGTTTTGAGTTTTCAATCGTGAAGAGTAGAAAATAATTATTGGGTCATAACATTAATTTTGCATTGTGTGCCTCTAAGAATAAGATGTATGCTCCTAACATGATTCAATATGTAATAAGGGTATTGAAGACATTTTAAATGACAAATGAGTACCCCAACAATGGTTATGTGTATATAACCGTGGCCTTTCACAAATTCTTCCTCCAGAGTTTAACATTCGTATCTCATATGAATGAATATATATGAGGCAAATCGTATCTCAAACATATTCTTGGATCTCTAATAGATTGGTAAAATATCTTGGTTTACCGAAAAGATATCGAACATATATATAGTATGTTCATCCAATACAATAATCGGAATGGAAAAAAAATCAAATATACTAATATAAATTTCAAAAAAAAAAAAAAAGAATTGAAAAGATAATTCATATATGAAAACAATAAATGTAGTTATGTAATACTTTATTGCAAACAGATAATTTCAATTATGCAAATTACGTAGTAATTTTCCAAGGAAAGAAGTAATAATTGGTAACAGAAATTATGGCAAATTGGCAATGGCGTGTTGGGCTCTGCACAATTTACTCCCTGCCTTCACAGGACCATCCAAATTTTTTTTGTTTTATTTTTCCTAAATTGCTATCTTCTTACAATCAATCAATCAGTCAATCTTCAATTCTTCATTACAAGGTTGTTACTTTGGCTTTTGTTGTTCTTCATTACACAGTTCAGGCATTGTCCCAGGTATTTATTCAAATTTTTGTTACCCTTTAAAATTTATATGTTCATATTTGTTGTATTTCATAGCAGATTTCTCATTTGTCTTTTCTGTGTTTATGCCAATTTTTGTGGATTATTCCAATGGGAAAAAAACAGTAACTTTGGGAAAATCTATATATGAAGAAAACAACCAAATATGAACGACGGTATATTCTTAAATATATAATCGATGTGATGCATATGTGTGAATTGAAATATTCTCTGCTTTGTCTGAAATGGAGATTGTAATTTGAAGGGGATGATGATGGGTTACTAAATTTGTAGTACAATTGAAATGTGAATTATTACAAGAACATGTTTTTGGGTTTAGGTAATAGTAAGTGGTGAATAAAGATGGCAACAAGAACAAGAGACGCAGCAGTGCCCGGCAAGGACAAGACGCTAACATCACCTTCGAAGCTGTCCAGCGCCAGAAGAAAAATCATTCCTAATCCTACGGCTACGGCCTCGGCCTCGGCCTCGGCATCGAATCCATTGCCAAAGCGCACCCCAACCAACCTCAGGCCAACAGCCGCGGCGCCAGTGAAGAAGCCGGCATCCGGCAGTGGGGATATCGCTAGCAAGAACACGGTCGTGAGACGGAGGTCGTTGGACACGCCTCCAACGGCCTCCAACCCACAATCCTCACGTGTTTCGCAGAGCCCCACTGTCCGGAGGGCCTCAATTTCGGGGAGGATACCACAGGCACGTCCCTCATTGAGCCCGACAACCCGGCCATCAACTGCGAGGCCAGTGACCCAGTCATCATCGATGGGGAGATCAACGCCATCGACACGGAAGGCTATCCCGGATGGGGGTTCGAAAGCGCCCAAAGAAGTAGCTGGGAAGCAGCATTCATTGCAGAACCGGCCCGTGATGGTTAAGAAAAGCACCACGGTAGGTGTTAAGAAGCCGGAGGCCAGAAGGGGTGGTCCTTCGGGAACAAAGGAGTCCCCCAGGCCCAGGATTAGCCCCATTGAGAAAGCCGCGAATATGCATACTTCTCGGCAGGTTGGAATAGAATCACAGGATCGAGAATCGGAATTATCATCCACTGATGCAGCTGAACAAGAGAGCGTGGAGATTGGTAAGAGCAACGAAAAGGGCCACAGTAATCCGGCCATGGAATATCAAGAGAAGGGGGCTGAGAAACCGAGACTGGAAGAACAGGAAGTTGAGAACAATGAGCGAACTGAAGAGGCGCAGAAAGACAATGAGGAAGATCAGATTGCGCCTCCTGAATCTTCTAGAATGTTAGAAGCAAGGGAGACTGTATTAGAGCCTAAGAATACCGATGAAGATGAAGCTGACATAGAGCGTAAAACTACAGATGAACGTAACGTAGCAATGAAAACCAAGGAAGTCGAAATCACGCCATCTTCAAAGATTTCGCATAATGATATCAGCAACGTTTCAATGGAGAATACAGAAGATAAGTCGAACACAGAAGAATTAAAAGAGGAAAGTGTCAATGAACCGGATAACTTTACCTCCGGTGAGAATGCTGCAAGCAATGCCAGCAAAGACACTAATCCGAAGGTGATGGTAGAAGAACATCCAACCGGAGGTGAAACAAAAGCGAAAGAAGTGTTCATGGAGCCGAACAAAATGAACGAAACAGTGTCTGAAGCAGAAAACTCTCGGCCCGAGGAATCAAAAGGAAACGAACTGGTTGTGGAGAAGAAGGAAGAACCCGAGGAATCAAAAGCAAAAGAATTAGTCATGGAGAGCAACAATGTGAAGGAAAAGGCAGACGAAACATTGACGGGAGGCAAAGCCCCCCAGCCCGAGGAAACAATACCTAAAGAAGTTGTCCCCGAGAAGAAGGCAGAGGAAAAACCGGCGCCAACACCAAATCACTGGAAACTCCAGAAGAGGATTAGTTCAGTTTCCAATGAAGGGAGCGATGAGGCGGAAAAACAGGCGCCAAGAGCGCAAGTGGTGGGTAAACTGCAGAGGAAGGATAGTGTGGTTTCCAATGATGTGATTGAGGAAACGGCGAACAAACTCCACGAGCAGAGGAAGAACAGGGTAAGAGCCCTTGCAGGGGCTTTTGAAAGTGTGATATCCTTGCAGGACTCTAAGTCTTAACAACACATATGGAACCATTGTATGGTTTTTAAAGGGGAGACTTGGCTGATCATGTTTCATAACAGCTTTTTCAAGAGATTGTGATGTATTTGGTGAATCTATATGTGATCTTCTCTTGTTCTGGTTTTTTTGTCATGTCTGTGGTGGTTGGAACTTGGGAAGCATTGGATATCTGTAAAGCTTTTTGTGCAATGAACAAATACACAAACAATCTGCTCCCGATCGGCTATCCGCTACCGGATCCGTTTGCTCATACGAGAATTCATTATTTTAAGCTGTATCCATATATTGTTTTAATGTTTTATGTATGACAATTTGATTAAATTAATTATCATGACACTTGTTTAGAACCAGACATTTGTGACATATCCCAATACCACTCGAGGGTTACTTGGCATTTGATATTTGATATCACGAAATTTAAACGGTATTTACCCCAACACACATTCGAATATGGGCTAGGTTTACATCCTGACTCAGGATATCCAGTCATGTTCTAATTCTGATGGATGGAAAATGTTGTGCCAATCTTGTGGTTTGTACGTGAAGTTTTATTTTCATTTTTAGGAGGATTTTATTGACTTTATTACCCAACTATCACTCCATTTGTATCCGTGATATATATATGCTGCATAAATTAGGCAATGTGTATTTTTTATTACACGTGTGTCACTTAAGGAAATGATTTATTGCCTCTTGTATAGATATGCTATAGTGAGAAGAAAAGTTTTTTGTCTTTATCCACATTACGCCCTCTCGGTAGATCACAAATATAATTTTTTATTGCTCCAAGTTGTATTTAAAATTATTTAGTATAGCTATACATACATTACATATCACAGAAATTTAATATTTATTAAAAGTATCAAAAATAATTGGAACAAATTTTTATCTTGTATTAATAATTGAATCTTTCATTGAGTTTTATTGTTAGCTCAACTTTGTGCTATTTGAAACTCCATCAATGCTACGCATAGTCAATAGATATGCTATGCGGACTTTTATGAAGTGCTGCAATTTTTAATGCAAGAACTTTTTCATCCAACAATAGTATCATTCACAGAGACAAAATTATTTGCTACTTGACGCTTACACTTGTGCTGCTATTAGGTATTACACATGCTATTCTATTCCCCTCCATGTCTTGTGCTCCTGATTGTGTACTATTTTACAATAATTTAATATTTATTCAAAATATTTATATGTTTGGAACAAATTTTCATTTGTTTTTATAATCAAATCTTTCATTTAGTGTTGTTTTTAAATGAACTTTGTGCTACTCGAAGCTCTCATCAATGCTACGCATGTCAATGTATATGCTATGACTTATGATCTATGGCTTTTGTAGAGTGCTTCATTTGTTATTTTGAGATGGCCATCACAGTCGACATTCTGCTTCTTTTTTGGAATAAAAACAGCCACCACAACTCTCCATATTTGGTTCATCTAATTAAATTTGTGTGTTACTTATCAATCAATTATTATGTCAGGAGTTGTAATATTATCTTTCCATGCATATTAATTAATGCAACAGGAATGGAATGAGTGCAATGCATATCAATTATATCATTTCTTTTTAGCATGTGTGGATATCCAGATTATATGGAATCAGGATACTAACTTAATTGGAGCATGTAGACGAATCATAGGTTTAGCTCTTCTGCATTGTCTTTCCATAGACTGGACTTTTGTTGCAGCATGGTGACATGACACCCATGTTGATCAAGTCATATCTCAATAAATTAACCAAAATTTGGTCCACTAAAAAAATACTGATTCGTGGCAAACTTATAGTAGTACATGGGATAAGGGCCAGTAAAATTATGTAAAATGAAGTATGTAAAAGTTAGAGGATCAATATCAAAAGTTAAAACTAACCGGTGATGAGTACTACTATTTGATAGAGCTGTGAGCTATGCTCGTTTCGACACGTGTTCGTTCGTTAACAGCTCGTTCGGTAAATTAAACGAACCGAGCTCAAACACATAATTTGGTTTGTGTGTTCGTTCGTTAAGTTCGCGAACAGTTCGGAATTCTTTTTAATGGAATATATATTATAAAAAATGAATATTTTATCTAGTTGTTCTTTCCATTTTCCATTTTTATGAATTTCACATTTCTCTCATAAATTATATTACAATATACATTACATTTTCACACCTAATTTAATTCTAAAACAAATAAATTTATTAATAAAATAAATGGTTCGTTAACTGAGCTCGACTAGGTTCGTGTTCGTTCGTTATTAGCTCGTTCGTAAGGTTAAACGAACAGAGCTCAAACATGAAAATTGGCTCGTTAAGATTTCGGCTCGTGTTCGTTCGTTAAGCTTAACGAACAGAGCTCAAACACTTAAAGCTCGATTCGGTTCAACTCGTTTACAGCTCTACTA
This sequence comes from Hygrophila difformis, assembly GCA_030278955.1. Taxonomy (NCBI): domain Eukaryota; kingdom Viridiplantae; phylum Streptophyta; class Magnoliopsida; order Lamiales; family Acanthaceae; genus Hygrophila; species Hygrophila difformis. The sequence goes on along the minus strand of JAOANR010000002.1, from coordinate 43,978,635 downwards.
TTTGATTACATTTCTTCTGATTTTTATTTAATCTTTTAAAATTGGATGTTCCATTTCCCCATTCAATTTTTGTTCATTTTCGTAGTTCATTTGTAACTTAGTAGTACTATATTGCAGAAGTTCCCACCACTATATTTCCTTTTTAATCTAAATATTTAGATTAAAGGTTTCCGAATCTCCACCCAATCTTTATTCATTTCCATTGTTCATTTGTACTAGTACTATTGTAGAAGCTTCCATAACTCATTTAGTTCAGTCAGAAAAAAGAAAAATTCAAAACTAGCCATAACAGGAAACTCGTTGTGTACGCGTGGTCAACGCCGCCGCCGTAATGAAAACTACTCCGGACTCGTAAACTCACCCCCGACAATTCTCCTTCGCTCCTTCCACGAATATTCCTACCGCTGCAAATCCTTCCTCATCACAAACCACAACCCCCCCTGTGCCCACGGCATCCATTCCCCAAATTTGGGACTTTTCTAGTCTATTCCAGAACCACAACTCCCCCCCTTTTATTATATAATAATAGTTACTCCATATATATATATTTACACGGACGGCAAATCCCCCCAAAATATCAAAACCCCAAATCCTCAAAGAAAGAATTCACAAATTCCCCACATACCTGTAACTGTTAACCGTAAATCAATCATCGACATGTGTTTGGTGTTCGTCTGCGACGAGGACGAGAGGGTCATCGCCAGGCAGCCAGCGCCGGGCGCCTGCCCCTACTGTGGCGGCATGATTCAGGCCATGGATGTCCAGAGCGAATGGAGGCTCTGCTTCGTCCCGCTCTACTTCAAGACCAAGCGCCGATTCTACTGCACCGTCTGCACCCGCCGATTAGTTATCCAATAGATCCATCATCGCCCCCCCCCCATATTCCTGAATTTATTATATGCAACAAGTTTTCTTTTTCTTTTTGTTTTTTGTTTCAGGTGATGGCTGGCTGTGATGTGCTGATACTGTTCTTTTGTATAGTTGTACTAGTATATATGATATCATATGGCTGTGATGTAATTCAGATTTAGCTTTGAATAATAATACTAGTATACTCATGAATTATATATCTGTTTCTGGTTTGAGCAGAGGATACATGTTTTGATGGCCTGGCCATGGTAAAAATTCAAACTTTCTGATAAAATAATAATAATAATAATAATGAAATTAGTGAAACATTAATCACTTACAGAGCTTAAGCTTTTTGAAAAATGATGAGACAATGGATTTTGGGTATGGTTTGGATGCGAGGCACGTAGGGATGTTCTCGGGCTGTTCAATCCAGAGTTTGTGAGCAATGCCTCCAGCTTTAAGCTTTTCTGATAGGTTTACTAATTGAGTTTCCCCCTTTACTTCAAGAGTAACCTGCAACAATTTCCAAAAAAAAAAACAGAGATCTTGTGAGGTTAACACCTTGGTTTACCACTCGTGGACACATTAGATACAGGTGGTATTGGGAGGTGATGGAACTCTTAACATTGTTCTCATTTCTCGACTAGTTACTGGTCCGGCTAAAAGAACTTCAATTTCACATTCTTACATCTGTTGTATCCCAAAGAACATGATTGCCATGTGAATAAAAAAAAAGAAAAAAAAAGTGCTTTGTGTGTCAGTGTGGTGTGCATTGAAGCATGCCTAAGTGGAATACAATGACAATATGCTTAATTTGCTTAAAAATCACCAAGTTCGAGCAGTTCATCCATACTGTAATGAACAATTGTTTGTTCAAATGGATTTAACCAGGAAGACAGCTGTACTCTTTTGTAAAATCTGATATACCCTAGTAAAGCCAGGTTAGTACATCGGATTATGGAAGAGAAAACATCGTTGGATAAACCAATTTCACATACAACACGAAATATTGTGAAGCAGTATTGGGTAAACATTTTTATTTATCGGTTAGAGTCCACGAGCATTGTGAAGCAGTATTATCCAAATGAAACCGGGGAATGCAAATTTACTCATATTTCAGAAATCCTTTTCCTCACACGCTTTACAAAGCAAACCAACATTTCATCAATTATGAATTCAAGCACACAAAACCCTAGAAGTCAACAATGACCAAAAAACAACTCGAGAATCAGAAAGAGGGAAAATAACAATTGGATCTGCGGCAACTGACCTTGTGCATAGAATCGAGATTGGGAGCGGCGCAGTAGTCGAGAGTGTGGGGATCATCCTTGTGGAGCCAGATTGCGGCGACGGAGGCATGACACCCCTGTGTTATTACGCTCCCCAGCGGCCACGTCTCGATTAGGTCCCTACGCAGCACCACGTACTGTACCACCGTGTCAGGCTCGGTACTTTGGGCGACGGTGGCCGATTCCGCGTTTGAGGGCGCGACGGTTGATGAATCCATCCTGGGGGCGGCGGCGCGTAGGGGAACGGTGGTTGTGGAAACAATTCTGGCGCCCGGCAAGGCAAATCGGGGTTTAATTCGAGGGCAGCGAGGCACGAGCGCAGTCGCCATTGACGGGCCTTTGTCCCAAGCATTTAATTAAGGGCTTGTTTGGCTATCCAATGGAGAAATTTCATTGATAATTAATTAAATGTGCACTCATCATATAATAGAAAGAGAGAATGAATTTGAATTAAATTATCTTATGTGGTTTAATTTGAGAACTGAAAAGTGAAAAATAAATCAATTTCCAACTTTCAATCTCAATTTTTAATTCCCTACCCTAGAGCATTTCAAATTCAAAGTATTTTTCACATCAAATTAGATTTCTAGTCGAATAGTATTATAGTCGAATAGTAATGTTGCTCGAGCTCGACAAGTGGATGTTTAGATATTGCACCACCAACTCACCAATATTATTACTACAAGAGAAGGCTGACCGAACAAGTCGAGTCCAACTCAAGGTTGTTAAGATTGGGTTCCTACATAAAATCTTTTTCTCTTTGCAAAATCGGGATCGTAGGATCGAGTCGATCCTAAGATCCTATGAAATTGTAAAAAATAAAAAATAAAAAAATTATATATATATATATATATATATATATATTATCATTTCATTGATACCTGTCACTACACCTCCAAAGAATAAGAAATACTAGTATATGCTAAATGATGTCTTCTCAATTCTTAACCTCATACCCGGTGCTAATCTAATCTGTTGATCTGTTCATGAAAGTATCAAACACAATTTAAGAATAGATGCAAAATTAAAAAAAAAAAAATAATGATCCCAGTTTTAAGAAATTCCCAAATTAGTAAAGCAAAAAGAAACTAAAGTTCCCCATTTCATTTCATATACTCCAGCGAAACTGATAGAAACAAATGAAACTGAGAATTAAAATTACAGAGGAAACTGATAGAAACATATAGAAACAAAGTTCAAGCTAAGCATGATCTCAATCTCAACACTTTAAACAATAATTTGATAGGAAAACATATAAATCAAAAGCATAGTATCTGTAATTGAAATTTGAGAGGCAAAAGGTTGAGAAAAGAGAAATACTTAAAATCGCAGACCACAATTTACAGAGAGAAAAAGATCACCTGAAATCGCAGAAGGCTCGAGGAAGAACGACAAGAGGGATGACGGAAAGGCAGGAAGATGATGGGGATGGAGCATAGGAAGCGGAAGGGAATGAGAGGAGGAAGGGGATGCAAGGGCAGGAGGGATGCAAATATGCACCAGCGAAGGGGATGGCCGGACTCCGGAGGGCCGGATCGTCGAAGGTCCAGAGGGAAGACGTCGATGTCCCCAAGAGGCCCAAACCCTAGATCTGGATTCTGGAAATGAGAAATGAGAATTGAAGTCCGAACTTCAAGTCTCTCTTACAGTTTCAGTCCGTAGATAGGATCTGATCGACTCTCGATCCTACGATCTTAAGTGCGATCCTACCGATTCCAGCGCCATCTCACCACATTTTCGATCCCATAGCGATCCGAATCGTTTTCTAATTTGGAATGGAATGCAACATCTCCAACCTTGGCTTGTTTGCAATAAACACGATCATAGGTCTCGCCAAGCGAGCGAGCACGATGCACAATATCCCCAATAATCTCTGGCTCCCCCTTGAAGCTAAATGCATTCCGACCAACCCATATGCTCCACATTAACGCCCAACGGAGGCCCGACCAATGACGACTCCAAATAAGCAGGCTCGACGCCATTTCTAATATCTTTTCCCTTTATTATTTTAAAAATAAAAGATAAAATTCCCTCCTGAATCACAAACTTATCAGCATTCCCCCTCTGTAACAGTAAAACCACAAACCCCAACGACAAATTTTGTAACTACTTAAAAATTGTAAGGCCAACCCCAATGAGAGGTATTTGAGAGGTATTTGATGACTAGACATGCCTAGATACCTGTGCAATGGGTTTTTCATCAATGGGGAGCAATGAATGAAGGAAGCAAGGTAGCTAAATAGCTACCTCTTTGGCACGGGAATCAAGACATATAATATTATTTTTTTTGCATCATTAATACCGCCTCTTTCATATTCTTGCCTTTTTTAAAAAAAAAAAAATTGCATGTGGCTTTAAAAAAAAATCTAACCGTTATATACAAAGTGTATTCTTTTTAAAACTATCCGTTTATAGCCGTTGAAGTATTTTTACTTTATGTTTTTTTTGTTATTTTTACCATAAATACTAGATTCAAACTTCACAATTTTCCATATATCTCACATTCTCTGATTTTGTGTCTTTAACTTTATATTTCTTCTCTTCTCCAAAACATGGATAAAGATTCATGGATGCAATGGTTTAATTCTTCAAATTCCGGTGAAAATTCGTCGCCCCCGAATCACAATTTTCGCTCGCCCCTTCCCAACTTTCAAAATCCCAATTTTCCTCAAAATTTTCATACTCAATTTCCAGCTTTTCCTGAAGGTAGTAATACTCTACCCAATCCGTATCCACCTCAATTTCCTTATATGTATCCACCTCAATTTCCTTACATGGTACCTCCTCAATACGGATTTCGTCCAACAATGGGCACAAATTCTTCAAAAAGGCCTAGTACTGATGGTTCGGGCACAGACAAAGACACTCCAACTCCGAACTCTCAACGTTCATCTCCTTTCTCTTTGCAATTTTCTCCTACAGGTCTTGAGCAGATAAATCTGGCGGCTGATTTTGATGATGTCGATGATCCACCAATGAATACTACTTCACAAAGAAAACCATACTCTCACGAAGAAAATGCCTTCCTGGCGAGTTGTTGGGTCGATATTAGTGAAGATCCTATTGTCGGAAACGATCAAAAGGGGGATCAAATGTGGGTCCGCATTGCTGAGCTGTATAACAAGGGGCGTCCAAGGAAAGCAGTATTTAGGCTACACACCGTGTTGAAGACACATTATTATACACTACAAAAACAGGTGAAACAATTTTGTGGTTGTTATAATCAGGAGAAGAAGGCCTGGGGGAGTGGTTGCAGTGATGCAGATATCATAGAGAAGGCGAAGGTTCAATATAAGGCGAAATATGGTTCAGACTTTGTTCATATGAGTACTTGGCATGTTTTGAAAGACCACCCGAAGTTTGCGGATCCAGAAGTTGATAATCGAGGCTCAAAGAAAACTAAAATCTCAGTATCCGGAGAGTATGTTGTAAGTTCAAATACCGACACAAGTGCCGGAAAGGAACCTAGGTCGGAACGCTCGCGGCCAAAAGGGAGGAACGCAACAAGGCGAATGGCTATGGGTAAAGGAAAAGCAACCACATCCAATGGTGGAGAAAATTTAGATCGTATTGATGAAAAGATTCAGGCTTTGGAAGAACAAAATAAAAGAAAGTTGGAGACACTATCTACTATTGCTGCTGCTCAAGAGACTATTGCCACTAATAAAGAGTGGAAAATAATGATGAAAGATACCTCGAACATGACAGAGGATCAACTGCAATTTCACTCAAGAGTAGTTGAAAAAATTAAGAAGAAGTGGGGAATTTAGGTTTGAAAAATTATTTGATGTGTTTCCTTTTCTATTTCTGTTTGTTCTGTTGTAATATCTTAGTTATTTTGTTATGTTATAATATTCTAATTGTTATGTTGTAATATTTTTAGTAATTTTAAGTTTGTTTTATAAAAGGGAAAGTAATTCGTTTCATTTATTTTTATTTAGTTATTTTGTTCTATACCTTCAATAAAAGTAGCCGTGTTACTTAAATTAATGAAAAATTATCCGTTACGAAACTAGTCGTTATGAAACTATCCATTCTGAAACTAGCCGTTATAAAAGTATCCGTTATGAAACTAGCCGTTATAAAAGTATCCGTTATGCCGTTATAAAAGTATCCGTTATGAAACTAGCCGTTATAAAAGTATCCGTTATGAAACTAGCCGTTATGAAACTAGCCGTTATAAAACTAGCCGTTATGAAACTAGCCGTTATGAAACTAGCCGTTATAATACTAACCCTTATCTTGTGAAATTGAAGTCTATAAAAGGACTCATTCTATTTGTTTCACTTCTCACCTCAAAACATCCACTTGTCCAAAATTGCATCATATCAAAAATGTCTTCATATTCTCACTCATCTAATGAAGAAATTTTGTGTGGTAGTGATCTTGAGTTCTTGCTTGATGATACGAGTGAGAATGAAGTATTATCGTTGCTTAGAAAAAAAAAAAGAGTTACTTGGCGGTGCCACAACTTCGGCTGCCGGTGGTAGAAAGCGAAGAACTTATGTGGATCGAGATCGTGAGGCAGGTCATGCAAGGCTTTACAATGACTATTTCTCTGAAGATCCAATATACGGTAGTCATACGTTTCGTCGGCGTTTTCGTATGTCAAGAGAATTATTCTTGCGCATAGTTGAAGCACTGGAGTCACATAATGAGTATTTTCAATGGAGGATCGATGGAGCTGGTAAAAAGGGGTTCTCTCCACTACAAAAGTGCACGGTGGCGATTCGCCAACTGGCATATGGTGGACCGGCCGACCACTGGGATGAGTACCTACGTGTTGCCGAAACAACTGCCATAGAGTGTCTCTTTAATTTTTGTCGTTGTGTAATTGAACTATTTGGCGAATACTACTTGAGGAAGCCTGATGCCGAGGATTGTCAACGTTTGTTTCAAATGCACGAACAAAGACATGGATTTCCTGGAATGCTGGGGAGCCTTGATTGCATGCATTGGGCTTGGAGAAATTGTCCGGTCGCTTGGAAAGGTCAATTCACACGAGGTGATCATGGTTTCCCAACAATCATGCTTGAAGCGGTTGCCTCTGCAGATTTATGGATATGGCATGCCTTCTTCGGGGTAGCAGGATCCAACAACGACATAAATGTGCTCAACCAATCTCCTTTGTTCACGGATACTCTGCAAGGGCGCGCCCCACCCGTTAATTTTACAATAAATGGCAAACAATATAATCAAGGATACTATCTTACCGATGGAATCTATCCAGAGTGGTCTACTTTTGTAAAAAGCTTTCAATGTCCTCAGGATCCAAAGAGGAAGCATTTCAAGGAAATGCAAGAGGCTGCTAGAAAAGATGTTGAACGGGCATTTGGAGTGCTTCAAGCTCGTTGGGCAATGATTAAAGGTCCAAGTCGTTTTTGGTACAAGAACAATATGAAAGATATAATGTTAACTTGCATTATATTGCATAACATGATCATTGAAGATGAAGGAAATGAAGCCGAAAATTGGTCAGACGATCCCAATTATTCAACTCCGCCTCCACAAAGAGTGCTTCCAATTGGAACATTCAATGACTACGTCAGGAGAGGTGTTCAACTACGAGATAAGCAGAAACATCTCCAACTTCGACATGATTTAATTGAGCATCTTTGGGCCCGATTCACAAATAATTAGTTATATAATAATTAGCCTTTGTGAACTATTTTATCGTTGCATTCATGTTTTTTCCCTATTATGTTTGGCTTCAATTTGTATTTTTCATGTTTTATGTAATATAAATATTCTAAAATATTATTTGGAGTTATTTATTCAAAATAATTTAAAATGTTAAATAACTAAAATAATTGAAATATTAATTATTTATTATTTATTCAAAAATTAAATTATTTTTATGATTGATAAATTAAAATATAAATAGTGTAATAAATATAATAGTAAGTGGGTCCCCTAAATACCTACTTTTTGGGTATTATTGATGGGGGAAGGGTTGGATATTTAGATAGAGGTATTTAACTTTTGAGGTGGCGCTGATATGGCACCTAAATACCTGGAGTGGAGGTATTTTCATTGGAGAAGGCCTAAACGCATTTCGATAGCAATTATTCTACAAAAGCTGGAACACAAACTTATACATAATTATACACTCATTTCAGCCGTTCTCAAACTATAAAATTCTTATACTGTTGGGCACATTGGGCAACCTAATCAGAGGTTTTCGAATTTCAACAAATGAAGCAATTCTTGTCGACAGTTTTGTTTGCCTAAGAGTAATAGAGATGACTAACAATGTAGTAACAGCAACAGTAAATGTAATTGTTCACCCATGGAAGGAAATAGAAATACGAGGATGTATTTATTTGATAAAATCCATTCCTAGTTGATGCATCCAGCTCATCGTAGATGACAACATTCCCTATGTGTGAGGTTTGTCGCAAAACTTTTAAGATGCCTCGAAAGAACTTAGCAAGAGCCACACAAGACTAAAGAAACTACCAAAAAGTAGAGAATGAGAAAAAAAAAAAAAAACATGCTGGTTCGGAGAAATTCATTGTCTGTCAACTTCAGAAACTTTTGGAAAAGAATTCGTTTGAATTGTTTAATAATGCAATCAAGAAGTTGTTTGATTTTGGGTTCACTATGGAAACTATAGTGTGAGCTTTCTTAAAGAGCAACATTTTTCCGAGTACAGAAAATGTCGCAACCGATGTTGCTGATCGAACTTTGGATTTTAAAGAGGGAAATAATGTGTTGCAACATTCATTTCAATTCAATAGATATAGGATGTTTACTTGTGCAGCACACACTTTCCCTTTTTATGAGATCCAAAGCTCCATCAACAACATTGGATGCACCATCTTTTTACGTACTGTGGAAAATGTTTCCCTTTAAGGTAACTCGCACAATAGCTTCCGTAGCATACCCACATTCAATACCTTCTTCATTGCATGATTAGACAATCTGACAAAATTCATTGCCAAAAGTTCCTCAAGTTGACGGACAATGGATGTGTCCGAATCAGAATGTTATTTTCCTTCATCCTTACTTTTTCGTTGTCTCTGTAGTATTCTCTCGCTTAGAGTTAACAAAAAGGCATCATAGAAATTTCCCAACAAACCTCATACATAGAAAAGTCCATTCTATGTATGGATTTATCAAATAAGTGTCTCCTCATTTTTCGAATTCCTTTCTCATCCATCAAAATAATGGATCAACTTTCACCCTTATTGTCGCCGCAATTGTCACTGTTAGTCACTCTATTACTCTTTAGCAGACAAAACATTTTGTATGTTCTTCAACAATCAAATCTTCCTGTCGTGCCGTGGGTTTCAAACTGGAATGGTCCCTAAAAAATAATGGGAAAGAAAATGTAGAAGTTAGAATCTTTATAACATAATAAAATTTTTTTTAAAAAAATACAGAACATATATACAACAAAATTAACATGTATTACAATAAACAATGCGACAATCGAAAAATAAGCATTGAATCAATTACAATGAATAAGGATTTCATACCTTAAGACATCGACACAAAACATCATTTGTGGCCGACGAATGAAGTCGCCAAATAATCGAGAGAGCATTGAAGATAACTCGTCAAAGCTATATTATATTTACAAGTTATTTGTGTGAGGAAAAGTAAGGGAGGAAGGCATGGTATATATAGGCAATATAACCCTTCAATGCTATGTGTCCCACATTGATTGCACATGTCTCATAATTTGATAGCGTGGCATTTTCACTTTGGTATTAAAAATATGAAGTGACGAAAGGCATGAATGTATCAACCTACACGTGACTCATAACTTGGCGATATATTTTTTATTATGTCAGCATTAATGAATACGAAATGATGAAAGGCGTGAATGTATCGAGCTACACGTGACACATAACTTAGCGATATAGTTTTATTATGTAAACATTAATGAATACAAAATGATGAAAGGCGTGAGGGTATCAACCTTCGCGTGATACATACATTGTGAATTATTCAAAATTAAAACAAAAATTATGAATTTATTGAGCGTTAAATAAAGATTTAAATAAAAGGCGTGAAGGTATCAACATACGCGTGACTCATAACTTAGCGATATAGTTTTATTATGTTTGCATTAATGAATACTAAATGACGAAAGGCTTGAGGGTATCAAGATACGCACAGTGGCAGATGCATAGTCTTAGGGCCTGGGGCGAGGTTTAATATAATTTTTTCTCATTGTATATAAAATAATAAAGATATCATATAAAAATTCATTATTGTTATAGAAATAACTATCTTTATTTATGTATGTGTACAATAAAATGGTATATGGCTTATTAGCTTGTGTTTATAGTGGAAGTATTGTAATGGAAATTGGGATTAAATGGTGAAAGAAAGGAAGTTTAAAGGTGGGATAATAAAATGGATAAAGTGTAATAATTATGGCTATGAAATGAAACAAGTATTAAGCTTGCATAAAATTTTTCTAACATAACTTCTCAATACATTACATAGGCTATTTATAAACTTTTTTATCCTCTCACTATTTACTAACCTCATAATCAAGGCATATACATTTAAAGATTTTCACATGTCTAACCTTATGATCAAGGCATGAACATGGATGTTGAACACTAGACATTCACATGTTTTGTTTACATGCATAATACTCCCCCTTGAATGTCGTCAATACGAAGAATATGCCTCGTTAAAACCTTACTTGGAAAAAACCCAGTGGGAAAAAATCCAAGTGAAGGAAAAAGAGTACAGTATTCTTGTATCAGATGCTCCCCCTGATTTGGACATCATTTTAAATCTCGAAGCCGCCGCATTCCAATTTTCTTCACGAGCTTCTCGAATGTTGCAGTCGGCAATGCCTTGGTAAATAGATCCGCTAAATTATTTTCTGATCGAATTTGTTGCACATCGACTTCACCATTCTTTTGAAGATCATGAGTGTAGAAGAATTTTGGTGAAATATGCTTCGTTCTATCTCCTTTGATATAACCCCCTTTCAACTGGGCTACACAAGCCGAATTATCTTCAAATAAAATTGTTGGGGGCATTTGTGGTTCAATGATTAAACCACAACTCTTCAATATATGTTGAGTCATTGACCTCAACCAAACACATTCTCGACTTGCTTCATGGATTGCTAATATTTCGGCATGATTAGAAGAAGTAGCAGTTAGAGTCTGCTTCATTGACCTCCAAGAGATAGCAGTTCCACCACACGTGAAGATATAGCCTGTTTGAGATTTGGCTTTGTGTGGGTCTGATAAATAACCTGCATCGGCATAGCCAATTAACTCATGTCGAGAGTCTTTTGGGTAAAATAACCCAAGATCAATTGTTCCTTGGAGATAGCGAAAAACATGCTTTATGCCTTTCCAATGTCGTTGAGTAGGGCAAGAGCTGTATCTTGCGAGTAGATTGACTGCAAACGAGATATCAGGTCGCGTGCTGTTTGCAAGATACATTAACGCACCAATTGCGCTTAAATATGGGATTTCTGGGCCAAGTTGCTCTTCATTATCTTCTTTTGGCCTAAATGGATCCTTTGCAGGATCAAGTGCCCGAACGACCATTGGATTATTTAGCGGATGAGCATAATCCATTCGAAATTGCTTTAATACCTTTTGGGTATAAGCTGATTGATGAACAAATATGCCCATTTCCAAATGCTCAATTTGTAGGCCAAGGCAAAATTTCGTTTTCCCGAAATCTTTGATTTCAAACTCCTTTTTCAGATATTCGACCGCCTTTTTCAACTCTTCAGGAGTTCCAATTAGATTTAAATCGTCAACATAGACTGCGACGATCACAAATTCTGACCCATTTTTCTTTATAAATACACAAGGGCTGATCGGGTCATTTGTATAGCATTCCTTTATCAAACTTTCACTGAGGCGGTTGTACCACATTCGGCCAGATTGCTTGAGCCCATACAACGATTTTTGCAATTTGATGGAATAATTTTCTCTGGGTTTTGAGTTGCAAGACTCAGGTAATTTAAACCCTTCAGGTATTTTCATATAAATATCATTTTCCAATGAGCCATATAAATATGCAGTAACAACATCCATCAGCCTCATTTCGAGATTTTCTCGTACTGCTAGACTCATTAGATACCTGAATGTTATTCCATCCATAACTGGGGAATATGTTTCCTCAAAATCAATTCCCGGTCGTTGTGAAAAACCTTGGGCTACAAGCCTTGCCTTATATTTGGTAATTTCATTATTTTCATTTCTTTTTCTCACAAACACCCATCTGTAGCCAACAGGCTTCACATTTTTTGGTGTTTGGACAATAGGGCCGAATACTTTTCGTTTATTCAGTGAATCTAGTTCAGACTGAATCGCATCTTTCCATTTTGGCCAATCATTTCTTTTCCGACATTCTTCAACTGATCTTGGTTCAGGATCCTCGTTATTTTCCATTACATCGAGTGCAACGTTGTATGCAAAGGCATTATCAACGTTTGTTTCTTTTCGGTTCCAACATTTCCCAGTATTGATATAATTGAAAGAAGTTTCAATAACTTCATTTTCTTCTGGGTGAATATTTTCAGGTTCAACCTTTTCGGGGGTTGAATCAATTTCTCCTTCGGGAGTATCATCTGTGATTGATTTATCACCCATATGGATAATTTTCTTCTTTCGTGGATTTTTATCCTTGGAACCCAAAGGCCTACCACGCTTCAGGCGTGCAGTAGGTTCATTTGCACTTGGAATTTGTCCTTCTGGGACATTTATATTGGCTGGTGCATTTGCTGCATCATTTATATATGATTTTGTGACTTTAGCAGCATCATTAAAAGCATCGGGTAATTGATTTGGAATTCCCTGCAAATGCACAATTCTTTGAACTTCAAGTTCGCATTACCTTGTACGAGGATCAAGGAAATCAAATGGACTTTGCCAAGATATTTCATTTTTCAGTTGATCATTTCCTCCCCCTAATGTCGGGAATTGAGTTTCATCAAAATGACAGTCTGCAAATCTTGCAGTAAATAAATCACCCGTTTTTGGCTCAAGATATTTAATAATCGAGGGTGATTCATACCCGACATATATGCCCAACCTTCTTTGAGGTCCCATTTTTGTGCGTTGTGGTGGCGCAATCGGTACATAAACAGCACTCCCAAAAATTCGCAAGTGGGATATATTGGGCTCCTTTCCAAACACAATTTGTGTAGGGGAGTAGCTATGATAGCTTGTCGGCCTTATTTTCACAAGTGCGGCTGCATGCAATATAGCATGTCCCCAAGCAGAAACAGGGAGTTTTGATTTCATTAACAAGGGTCTTGCAATTAATTGCAATCGCTTAATAAATGATTCTGCCAGACCATTTTGCGTGTGCACATGAGGCACAGGATGTTCAACAGTAATTCCAATCGACATGCAGAAATCATCAAATGCATGTGATGTATATTCTCCAGCATTATCAAGGCGTATTTTCTTTATCGGATGATCTGGAAACTGTGCTCGCAATTTTATAATTTGTGCAAGTAATCTTGCGAATGCCAAATTGCGAGTTGATAATAAACAAACGTGTGACCAGCGTGATGACGCATCAATTAATACCATAAGGTACTTGAAAGGTCCACACGGTGGATCAATAGGTCCACATATATCGCCTTGAATTCTTTCTAGGAATGTAGGGGATTCAATTCCCACTTTTACTGGAGATGGTCTGGTTATCAATTTCCCTTGTGAACAGGCTGCACAATTGAACTCATTTGGGTTCAATATCATTTGCCTTTTCAATGTATGGCCATTTGAATTTTCAATAATTCGCCTCAGCATTACACTGCCAGGATGCCCAAGTCTATCGTGCCAGGTAATAAATTCACTAGTAGCTTTCAAGCCTACTAGGTTATGTATTTCTGCGGCACATATTTTTGTATAGTATAAGCCAGAGGAGCAACATGGCAATTTTTCATTCACAAATTTTTTGCCATTTTCAATTCGAGTTATCAAAAGATACTCGTGATCTGCCTCTTTTGAAGTTTCAATGTGATATCCATTTTTTCGAATATCATTGAAGCTCAGTAAATTTCTTCGAGCTTTGCATGAGAACAAGGCATTTTCAATTGCCATTTTTGTCCCTTCAGGGAGAAATATAACAGCTCTACCGGAGCCTTCAATGCATTTTGCATTACCGCTTATAGTTTTCACTGCGGTCTTTTCCAATTTTAAATTGGAGAAATAGCTTTTGCTTTTCAAAATGCTATGCGTTGTTGCACTGTCAATGAGGCAGATATCATCTCCGACTTTTGAATTTCCAGCATCCATTTCTTTACAAAAATATAAGAATGTTATTAAACATCAGCAATATAAATATTATTAATGCAAAAGCATATTTATATTATACATGGATAATAAAAGGGAAGTATAAGATATCATTATTTATATTAAACAGGAATTATAAAAGACAAGTAAAATATATATAGCTATATAATATATTATTTGGTAACAGTATCTGGCTCAACAAAATCATCAGCTTCCAGGTGCGTGATATTATCATTTAATATATCATCATAAGTATCATCGTGGGCATTATGGTGTGCTTCAACACCCGATCTTTCTTTTCGTTTCGAGGCCTGATACAGTTCAGCTAAGTGTTTAGCTGTGTGGCATGTTTGAGCCACATGGCCTTTAATTCCACAACGATCACAAATTTCATCATTTTGTTTATGCTTTCTTGCATAATTTCTTTGTTGTGGTTTGTAAGGCCTTCTGGTATCATATCTGCGATTTTGCTCAAATCGAGGCTTATTTCGATAATTATTTTGACGAGATGATTCACCTCTGCCTCGATTGTGATACCGATTTTGGCCACGATCATCATTTTGATTTTTAAAGTGCCCACGATCACGCACATATTTCGATGATTGAGCCGCGTTCACCTCAGGGAACGGTTTTGCACCTGCGGGCCTAGATTCATGATTTCTCAACAACAATAGGCTGTTTTGTTCAGCCAATAATAAGCAGGTGATAAGATCAGAATATCTCTGAAAACCTTTTTGACGGTATGTCTCACTCAATACTGTGTTTTTAGCATGAAACGTAGAATACGTTTTTTCAAGCATTTCTGCTTCAGATATCTTTTGCCCACATAATTGCAATTGGGCCGTAATTTTGAACACAGCGGAATTATATTCCCGGACTGTTTTAAAATCCTGAAGTCTCAGGTTTGTCCAGTCATCGAGGGCTTTTGGAAGCACCGTCTTTTTAAGATTATCATATCTTTCTTTCAGCTTTTCCCACAATGCTAGTGGGGATTCCACAGTCACGTACTCCATTTTAAGTGCCTCTTCGATATGATGGCACAAGAAAATCATGGCTTTTGCCTGATTTTGATGGCTGGGATTTTTGCCTTCAGCAATAGTATCTTCCAGACCCATTGAAGTAAGATGCATTTTTACATCTCGGGCCCAGGACATATAATTGCTTCCTTCAACGGTTAAGGGAGCAAATTCCTGCTTTGCAAGGTTAGCCATAATCTTATTGAAAATTTAGAAATAAGAGATTATACCTCAAATGATAATCTGGACAGAGTCTCCTCGTGCTGATAACGTGTTATAGAAATAACTATCTTTATTTATGTATGTGTACAATAAAATGGTATATGGCTTATTAGCTTGTGTTTATAGTGGAAGTATTGTAATGGAAATTGGGATTAAATGGTGAAAGAAAGGAAGTTTAAAGGTGGGATAATAAAATGGATAAAGTGTAATAATTATGGCTATGAAATGAAACAAGTATTAAGCTTGCATAAAATTTTTCTAACATAACTTCTCAATACATTACATAGGCTATTTATAAACTTTTTTATCCTCTCACTATTTACTAACCTCATAATCAAGGCATATACATTTAAAGATTTTCACATGTCTAACCTTATGATCAAGGCATGAACATGGATGTTGAACACTAGACATTCACATGTTTTGTTTACATGCATAATAATATAAATATTTTATTTTTACATTAAGTGCGATTGTAATCTAAGAGTTGTTATATTTTGAAAGCATTGCAAAACTTTTTCTTTTTCAAGTTTTACAAAACTATTTTTTTTTCAATGTAACATAATAAGCAATCACTAAGAAAATCATCTCTTATTATGTTATGTAAATCCCTCTTAATAAACTTTAATACAGAAAAAAGTATTTCAACAATCTTTCAATCGTAGCAGTTGTAAATATATAGGACCAATGCTACAAAACAGAAAGCCACAAACTTAAATGCAACAAAAAGATCTTCCAGCAGTAGCACTTGTTATATGTAGGACCAATACTAATACCATAAACCGATAAACCGAATGAAAAGCTGCTTCCGCTCAGGTAAAAAACAAGCCACATTCGTCTAGTTACAACTTTAGATAGTGGGCCAAATTTATTATTTTATTTATTAGGATTAAAGAAAAAATGAGTATATGTTAAAAAGACCCACCAACAAAATATGGTACGTTGTTTTTCCTATTCGTCTTCACCATTACGTAAATTACAGAAAAATGCATTCTATTATAGATGAAATTCATAAAATTATATAAAATTCATGACAAAGTTTGAGTTGGGGGGCAAAATTACAGAAAAATAGTTTATATCATAGCTAAAATACACATAGCTATATAAAAAATCAATGGACCGCCGTGCTTCCGTCTGCCACTGCCTATGCATGATGCATGCACTAGGAATTATTCAAAACTAAAACAAATATAATGAATTTATTGACCGTTAAATAAAGTTTTAAATGTGAATAGATAAAAATATTGTGTATTGACTAATATATCGCATACACATTAACATAGAGCAATCACGTGTATAATCCCTTCACTTTGAAAAACACGTAACATCAGTATGTGTCGCACATGTTGTACATGATTCAAAATTTGATGAAGTTGAAATTTTACTTTGAGGTTAAGAAATATGAATGGACAAAATATATGGCAGTAGGGATGCATGACAATGATTCAAGAGTGAGCATTAGTCCAAAATTTGGATTGGTAGCAAATCATTTATATGCTCTATACATGGAATGGCCTAGTCTGTGTCGAATTTTGAATTAAAGTTAAAACTCACCTCAAATAGAGTTGTGCACTTGTACTCCAAACCTAGTGAAAGGTTTATAATAATAATTATAATAGTGATAATGATAACAATAATAATATTGTGTATATATATAACCAAGATAATAATTACAGAAATTTTATAATTGACATGGCCCCTAAATGTGACTCACTTCATACAGAACATCACTAAGTAAAATTAAGTTTAAACAGGGCCAAAGTCCACTTTTAAAATAGGGTCCCTAATTTTATTTTTCAGTTTTCTGAATTAATTTTTTTTTATTTTGTTTTATGAAAATTCAGGGATTAACTAATAATGGATTGTACGAATTAATATCATTTTTTTGATTCCAAGAAATCTACTCACTTCCTTCATATTAAGTAGTATATATAAGATTGAATTTTTTTAATAATAATATATATTAAGTATATGTTTAGATTTAGTGGAGGCATATTATGTTATTTTGCCCAAAGCCATAAAATTTCAAGAACTGCACCAAGTGCAAAAAGTGGGAAACAAGGGACGACATTTAGAGTTTAGCTTTATACTTCAGTTTAGAGTTTCAAATGAGCCGCATATATTAGCTTCTATAAAAATAATTCTTTGGTATTTAACTTTAGAGTTTAACGATTTAAAGAATAAAAATACCATATAATAGATGTTGTCCAATATGAACTTTACTAATAATCAAAAGAAATTTCTCTGATTCAAGAAGATAACAATTATCGTGGCGAAATAAAAATAAAAAAAGAAAAAAAGAGAGCACTATCTAAATTGCAATCAAAATATGTGAAACCATTTCAATCATATATACAAAATCATCAATCATTTATGAGAATCATCAACACTAGGAACCTTATCCCCAGGAAGATGGAAGAGACAACTCAATGGAGATCACCAATTTCCACCTGCATTTCTATATTAAGAAAAAAAAAATGTTCAGCCAATATCTGTGAATTGTGAAGTATGAAAAGCTCTTTAGTCATGAACATCACAAGGCAAACATAAAGGTGTACACTAGATATAAAACCAGACACCAAAGCACCCAAATCATTTGTGTTATCCAAGCTGCAGATCCAAGGAAAACTCCAAGCAATCTGGATTTAAATATACACATCATTGAGAAGTTTATATGACCGTTCTCCTTTTCTTGATGCTTTCCCTTGGTTCAAGTATGTGCACCTGTGTATGTGACTTCATTCATCTACATGAAGGCCATCGCCAGAAAATACTACCATTGTGACAACACATCTATCTTTTCTATTTTATTTTTTTTTAAGAGCCGAAGCCGGAAAAACAAAGGGGAAAAACCAAAGAAAGAAAAAAGAAAAATACAATCCGAGCACAGACTAACACAGGAATAAAAAATCCCAAAGAACTAGACTCTCGGGAACCACACGCCGGACGCATCCGCCGCCATGTTCCCTAAGACAAAATCCGGGGGGAAAGCCCACGTAGTATAGAAGTCCTCGATAGAAGCACCAAACTTGGCCAGGCAGTCGGCAACACCATTCCCTTCCCTCAAGACATGATGGATGGAGCACTGATCAAAATTGTTCTTCAGATCCCTCACATGGTGTATAAGACCCGCCAGCGGGTGGAAGCGGGGACAAGATTCCAAGAGCTCCAGCACAAGCTTTGAATCAGTGTAGCAGCAAATATCTTTCATCCCCAGACTTTTCGCAAATTTGAGCCCTTGAGCCAGGGCGGACAGCTCCGCAAAGGATATAGGTTTGTGGCCAAGGAAACCACACCCCCCTCCTATCCAGTCGCCCCCTCCATTCCGAACAACAAAACCATATCCCGATCTACCCTGATTTCCCGTGGAGCTCCCGTCCACGTGGAGGATGGTGCCGGGTGCATTGAGCTCATTCCAGTTAACCCATCGGACATGCCCAGGGCTGTAATACCCGAGAATTTTCCAACATAAAATAAATACAATAAATAAAATAAATACAATAAATAAAGAAATAAATGTAGAGGAAATGAGAAATGGAATTTAAATTGAAAAGGAATCAAAGTTCCGAGAACCCGGGAAGCCGAAGACAACTTAATTAAATAAATGATTACGCGGAGACCCGACACCGATGGACTCAATAACTCGAGTCCAAATATAAATTTAAGTCCGAATAAAATTAAGATAGGAAATCGGAGCCCGAAGATAGCACGGAAATCGGAGTCCAAGAACATAGAGGGATAGAAGTCCGAAAGAGAGGAGGAAAAGCGCGACGGATCGCACGACCCGCCCGGAACGGAGTCCAGGCGTGAGTGGCGCGCTGGCCGCGCGGTTGTTGGCTTGGGACCGCGCCACGACCGCGCCAACTGGCAGAAACGCCCCGTGCGAGATTTACTCGCCCGAATCCGGATTTTTCGACTTCGGTTGAACACCTTGCGACTCAAGACACCCTAGGACTGCCTTTGGACGACCTTTAGGTCCTTTCCATCTATAAATCACCATCCTAATCAGCCCCAACTTTTTACGAAACCCTACGAAATCTCTCTACACACAAAACCCTAATTCCGGAGTCGTCGGAGGCACAAAACCGAATCAAGGGACTGACTTGGACGAAAATTAGGAGTCTTCGATCGTCGGGGTAAGATCCGAACCATTCTTGTCCATTCTTTTCCATTCTTGATTCGAAAATGAATCCTAATTCGATCCTTTTTCTATTCTAAACCCCCGATCCGGATCGAGAACGAAGAACCCGAAGAATCAAGGAGATAAACGGTGGACTGGAAGCCACGCCTCCGAATCGACGATCCCGGACATCCATAGATCTGTAAGTTAACTCTTACATGGTTTTGGGCGAAATTAAAATACGTTAGATTTAAAGATTCGAATCAAGGACATGAAATCTGCCAACGTAAATCTTTTAATGGCGCAACAGTGTTGTCTAATTTTTCCGAACCTTAAAACGACTTCAAACAGAAAAACTTAAAACACGAAAAACGTTCCTAAGACATAGATCTATCTACTGTAAAATTTTCATAATTTTTCATCGTGTTTTGATATCTGAAAATGACCACGAACAGACCTGCCTTGGGTTTAGATCTTGAAACGGTGGTAGATTCTTAGTCCGAACTTGAGGTTGATTTTTGACTTAGATCTGGACTGATTCAGGATTGGTGCTAAACATAGGAGTTGTAGATCTATACGTTAAAAACACCACCGTAAATTTTCAGAATTTTTCGTGACAATTTGATATGTGAAAACCAACCGAAACTGAACTGCTTGAAATTAGATCTTGAATTTCTTGACAGAACTTAGGTCTGATCTTGATTGCATTTTTGACATTAGTTCTAGACTGAATTAGATCTTTTGCCGAACATGAAAGCTGTAGATAAACGTCTTAAGAATTTCCCTGTAAAATTTCATCAAATTTGGAGTTGTTTTGCTATGGTAGAACTCGATATCTTTAAACTGTGGTATGTAAAATTCGGACAGATTTGTGTTTCTGCGAAAAATTGATGTTTTGACATGGTTCGGTATCTCGGATTGAAAAAGTTAAAACACGAAAGTTGTTCATCTCGACGTTTATGAGTCAGTAGTGAAATTTCGGAATTTTTGGAATTAAATCTGAATTTAGATGAATTTTAGAGTAAACAGTGGTTTACCGGAAGTCAAATCTTGAAATCTTGTTGAAACATGAAATTAGCCTGTAAGGTTTAAATGATTGGGAATTCCTTTGAAATAAAATACACATGAAATACTATGCTTGCCGAAAGGCAATTGATATATAATGCTTGCCGAAAGGCAATTGAGATATAATGCTTGCCGAAAGGCAATTGAAATATAATGCTTGCTGGAAGGCAATGATAAATAAAGCTTGCCGAATGGAAATTGAGATATAAACTTGAAACCTGAGACATGAGATATGAAACTAGAAGACTCAAAATTGTTCCTTTTAGATTATGCTTTTAAGTTATGTCCTACAGTTATATTATTTTGCAAGCTATAATTAGGATCTTATGAAATCTCTATCGTTTAAATTATGCCATTTAATTATTGTTAGATAAATAAGTTAAATGATGTGGTGTTGAGTACATGTTTTCTCAAATCTAAATAAGGGCTTTGAAACCCCTTAATCATGTTTGTGTTAACTTACTCAGCAAGTTTTTGCTGACCAAACCATATTTTTTCTTTTTTTTCAGAGTTGAGAATTATGCATCGTCATATGCATACATGGGAATTTTGGGAAGATATATTATTTTGAATTATTGTGTTAGACTAGATCTTGCATGAACGGGCCTGTTTAACCCGTATTCTGGCCGTGTTGGCTATATTTAAGTTCCGCTGCATTATACATATGTGAAGAGGGGCAGAGGTGCTGGCGCTTTCCAGGTCAGCTGCAAGCCGCCAGATATCCCTTCTCAGCGCCCAAACGGACCGTTGTTTATCTCTGAAAATACGGGAATTCCTTTCCAACCAGATGGTCCAGATACCAGCCAAAAAAAGGGAGCCGTAGATACGATACAAGGCTCGCAAGAGTTTCCGGATGTCCTCCCTGGGGATGTCATCACAGTCTGTAGGGATGTGGATTCTAAGGTCTTTCCATATTTGATCGGCCCAGGCACAATAAAAAATGCTGTGAGACCATGTTTCAACATGAGTGCCACACACCAGGCAGAGGGGGGAGGGAGCAAGGTGCCGGTGGAATCTAAGAGAATTGACAGGGAGGCTTTTATGAGCGATTTGCCATAGGGAAAACCCCAGCATTTCCGGAATATGAGCTTTCCACATCCACTTCCAATTCAATCTCTCCATACCTGACGGGAAAAGGGCCTTATAAGCTGAAGACACCGAGTAACAACCTGTGTTACTATGCTTCCAAATCCACATGTCAGGGGCTGAGGTGTGCAACTTGGGCGGAGGGTTGGAACAGATGTCCTTAAGGATGTTTTCTGGAATCATGGAATAGATGGTTGTCCAGTTCCATTCCCCTTCTTCCACAACATCCTTGATTTGGAGGTCCAAATCCTGAATTGCAATGAATGGCAGGAGGGGTCCAAGCTGGGAATTATTCCACCACTTGGAGAACCACAGGGACGAGGAGCCACATCCCACCCTGAACTGAAAACCATCACGGAGAGAAGGCAGCAACTTGTGAATAATTTTGAGAGTACTGGAGTTACCTGGGCGGGGGGGTTCAACATGAAGTCAGCGCTCTCATATATATCCTTGAGTAGACAGACCCATGGCTTGGCCGGGGAATGTAAGATGTTCCAAAGGATCTTTCCCAAAAGGGCTATATTCATTCCTCTAGCACGTCTAAGAACCGAGCCCACCAATATCCCTGCCAGTTGCCACTTTGTCCCAACTAATAAGGTGAAGACCTTTTCCATTTCTATCTTTCCAGAGGAATCTACTAATCCGCTTGTCGATCTGATAATAGCCAAAATTGACCATTATTTTCAATCTATTTCCGTGTCTAATACGGACATTTGATCGCATTCCGGTCTTATTTAAATAAGAAAGCAGTCGAATTTAACAGATGTATGCAAGTTTGTATAAATAATAAGCTGGTATTGAAAAATACAAAAATATTGTTATTTTTATTAATTTTATGTTAAAAGAAATCCAAAAACATTGACAGGCCCAATCAGAATACGTAAACCCTGTAAGAGTTGTTTGAGCGATGTCTCAACAACCAGCAAATCACAACCAGAGGCAAACACAAGAAACAGAGTGCGGAATGAAAATAAGAACACAAGGAATTTGATCACCCAGTTCGATCCACTGATCTACATCTGGGGGCACCAAGCCAGGGATTCCACTAGATCTCCACCTAACCGATTGAACAAGAGTCAACCACACCTTACATACCCTTACATTCCAATGAACTCTCCTATCTACCCAAATAGACTAGGAAGAACACAAGGGAGCATCAACTATCTACCCAAATGCAAGCAATTCACCGGCAGGTATTAAGGTGGTGTTTGAGGAACCTAGCTAATCAATCAAATTAAGCTCAAAGGTGCTAAGACACCTACAATACACACCGATTGTGTTTACAAATCAATGATCTAAGAAATGCCTAAACACAATCCTAATTACCCCATAAAGAATGTAGAAGACACAACAGGTAAAGATATACCAGCAGTAGGATGGTTGTTGGTGCCTTCTGCAATACGCCATAATCACAGCTCTTGAAGCTGTTAATTCTCTGTAAAGTAGACTGTGATTGCGGCTACACACTCTCATACACCCTCAAGGACGAAGACAGGTATTTATATGGGTTTAAGGCCCATCTAAAACCCTCTAAGGCCTGCTAGGGGAAATGCCACGTCACTGTACTATCCTGTGCTTTTTCCAGTGAAGATAATGAAGCGTTGTTGACATGATGTTGCAACAACGGCCAAAATGACGAACATCTTCACAATACTAAAAATATCCCTAACAATCTCCCCCTTTGTGGAGATGATCGGGCCAAGTAGTCAAAACAGTGGAGAAAGCACAGAGAGTCATAATGAGTTCAGAGAGCAGAAGAATCTCAACAAATAATCATGCCACAAGCAATATGAGCTGAAGAAGAACAGGCATAGACAAAACATCCATTCATAAAAGATAATCCCATACCAATATCCAAGAGAGTATTCAGCAATAACAGCCCAGAGAAATATCCAAAATATCCACCAATTACAGAAAACCAGAATATCCATAGTCTGAAAACCAGAAATACAAAAGTTGTTCCAACATCAGTGAAACAATCAGCAATCCTGCAATCCTATCCACTGTCACTCCCCCTTACTTGGCAGATCAGGGAGTACCCTCAGAATCATCCTCCCCCTCAGCTGGAGCATCAAAAGAGTGTGGAAGTAGGGCAACCAGCTTTCGAACCTTCCTCTTCAGGCCCATCTGCTTGTCATTCAAAATGCCTAACTCTTTCTCAACCTGTTGCAGCTCAGTTCTGATGTGATCAACTAGAGCTGATCCAAGCTTTTGAGGCCCAAGCTTGAAGTCATTATGAAGACCTTTAAGCTTATCAGAAGGTAGGTGTTTCTTGACTTTAATGAAAGTTTCATTAGAGGCAAGTAAGTGGCAGGAATGGGCAAACAGGGTTATGAGAGCAGGATAAGGCAACTGGGTATTCTTCTCAATTTTGTCATGAGAGAACCTCAACATATGCTTAATGATCAGGTAACCATAGTTAAGGATCTCAGGACATTCATCAATAGAAAACAAGAATTTACCCATATGAGAACTGAGCTGACTAGCATTGGATGTAGGTAAGAAATTGGAAGCACCAATCCTAAACAGACAATTGAATTTCATAGAAAGGTCTGAAGGACTCATAGCACGTCTACCAAAAGCAGATTTCTTAGAGGCAGAAATAGTAGAGGCTATAGTAGCTAGCTCAGCATTAAGCAGATCAAAGGAGTTGTTCATATCAGTGTTGGTGGGAAGTTCCAACAACTCATTCAAAACAGAGGGAGTAAACTCAAGCAACTCTCCACGAAGATAAATCTTACAGTACCAAGGGGAAACAGGATCAAGGATATCAGGATGCAAATTTGCATAGAATTCACGAACAACAGTAGGAGAATAACGCTTAAGGGAAGTAGCCCAAACAGAAAGATGTTTCTTCTCTAGATATTCAGAAAAACCAATCTGATCATAATATGGATGCACATAACATTCCTCAGATATGAAGCCACGAGAGTGAAGGGTTTCCAAGGCATACCTTTCTCCATCAGCGGAGAAATACAGAGGAGAATGAGCATCGGTCTCCTTGAGAACAGGGGCAGACTTCTTCTTAGGAGTGCCCTTCTTAGACTTCTTCTTCGAAGGTTGTTTGGACGGTGTCGGAACAGCCTTGTGCTTCCCTTTCTCACGAAGTGATCTCCTAATCTCATCCAGAAGGATATCATCAGTATCAACCCGAGATGGTTGTTCCTCAGTAGTTGGAACATCCTCAGTAGGTGACCCACCAAATGGAACTTGCTGTGCAGTCCCAGAGTGAGGCGGAGCATTCAATTCAGGATCCAACATCAGCAACCCATCACCAGTTGCAACAGCCGAAGGCGAAAGAGGGGAACTGGCACCAGGAGGGACAGGAGCGGACGGAGACGCACCGGGGGCAGGGACCGGAGGAGATGTCGAACTTCCAGCACCCGTATTAGGGTTTGCTGTTGTTGGAACATCCGCTTTTGGATCTGCGCCAACCGATGTAGTCTCTACATTGTCCGAGGGAGGTTGAGGGTTAGAACCCTTCTCAGTGTCAGGATGAACCTCCATATATGCGTCATCAGGATCAGCAGCAAAGTAATCATCGATTGCAGCATCGACGTCTTCCTGAGCATCTTGAAACTGATCATCCTCAGGCAATTGAGCGGCAAGACGAGCCTTATAGAGAGAATCATCAACAGCGAGTGGTTGAGCATCAACAACTTCGTCAGGATTGAGATTGGAGCTGGAGGGAGACGCCATTGCAAGAGAGAATTCAAATTTCGCAAAGAATAGGGAAAACTGGAGAAATGCAGAGTCGACTGGGGAGAGAGAGAGTGGAGACGTGTTATGTGTAGTGGAGGTACCGGCAACCGTCTCAATCGGTTTAAGAGAATCTCCCCCTGGGCTTGGGCCTGGGCCAAAAGAAAAAGAAACCAAGTAAAGCATTGGCCCGCCCGTGTCATACCCAATTAGTGAGAAAAACAGAGGCCCAAACTGCGCCTCAGGGACTCAAATCGAGATGTCTCCAAGTTCTTTGTGAGGATGTCTGCGAGTTGTTCCAACGACGAGAGATGCTGAATCTTGCATAAACCATCTTCAACCAAATTTCGGATGAAGTGAAATCGAATGTCAATATGTTTACTCCGGTTGTGTTGGACTGGATTCCTGGAAATATTAATGGCACTGGTGTTGTCACAGTGAATAAGGAAATCATCCAAGGAAATACCATAATCTAGAAGCATTTGACGCATCCAAATCAATTGAGTACAACAATGAGCAGCAGCAATATATTCAGCCTCCGCAGTAGATAAAGCAACAACATTTTGCTTACGAGAATACCAGCTGACTAAGTTCTGACCAAGATAAAAGCAACCACCTGTGGTTGATTTTCTGTCGTC
The DNA here is from genome assembly GCA_030278955.1 of Hygrophila difformis. NCBI lineage: Eukaryota > Viridiplantae > Streptophyta > Magnoliopsida > Lamiales > Acanthaceae > Hygrophila > Hygrophila difformis. The sequence continues at coordinate 43,952,406 of JAOANR010000002.1, read as the reverse complement.
GGAACAACCAGCCCAATCCGAGTCTGTATAACCAATTAGCTCCAATGAAGACCGTTTAGAGTACCAGAGACCAAGGCCAGGAGTACCTTTAATATAACGAAGAATCCTTTTTACAGCACGAAGGTGAGATTCCTTAGGATCAGATTGATATCGAGCGCATACACCAACACTGAAGGAGATATCCGGACGACTAGCAGTGAGATATAAGAGACTTCCAATAATGCTTCGATACATTTTCTGATTAACTGAAATCCCAGACTCATCTTTGGAAATCTTGTCATCCTGACCAAGGGGTGATTTTGCAATCTTGCAATCTTCCATTTTGAATTTCTGAAGCATGGTGCCAACATACTTTTCTTGATTAAGAAAGATCCCATCAGAAGTTTGCTTAATCTGTAACCCTAAGAAAAATGTGAGCTCACCCATCATACTCATCTCGAACTCAGTTTGCATGGAGTGTACAAAAGCATCTCGAAGATCATCTGAAGTAGAGCCAAAAACAATATCATCCACATAAATCTGTGCGACCAATAAATGGTTGTTTGTACGTTGTACGAACAACGTCTTATCAACATTACCACGCACATAGCCTTTATCCAAGAGATATGTGGACAAGCGTTCATACCAGGCACGTGGAGCCTGCTTTAAACCATAAAGAGCACGCTTGACCTTATAAACATAGTCGGGATGATCAGGGCATTCAAAACCAATGGGCTGAGACACATAGATGTCTTCCTTGATGTAGCCATTCAGAAAGGCGGTTTTGATGTCCATTTGATACAGTTTAAAACCAAGAGAGCAAGAAATAGCAAGTAATAATCTTACAGCCTCGATGCGAGCAACAGGAGCGAATGTCTCATCATAATCCAGACCTTCAATCTGAGTAAAGCCTTGTGCATCTAAGCGAGCTTTATTGCGAATGATCTTCCCATGTTCATCAATCTTGTTGCGAAAAACCCATTTAGTGCCAATGACATTCACACCAGTTGGTTGTTCCATCAACTCCCAAACATCATTGCGTTTAAATTGTAGCAATTCATCCTGCATGGCAGCTATCCAAAACTCATCTTGCAAAGCCTCGTTAGCATTCTTAGGTTCAATAGATGAAACAAAACAATGCATAATATGAAAGCACATAGTTGCCAATTCAGAGATGTTTAGTTGATGACCTCGAGTCTGTCTAGGACCAGAGGGATCGCCAATAATATCATCCTTAGAGTGATACTTAGGTGCTCGTGGACCACGTTTTGGACCTCTCCTTTTAGGAGAATCTGGAGCTGAAGGTTGTTCATCAGTTGTATCAACAACCAGATCACCGTCTTCAGTATCAGAAACATCAATAGGATCAGAGGGAGGCATTACTTCAGGAGTAGTACTGGAGGAGACATGAGGAATAATCCGAATAGGATCATCATCATCATCATGAGGAGAGACTGAGTCTGCAGAGAGATTAGCATCATCAAAGACAACATTAATAGTTTCAATAACCTTTGAAGTTTTCTTCCAATAAACACGGTAGGCTCTTGAATCCACTGAATATCCCAAGAAAATAGCTTCATCAGATTCGGAATCAAATTTTTTGACAATAGTTCGATCCTTCAAAGCATAGCACAAACTTCCAAAGACATGAAGGTGAGAGATGTTAGGAGTCTTTCCTCTCCAAATCTCATAAGGAGTAGTGGTTGTCTGAGGTCGCATGTACACACGATTAATGATGTAGCAAGAGATATTGACAGCTTCAGCCCAAAAACGTTTCCCAAGGTTACTAGCATGGAGGAGAGATCGAGCCATCTCTTGTAGAGTACGGTTCTTATGCTCAACCACGCTATTCTGTTGTGGAGTGTGGGGGTCTGAATATTCATGAGCAATACCAAGGTTGTTGCAGAGTTGTGCGAACAACTGATTTTCAAACTCTTTCCCATGATCAGATCGAATACGCCCTATCTTGAGATCCTTTTCAGCCATAATCTTTAAAGATAGCTTAGAGAACATTGACACAGTCTCATCTTTGGATTTTAAGAAATCAACCCAAGTATAACGAGAGAAATCATCAACGCATACAAAGAGGTACCTCTTACCACCTAGGCTTGGCACTTCTGTTGGTCCCATCAAATCCATGTGCAACAGCTCAAGGCACCTTGTGGTCTGAATGGTATCCACTACTTTGTGAGTAGAGTGAATTTGTTTTCCCTTAGAACAAGCACCACAGACTACCTTGGCTTTACTCTGTAGTTTGGGCAACCCTCGAACAACGCCAGACTTGCTAAGTTGAATAAGAGATTTGTAGTTCATATGCCCACATCTTTGATGCCACAGCTTTGCTGTTTCAACCTGAGACAAAAAAACTGATTCCACAGCAGGCTTCAAGACATAACAATTGTTAGATGATCGAACTCCTTTAATAACACAATTGTAGGCGGGATCAATAACCATGCAATCCGCATCAGTGAAACCAACAAAAAATTTCTCATCACAAAGTTGGCTTATGGAAATAAGGTTTGTAGATAGATCAGCAACATAGTACACAGTAGTTAAGAACCTCATGTTTGCACCTTTTGCTTTCCCATATCCACAAATTTTGCTACGAGCTCCATTTCCATAGAGTACTTCCCCACAATCAGATTCAACATAGTCAAGGAGAAAATCCTTTTTACCTGTCATATGTCGAGAGCAGCCACTGTCAAAGTACCACTTACCATCATTGGGTCCTTTCTGAGCCGAGAGTACAACGAGACACATCTTGGGAACGATCTTGGATTTAGGAATCCACATCATAGTAAGTTTGACCTGCTTCTGTAGTTCCAGCGATGGCCAAACAACCGGGCGACCACCAAGAAGATCTTGGGTAAGTCTTTGACAGAGTTGAACAGGATGACCCTGGAATTTACAATAAGGGCAGTCTTTGCTCTTCTTGGGGGACTCTGGACAATCAACTTTCTCAGGTGCTTTGGATGAGCTGGTCTCAAGTGTACCTGCACGCACAAAAGTAGGTGCAGCTTTCTTGTTAGGTCTAGAGTTGCGCTTGTACCCAATACTTTCTCTATTGGATGGTGATTTCCCTTGACTAATGATCTCATCCAGCTTGTCTTTGCCTTTAACCATGTAATCTATTTTCTGGGTCTTGGCAAGCAATGCAGTGTTTTCCTCCAATAGAGTATCTCTCTCAGTAGTCACAGTAACCAAAGATTCCTTGAGACTTGTGATTTCAGCATCCTTCTCATCAATAAGAATCAGTAGATCTCCCTTCTGATCAAGCAATTTCTTGTTCTCTGCAACAGCAACAGCATGATCTTCTTTCACCGATTCATAACCTGCAAGAAGTTCATCATAGTCATATCTACTAGCATCACTGTCGGATTCATGAGACTCTGTATCAGACAAGTGTTTGGACAGAGTGTCATCGGTTGTTAGAACAACGTCTTTCACAGTAAAGGCTATCATCTCCTCATCCTCGCTGTCATCTCCTTCCTCCTTGGAAGAACAACTGACCTCACCATCACTTAAGGTAGCTTGAAGAGCTTTTCCAACTCTTCTCTTAGCAGTGGGGCATTCAGAGGCTTTATGGCCAACTCCTTCACAATCGTAACACTTTAAATTCTTGAATGTTTCAGGTAATTCCATCTTCTTATAACCCTTCCTCTTATCATAGGAATTGTCTGACTTATGCTTGGAAGGTTGTTCACGGGATGATGAAACACCTCGCCGATAACGTCCTTTATCATCTTTCTTGTAGTTCAGCTTCTTGGCTCTCTTGTCCTTAACATCCTTGCCAACTTCTTGGTTCGGTAAGCCTTCTCTTCATTGTCGATACACTGAATCTCATCTTCAACTTTGAAAGCTAGATTACGTGTAGGCTCCTCTTCCAATTAGTTCATTTCAAAAGTCTGAAGTGAACCAACCAATGCTTCAAGAGTAAAGGATTTGGTCTTCTCAAGTTCTTCAAGAGTGGACACCTTAGATTGATATCTACGAGTAACTGTCCTCAGCATCTTCCTAACTAGCTTTGCATCATCATACTTCAACCCAATAGATTGAGCTTCATTTACTAATTTTTTGAACCGAGCATGATAGGCAGCAATATTCTCATCTTCTTGCATCCGAATACTATCAAAAGCAGATTCAATTCTCTGAAGCTTTAAGGCTTGAACATCAGCAGATCCTTCATAGGCTGCTTCCAAAGCAGTCCAGGCTTCATAAGCTGCCTCACAGTTCGAAATGATGTGATATTGCGATTCATCCACAGAGTTGAATAGACAATTCAACGCCATGTTGTTCCCTTGTTCCTTGTTCTTCTGAGCAGCTGACATTTCTTCTTGAGTAGCAGGAACAAAAGTAGTAATGGCAGCAGAGGTTTCAGTAGCAGGCGTGCGGACCTCTTTCATAGGTTGTTCCCAGGGTGTTAGAACAGCGTTCCAGACATCTACACCAGTGTGCTTAAGAAATATCCTCATTCGATTCTTCCAGAATGGATAATTCGAACCATCAAACAGAGGAGGTCTCGAGACAGAGCCACCTTCTCTATTCATATTGGACCGGACTCAGCTAAACGTTAGAGCCCCGCTCTGATACCAATTGACAGGCCCAATCAGAATACGTAAACCCTGTAAGAGTTGTTTGAGCGATGTCTCAACAACCAGCAAATCACAACCAGAGGCAAACACAAGAAACAGAGTGCGGAATGAAAATAAGAACACAAGGAATTTGATCACCCAGTTCAATCCACTGATCTACATCTGGGGGCACCAAGCCAGGGATTCCACTAGATCTCCACCAAACCGATTGAACAAGAGTCAACCACACCTTACATACCCTTACATTCCAATGAACTCTCCTATCTACCCAAATAGACTAGGAAGAACACATAGGAGCATCAACTATCTACCCAAATGCAAGCAATTCACCGGCAGGTATTAAGATGGTGTTTGAGGAACCTAGCTAATCAATCAAATTAAGCTCAAAGGTGCTAAGACACCTACAATACACACCGATTGTGTTTACAAATCAATGATCTAAGAAATGCCTAAACACAATCCTAATTACCCCATAAAGAATGTAGAAGACACAACAGGTAAAGATATACCAGCAGCAGGATGGTTGTTGGTGCCTTCTGCAAACAACGTAAACCAGGGGGTTTCTCTTCAGCAGCTCTCAATACGCCATAATCACAGCTCTTGAAGCGTTAATTCTCTGTAAAGTAGACTGTGATTGCGGCTACACACTCTCGTACACCCTCAAGGACGAAGACATGTATTTATATGGGTTTAAGGCCCATCTAAAACCCTCTAAGGCCTGCTAGGGGAAATGCCACGTCACTGTACTATCCTGTGCTTTTTCCAGTGAAGATAATGAAGCGTTGTTGACATGATGTTGCAACAACGGCCAAAATGACGAACATCTTCACAATACTAAAAATATCCCTAACAAACATGAAAAAAATATTAAAAATCCTTCACTTGATTAATTTTGGTTCGGTGTTGTCTATTCGGTAGAACACGGGTCTATTAGATGGAACACAAACCAAATAGTCAAGTGGAATAAATATACTTATTTATATTATTTTATATTTTGATTTATATATTTATAATTTTTTATGTTTATTTTTATTTTCTGTTTTCTGATATGATTATAAATTAATTGGTCCACTAATCCATTTTAATTAATTGCAGGCAATTTGATAATTTGGTCCAAGAGAGTTATTAATCCAATTCCCTAAGCCCACCAATTTCAGTCCAATCCAATTTAATTAAATCCAGCCCACCTCACAATTGATCCAATTTCATGAAGCCCAATAATACCACCACTCCAAGCCCAACAAAAACAAAACCAAGCCCAATTACCCAACCCTAACCTAACCCTTCTACCCTATCGCCGCCGCCCCGGCGCCGCCTTCGCCGGCGCCACCGCCGGCCGGACACCACTTCTCCACCTTCGCACCACCACTACCACCAGTTTCATCTCCATCTCCGACCACCATCCGCCACCATCAACACCAATTTCCGGCAGCCATCATCCTCCACTTCCAATCGACGCTCCAACTCCAGCCGCCGACCACTACCAACCCCAAATCCAGCAGCCCCATCTCGCCTCTGTCCACCCGCAGTCCCAATCGCCCCTCACAGCTCCGGCGAACCATCACCCGCCACCACTGCCTCCTCATTCCGCCACCACGGCCGCCACCGCTTCACAGCCACCTCCATCCCATTTCAACCTCCGACCCCAAACTGCCGCCCCATCTCCACCCTCAACAGCCCCTGCCTCTCCTCACCACCGCCCTCGTCCACCAGTCTCAGATCCAGCCGTGCCATCACCACCGCGAGCCACCCTCAAGCTCTCCGTCGCCGCTCCTCCAGCCACCATCGCCTCTGCCACCGGCAATCTCCACCAACAGCCGCCGCATCACCACAACAGCCCCACTTTCGCCTCCATCTCCGAACACCACCACCTCCGCGGCCGTCTCGCCGTTCACATCAACAGCCGCCGCCCCCTTCGCAATCCGGCAGCAGCCCCCTGCTCCACCCAAACGAGAGAAATAAATTGGAACAAGGATGGAGAGGAGGAAGAATCTGTGAAGAAGAGGAAAATAGAGGAAGGAAGAAAGAATTAAGAAAACTGGAAGCAAGAAAATAAAAGAAAGAAGGAGAAATGGAGGAGGGAGGAAAGAGAAGAAGAAAATGGAAGAAGGAAGGGAAAGCTGTCGAGAGAAAATAATGGAGAAAGAGGGAGGAAAGAAGGAAAATGAACGAGAGAGAGGAAATAGAAAGGAAAAATAAGAGATAAAATTTATCCGGACCTCGGGACCCCAGTCCCTAGCCTAAAAGCCAGTCGCTAGACAAAATCCCTGTCGCGAGGTCATGTTTAGCGACACGGAGTCTAGGGAAAGGGAAATTGCTTAAGGACTGGAATGTTTAGAGACACAAAATCCCTGTCGCGAGGCCATGTTTAGCGACACGGAGGCTTGCGACAGGGAAAATAGCTTAAGGACTGGGATGTTTAGAGACAGATAAAAGTGAGTATCAAGACAGAGACCCCTGTCGCTAGACAGATGCCTAGCGACTGGGAAGTTGTTCCCCGCCAGAGTGCCTCGCGACAGCTCCTTCCGCACAGATACAGGTCACGTGACCAGCCATCCACTCTCCCAATTTTAATTTCTCACATGTCGAAACACTTGGGAAGTCCCTGGACCACAGCTCCCGCAAGTGTTAGAATTTTTGTCTTTTCTTCATGGACCTCAAGTCCCGCCCCCTCCTGCGCGTCATCCTGGAGCTAAAAAGTGTGTCCTGAACCAGATTTTGTTCCGCGACAGGCATAATTGTTTAGCGACTGGGTGGGCCTTGAATGGGCCTAGGGCTTAATCTTTTCATCTATAAATATATCCTCCCACCCCCTTGAACAGTAACCTAGCTACACTTTAGTTTATTTTACTGTTCATGGAGGCACCACTGTGCTCTCCAAATTAGTGTAGGTAGATAGTTTAATTTATTTTCATGCCATGTGGAAATAGACTTTAGCTTAGTTTTAATTTATGTTTTGTAATAAAATAGTGTAGCTAGTGTTCATTTCTTTTTTTTTTTCCAGTTTATATTTTTTAGTTTGTGGGTTTCAAACACTTAATTAATGAGTGTATTTTGAACCATGTTATGGGTTTTGTGATATTATCAAGAAAATGTCTCACAAATATTCTGTGATGGGCTCCTCTCCTAGTTTGTACTGCTTTATTTTAATTTTTGGGTTGCTGGACTCTTTTCTGTTTTTGTTAGGTTTTAATGCTTATTTAGATTAATGAGTGCATAAACACTTGATATTTGGCCCTTGAAAGATTTAGTGTAGGTGTTATTTTAATTTTAGTACTAGCATAGGCTGTTTGCTTCTTTTTGCTGCTAGTACTTGTTTTTGTTATTTTTTTTATTTTATTTTATCCTTAGTGTCCTGTTCTTTTTTTTTTCTCCTCTAGTTTAGTGTAGTGTCCTGTTCTTTTTTTTAGTTAGTGTCATGTTTTTTTTATTATTTTTATTTTATCTTCAGTGTAGTGTTTTTACTTTTAGTTTTATTTTTTATTTCTCATGCATTAGATCTAGAAAGGGATAGTATTAAAGTGTTTGTGCATATTTATTTAAAATTGCATTTCTTATATTGTACTGCATCACATTGTAACCCCACGGGTTGCAACGTATTTCCCGTTGTGATCCCACGGATCACAACGCACTTCCATGCAATGCAATATTAGGCGTTATGCTGCCAAAATTTTGTAAAATTTTTAAAATCCCTCTGTCGTGAAACCCCTGTCGCGGACCCACAGCCCGCGACACACTCCTTGATTAGCGACAGAGGACCCAAATACTTGCAATTTATTATGGAAGGGCTCTGTCGCTAAACCCCTGTCGCGGACCCACGGTCCGCGACACACTCCTTGTTCCGCGACAGGAATTATGCCCTCGTTGAATTTTCAAACCTTGTGTCGCTAGACCCCTGTCGCGAGGCCACGCCTAGCGACACGGATTTCTGTCTAGCGAGACAACAAACCCTAATTTTCAAATTTTCAATTTCTCTTATTTCCCACCTTTCTGTCGTGATCCCCCTGTCGCGGACCCACTGTCCGCGACACAAACTCTGTTCCACGACATGCAGGGCAACCTTTTTGCCCAAATTTTTATTCTCCATCTCTTCACCATTAATTAATTGAACCTCTGTATTAATATTTTTGAGGTTGAAATCCAATGATCTCAACCCATGATTAAATTGATATAAAGAACTTTGTTCAATTTCCATTAAAAGACTTTTCTACAAAATTAAACTCTAATGATCTAAGTATATAATCCGGACTGTATTAATTAATTAATTATGGAATGAGAGATTATTTAGACCATAATGAGTAATTATGGATTAATTTCCATACCCTTGCATGAGAAACCAATGTCTCTCATACAAGATGGACCAAATATTTTCTTTTATTTATTTTGTCTTTACCCGTGTTGTGTGAAACAGCTAGTAAGAGATATAACAGACTAGTGTTGGCGGGTATTCCCACACGGATAAACTAGCTCGTGGTCTGTATATTAATTACTAGATGTTATTTTGCATGGTCCGGATAGTGGTCGGTGGAAGCCTTGGCGGTTCGTCCATCCGGGATTATAATAGCTGCTCAGCTGATTCCTATCCGGATACAGTTTTATTTTCTTTATCTTAATTTCAAACCTGAATTCCGAGTTGTAGTAATGTTAGATGATATTTGCCAATGTCGTCTAATAATTTCTGCAGTAAAAGAATATGTGGGTTTTTACTTCCAACTTCACGGATAGTGGAGGTCTAAGTGACAGTGGCAACTGACATATAAGGCCATCCCACTATCTAAAAACCGTTCTACCTGGAATAGTTGGGACCTGGATAGCAGATGTTTGCAGTCCGGATTACCCCAGTTATTTCAGTCGTCTTTTTAGCCAAATAAATTCTTCTCATCTCCGGCTATTTCATCTCTGTGTACCAACTTCTGTCTAAACCCGCCTTATATTTTGGGTTATTTTATTTTACACTTCTCTAAATTTATGCATGATATTATTATGTAGATATTGTGGTCAATATTATTTTGGGATCCTTCCCTTGGACACAGGAGTCTTGATTTTAATCAGATGTCTCACAATAAATTTCCAACAAAAATTCATTTATAAAATCCGGATCTAAGTAAGGGATAAATTCCTCAGTTATGTTTAATTCATATTCTACCGGTGGTTGATTTTGGGAAATTAGAAGCAGAGTCAACGATTAGGTCTCACCTAGACTGAAAGGATCTGTGTTCTTATTGAGAGTCTAGTACCTGTTTAGGGAATGGTTTTCAAATCTATTATTATCCCGAGATTGCTGTGTGTTGGGAATCTGGTATTAAATGTCACACTGAGATGGGGTCCACTTGGATTCAAATACGGTGTGATAGATAATTCTAGAGGAACAATACATAGGCCTTGGTTATTTTCTAAGATAGGGTTGAGTTCCTTTCAACTGCTATCCTCTTCTGCCAATGCCTATTTTTGAGTCCTGAGTGAGTGCATCCGGAACGAACTAATCTATTAGTTCGTTTCATTAGTTTGTGTCTCATAACCACCCGACGGGAAGTGAACACTGCGAGCGGTTCACCGAGAATATGGAATTCTTGATCCACACCCAGTCATTCTGACTGGGGGCTTTCATTTACTACCAGGGTCAGACTTTCAAAAACCTCCGAGTGATAGGATTTTAAATGCTTTCTTTATCGCTTTCTTTTAAATGCTTTCATTAGAGGTCACTCGGTTGTATTGAGAGTTGTGTAACTGCTACTAGGACTAATAGTTAAGGGATAGTTCAGGGCTTGATTAGAATCTTTGGGTGTGACATGGGGGAATGATAGCAGTACTTGACACTTCAATAAATGATTTGTCGGGTGTTGCTTGTCCACCACAGATAAATAGCATACCTCTGCGCGGGGGCAGTTTTATATCTGTGGTATCTTAGATTTTGTTGTCTTAAGGCATGTAAATCTGTACTGTAAGTACCTGTCTGTTAAAGAGAACATGGTATAGGAAGCATGAGAGTTAGCTAACTGATGGATTATCCCAAGCTAAGATCTGTGTAACAAAATGGGAGTTTAACTGTGTTTCATCTGAATCTTGTCCAATCTTTATTCTTTTCTTCATGTCCCTTCTGTCATATTTTAAATATGCTTTCTTAGAATAATTTTAACCGCTTTCTTAGAATAATTTTATTGCTTTCTTAGATTAAATTTAATTCGCTTTCTAGAATAATTTTATCTGCTTTATTTTAATTGCTTTCATAACTTAGTTTAAATTCTGTTAAGTTGATCATAATCAAACACAAACTTGAATCGAGTAACCGAGTGGAAAATCTTATAAAATGACGTGGGCCCTACTTCTATCGCACATCCTCCAGTGAACGATCCAGTACTTACTATAAATACTGCAATTTTTGACTCCGTGCGCTTTCGGGGCACAGTTTCTTAACACGAGTAATAAAAACGTGACAACCTATAAATATATCCCTAATCCCAACTCCATCTTCATAATTGGTTTCATTAAATAAAATTGAAAACCAGGATTTTTATGTTTCAGAAAATACTCATGTAGTGGGAACTTGTCAAAAGTTTCATGGCCGGGGATTTTCATCGTGCCATTTGAAATCAAAGTTTCCCACATGAGTAATAAAAAGTGAAATATATCCTTAAACCCCTTTCCCACGAATCATAACTCTTTTCTTTCATTTAATAAATTCAAACCTGGGATATTTTAAAAAATACTCGTGTTGACGAAATTTGTCAAAAGTTTCATGGCGCCGTTGCCGGGGAGGATGCAGCGTCGTTTATTAAGAGAATTACACTCCTGATTACTCATAGTTAGTTAGTGTGTTTTAGTATATTTATTTCAGAACAGAGAAGTACCCTCACATCAATTAAACATTTAGAGTACTAAGACTCTAAATGTGAGGATGTTGATTTGAGGGGAAAATCTAACCATTTGGGTATTTTGTCTTGCAGGAATCATGGAGCCACCAAAATTGGTGTAAGGAGTTAAATTGGAAAATGGAGAAGTGTAGCATTGGAGCTACACTAATTGGCAATTGTAAATTGCCAAACACGTGAAACTCACGTGTTTGTCATCTCCACCATCTCCACACCACGAAGCTCCACCGCTGCTCCATCGTCCATCCACCTCATTACCACCACTGCGCTGAGAAAACCCTCATCACTGGTGAAACAACAAATGGAGCAGCAGACTTTCGGACTACAAGTTCCCGGTTGGATTATTTATGTAATTGACCGAAGATTATATCCGGAATTCAAAGAAATTTAAAATCCGGAATAATTTTCACAAGCACAGAATTAACCCAACCTAAATTTCTGCAAGTCAAAATCATATATACATATATATCTTTATATATATATAAACCTCTTGTACATATTATACTAAATAATTCGGGTATTAATCAATTAACTCACATTTAGAGTACTAAGACTCTAAATGTGAGGATGTTGATATTTTTGAGAAAACCCGATAACTTCTTCTGTGTTTGCTTTGCAGGAATTTGTGGAACCACCAAAAAGAAAATTAAAGCTTCAAAACAGGTTCCCGGTTGGATCGATTCTGTGATTAATTGAAAGTATTTCTAGAATTTAAAGCAATTTAAAATCCGGAATAACTTTTACAAGAACAGAATTAATCCAACCTAATTTATGCAAGTAAAAATAGTAGATTAAATTTTATAAAATTCAAAAATGTGATTGAACAATTTTGATGAAAATCGGAATTTTTCTAAGTATTGGGCATCGAACAATCACCTTGTTCGTTTAACCAAACAATCACACCTAGCCAAAATCGTTAAACACTTAGTTGGTTTGACGAAAAAGGCTATCGGAATTATTTTTTCTATCTTTTATGTTAATATTTTCCCCCTCCCTCCCTCCTCTTTTATTTTGTTTTGAATTCAATAATTTGTTTAAGTAGGAATTGATTTAACTCACATTTCGAGCAAGGCTCAAAATGTGAGGATGTTGATTCTTCACTTAAATATTTAAAAAAAAAAGTGTGTTATTTTTATTTTGTTTAGTTTTATTATTTCATATATTTAAACCCAATGCAAAGCATGCATAACTCTGTCTAAGAATTCACATATTTGATTTTGGTTTATGATTAAATTTTCAAACTTTTAAATTGGGATAATATAATTGAAGACATGCATGATATGAATTTTTGAGGTTTTGAGCTATAAAAATTTAATGATATAATCATCTTGTTAGGTAATGAGTCTTCATGTTGAGAATTTAATTGGATAAATTGTAAGAATTTTTCAAAGATTAAATTTAAGAATATTGTATGACATGAATGAACCATTCCATGTGAGATTTGAGCCTTGAGTCATTTTTACTCATTCTTTTCTTTGATGTGTGAAAATCATTTTAATTAAAGGAAACTAGAACTTGCGATTGGGACCGATTCAAGATCATGCCACATTCCAAAAATCGAGCATATGATCGAGGCACCTAGAAAAACCCAAAATTTTGGCCTTCGTTTGAAATCCAAACCCAAAAATATTTTTCCTTTAGGATTAACCAATTTGAGCCTTAAGCCTAATGTTTCTTTGAAGCCCTCTTTATTATTCCAAGCCTTCTGAAAAGACCAAGAAATTCAAACCCAAGTGTGCAAGAATAAATTTTATCAAGGCATTACAATTTTTTATCATCAACAAAATTTCAAATCGGTATTCAATAAACCGATTAAAAAAAAAGCGCGGAATGTTGGAAAATGTTGAGTTTCATCCAACAATAATAAATTGCGAATGACAAAGCAAATTAGACATAGTCTAATGTCATGCAATAGAAAAAGAAAAGCAAAAGAAAGAAAAAAAAATATTGATGATCATAAATTTTTAAATAAAAATATGCCTTATTAAGATAGAATTAATTCTTGCCACTTCTTAGCCCAATAATTCCCCTCCCTACCAAATGTTACAACCGTATGCCCCATTATAACCCTTAAATAAGACCTCATGATCTCGATTTAAAGAAATGAGCCGGTGGCGAGTTGGTCCAATCGCAAGCTTATGGGATAATTTAATTAAATTTGATTATGAGCGTTCGTGATTAAAACCCAAATTTGAGAGTGAGTGAAATTTCCGCTTATACTATATGTGAGGCCTCATTTCTAATTTATATTCATGTCATGCTTTAATTCTAGAATTAAATCAATGATTATTTCTAAACATGATATTCATGAAAAATTATCAATAATGACTGATTTGTAGGCCTGATTAAGTGAGAAGTATCATTTTAGTAAACACTGCAATCAAGAGAATTTAATACTTGTAGTTTTTGATTGTTATATCCCAATCTAAAAAGAATGAAATTTTTTAAGCCACGAAAATAGATTGAATATGCAGCGTCTATGCTCTTAGGAGCACTGACTCTGACTGCTCGGGGACGATCAGTATTAAATGTGATGATGTTGATAATGGCCAAAATTGACCATTATTTTCAATCTATTTCCGTGTCTAATACGGACATTTGATCGCATTACGGTCTTATTTAAATAAGAAAGCAGTCGAATTTAACAGATTTATGCAAGTTTGTATAAATAATAAGTTGGTATTGAAAAATACAAAAATATTGTTATTTTTATTAATTTTATGTTAAAAAAAATCCAAAAACATGATAAAAATATTAAAAATCCTCTACTTGATTAATTTTGGTTCGGTGTTGTCTATTCGGTAGAACACGGGTCTATTAGATGGAACACAAACCAAATAGTCAAGTGGAATAAATATACTTATTTATATTATTTTATATTTTGATTTATATATTTATAATTTTTATGTTTATTTTTATTTTCTGTTTTCTGATATGATTAAAAATTAATTGGTCCACTAGTCCATTTTAATTAATTGCAGGCAATTTGATAATTTGGTCCAAGAGAGTTATTAATCCAATTCCCTAAGCCCACCAATTTCAGTCCAATCCAATTTAATTAAATCCAGCCCACCTCACAATTGATCCAATTTCCTGAAGCCCAATAACACCACCACTCCAAGCCCAACAAAAACAAAACCAAGCCCAATTACCCAACCCTAACCTAACCCTTCTACCCTATCGCCGCCGCCCCGGCGCCGCCTTCGCCGGTGCCACCGCCGGCCGGCCACCACTTCTCCACCTTCGCACCACCACTACCACCAGTTTCATCTCCATCTCCGACCACCATCCGCCACCATCAACACCAATTTCCGGCAGCCATCATCCTCCACTTCCAATCGACGCTCCAACTCCAGCCGCCGACCACTACCAACCCCAAATCCAGCAGCCCCATCTCGCCTCTGTCCACCCGCAGTCCCAATCGCCCCTCACAGCTCCGGCGAACCATCACCCGCCACCACTGCCTCCTCATTCCGCCACCACGGCCGCCACCGCTTCACAGCCACCTCCATCCCATTTCAACCTCCGACCCCAAACTGCCGCCCCATCTCCACCCTCAACAGCCCCTGCCTCTCCTCACCACCGCCCTCGTCCACCAGTCTCAGATCCAGCCGCGCCATCACCACCGCGAGCCACCCTCAAGCTCTCCGTCGCCGCTCCTCCAGCCACCATCGCCTCTGCCGCCGGCAATCTCCACCAACAGCCGCCGCATCACCACAACAGCCCCACTTTCGCCTCCATCTCCGAACACCACCACCTCCGCGGCCGCCTCGCCGTTCACATCAACAGCCGCCGCCCCCTTCGCAATCCGGCAGCAGCCCCCTGCTCCACCCAAACGAGAGAAATAAATTGGAACAAGGATGGAGAGGAGGAAGAATCTGTGAAGAAGAGGAAAATAGAGGAAGGAAGAAAGAATTAAGAAAACTGGAATGTAATACCATAGAAATTGCCCGATATATATGTATGAATATATATTTTGATCAATTCACTAAGTCTATATATATTTATATGTTCAAATATGTGCTTAAAGATTAGTATATTATTTTCTACAAAACATACTTTGAAAAATTATATATATTTGTCTTTTCAAATAAATATATGGATTTCAATATCAAGTGTAATAAGTATATGGTTCATAGAATATTTTAAATCCATATACAAGTTTATATACACATATATACCTTGGTCTTGAAATAATCTTTCCAAACATGTACACATGTATATACATGTATATATTTACATGTTTAAATTATAATGAGAATTATCTATTTTCTATATATCCTTGATTAATCATTCTACCCATATTTTTTTTATTATGGAATTATTCTAGAATGCCATAATATAATTGGGAATAATTTGACTATGGTTTGAAATTGTAGGGTGGAATATTAATCATATCTTGTCATTTTCAAATAAAGAATATATTCCTTTTTGAAGCTATTTATGACTTATAAGATCACAAAAATTCTCACATTATGATTTTTTTAAGATAAGAATCTTAATATATATATATATAAAAAAAAATTTAAAAAAAAAAAAAAAGTACTGTAGCATGCTACTGTAGCACGCTACTGTAGCATGCTACTGTAGCAGTCGGGCATTATGCATTTTTGGTGACTTTTTGCCATTTTTTGGGTCCCAAAGGTGGGAATCTTGATCTATCACGGGGGAGGCATATTTTGGATGATTATTAGATGTCCCTAACACCCCATTTCAGTCTTCAACACTCAATAATTCATCCCAAAACTCTCCCAAACTCTCCCAAAGCCAAAACACTCTTCCGGCGACTTTCCGGCAACTTTCCGGCAATCAAATCCAACCAAGGTAGTGTGTAGATCAAGGATTTGCAGGCATTGGATTGTTGGTAAGGTGTAAATCAAGTTTCCTTATTGCTTTAAGATCATAATCAACCTTCTAACTTACGGATCTTTACTTGCAAAACACGTTCGTAGCCAAAGGAGAAGAAGAAAGTGTTGCGTAGATCCGTTCGTGGCGATTTTGGACAAATCGATCAACTCTAGAACGTTCAAGAACTCACTCACTGTAAGTTAATACCTTCCATATCAATATGGGTGGTTTAAAGACATCCGAAACATTGGATCTTAAACGAAACGTTGAAATCAAACCTAAAAACCCCAATCTAAGTATTTTCTGAAATCCGAGCAAAACTCTTACTTCGAGTTTTCAAACCTGAAAACTCAAAACTAAGATTTTGATCCTAAGATCTTAAGCTATATTGTGTAAAAATTTCAGAAATTTTCATCACGTTTTGATACCCCAAATCAAGTCGGACATATTCTGCGTTTTTAAGAATTTTCAAAAGTTGACAGATTTCATAACCGAACTTGATGAGCTTATTTCTATAATTTCTAGTCCGAAGCAATCTTCATGATCTAAACAAAAGTTGTAGATCTATGAGTCTTGAATACCTCTGTAAAATTTCATGCACTTTCATTAAGATTTGCTATCCCAAACCGCGTCGAACATATTCTGTGGTGCATGAACCTTTCGAAAACTGAGACAGATTTTAAGACCGAACTTAGTAGATTAATCTGACTTAATCCGTGATGAATTTGCATAATTTGCCTCTAATAAAACTTGTTTATTTTGGTGTCTTTTAAGTGCCTGTAAATTTTCAGAATTTTTGGAGTTCATTTGATATGTTAAAAAGTCAAATCTTTGACAGATGTCAAACCTGAATCCTGACAGCATACTATTTGTGTAGAAAACTTGATTTTTGACATGCTTCCCATCATTTTTCCGAAAAACTCAAAACATGAAAGTTGTTCATTGGGATGTTTTTGAGCTACTGTGAAAATTTCAGATCAATCGCCTAAGAAATGGATTTTTAAACTGAAAAGGCGTAAACTGTGACATCGATCGGTTTTAAACTTGTGAAATTTTGAAATTTCTAAACAACGATCGAAATCTTGTGATACGATAAAGCTGTATTTTTGGAAATCCCGTTACACTAAAGTTGAAACGATATCGGTTACATTGGGGGGTGAGTGCTCTGCAGGGTGCCCTCCTAATTATTCATTTTGTGCCTAAACGGCAATGATTATTACGCGCGAAAGATTGCCAAAACGGCATCTTATATTTTTGGGCCTATCCTCTCGGGTGTATCCGTGTGGGTTACTCGAGGCTTGACGGAGCGGTACTGGATATGGCGTATTTGGTCACAAGAGACCAACGGCCTACCCTCTCGAGTGTGTTCGTATGGGTTACTCGAGGCTCGACGGAGTGGTACTGGGTATGGCGAATCGGCTGCGGCCGCCGGAATACCGGCTAAATGAGATGATACTTATGAAATTGGCTGAGGCCGCCGGATCACCGGCTAAATGATATATATTGTTGAGATGATGGCGTAACGGGAAATATATTAAAAAGCTCAGATTTTATGAAATTGGCTGCGGCCGTCGGATTGCCAGCTAAATTAATATTGTTGAGATGGTGGCGTATCGGGGAGAATTTTTTTTTTTAAAAAAAAAAAAAGCTCAAATTTTCATTTACTTACTTACGGCATTATTCATGTTTTTAAATCATGTCTTAAATAATTGCCCATGCTTAAGTTTTAAATTATGAAATTAAATGTGTCTTTAAAGTATGCAATTATATTCGCATTTTTAAAATGTTTTTATGCATGGCAAAAAGTTTTATCTTAATTATTAAAAATCTAACCCCTTTATTGCTATGAAAGGATTGACTTACTCAGTATTTTATAATACTGATAAAAACCGTTGTTCATTTTTTTCTGTTACAGAGTACGGAGCATGATCACTCATTGGGGGATCATTTTGGACACTTAATTATTTATTTTACGTAACTTGCATGAACGGGTCTGTTTAACCCGTGGTTTGGCCATGTCGGCCCTATATTTTAAATTCCGCTGCATACACTTTACTTCCGCTGCGTACTTTATATTCTCGCTGCAACTCTGATGTAGTATTTTTAAATTATTTATGAATGGGCTACTGGAATGTTTTAAATTCTGAAAAACCATAGCCTTGCATCTCTTTAGTGAGCTCGGAGAAACCGTGTCTTGCTAGGGAGGTGTGGCGGTGGCATCCCGGCCTGGGTTACCAAAACCGGGGTGTTACATGGAAGCAAGAAAATAAAAGAAAGAAGGAGAAATGGAGGAGGGAGGAAAGAGAAGAAGAAAATGGAAGAAGGAAGGGAAAGCTGTCGAGAGAAAATAATGGAGAAAGAGGGAGGAAAGAAGGAAAATGAACGAGAGAGAGAGGAAAGAGAAAGGAGATAAAATTTATCCGGACCTCGGGACCCAGTCCCTAGCCTAAAAGCCAGTCGCTAGACAAAATCCCTGTCGCGATGCCATGTTTAGCGACACGGAGTCTAGGGACAGGGAAATTGCTTAAGGACTGGGATGTTTAAAGACACAAAATCCCAGTCGCGAGGCCATGTTTAGCGACACGGAGGCTAGCGACAGGGAAAATAGCTTAAGGACTGGGATGCTTAGAGACAGATAAAAGTGAGTATCAAGACAGAGACCCCTGTTGCTAGACAGATGCATAGCGACTGGGAAGTTGTTCCGCGCCAGAGTGCCTCGCGACAGCTCCTTCCGCACAGATACAGGTCACGTGACCAGCCATCCACTCTCCCAATTTTAATTTCTCACATGTCGAAACACTTGGGAAGTCCCTGGACCACAGCTCCCGCAAGTGTTAGAATTTTTGTCTTTTCTTCATGGACCTCAAGTCCCGCCCCCTCCTGCGCGTTATCCTGGAGCTAAAAAGTGTGTCCTGAACCAGATTTTGTTCCGCGACAGGCATAATTGTTTAGCGACTGGGTGGGCCTTGAATGGGCCTAGGGCTTAATCTTTTCATCTATAAATATATCCTCCCACCCCCTTGAACAGTAACCTAGCTACACTTTAGTTTATTTTACTGTTCATGGAGGCACCACTGTGCTCTCCAAATTAGTGTAGGTAGATAGTTTAATTTATTTTCATGCCATGTGGAAATAGACTTTAGCTTAGTTTTAATTTATGTTTTGTAATAAAATAGTGTAGCTAGTGTTCATTTCTTTTTTTTTCCAGTTTATATTTTTTAGTTTGTGGGTTTCAAACACTTAATTAATGAGTGTATTTTGAACCATGTTATGGGTTTTGTGATATTATCAAGAAAATGTCTCACAAATATTCTGTGATGGGCTCCTCTCCTAGTTTGTACTGCTTTATTTTAATTTTTGGGTTGCTGGACTCTTTTCTGTTTTTGTTAGGTTTTAATGCTTATTTAGATTAATGAGTGCATAAACATTTGATATTTGGCCCTTGATAGATTTAGTGTAGGTGTTATTTTAATTTTAGTACTAGCATAGGCTGTTTGCTTCTTTTTGCTGCTAGTACTTGTTTTTGTTATTTTTTTTATTTATTTTATCCTTAGTGTCCTGTTCTTATTTTTTTTCTCCTCTAGTTTAGTTGTAACATCCCGGTTTTGGTAACCCAGGCCGGGATGCCACCGCCACACCTCCCTAGCAAAACACGGTTTCTCCGAGCTCACTAAAGAGATGCAAGGCTATGGTTTTTCAGAATTTAAAATATTCAAACAGCCCATTCATATATAATTTAAAATTAATACATCAAAGTTGCAGCGGAAAAACAAATTGTGCAGCGGAAATAAAGTGTATGCAGCGGAATTTAAAATATAGGGCCGACATGGCCAAAACACGGGTTAAACAGACCCGTTCATGCAAGTCACGTAAAATAAATAATTAAATGCCCAAAATGATCCCCCAATGAGTGATCATGCTCCGTACTCTGTAACAGAAAAAAAATGAACAACGGTTTTTATCAGTATTATAAAATACTGAGTAAGTCAATCCTCACATAGCAATAAAGGGGTTAGATTTTTAATAATTAAGAAAAAAAAAACTTTTTGCCATGCATAAAAACATTTTATTTACCAATTTAAAAAAAATGCGAATATAATTGCATACTTTAAAGACACATTTAATTTCATAATTTAAAATCTTAAGCATGGGCAATTATTTAAGACATGATTTAAAAACATGGATAATACCGTAAGTAAATAAATAAAAATTTTGAGCTTTAAAAATTCTCCCCGTTACGCCACCATTAAAACAATATTTAATTTAGCCGGCAATCCGG
Organism: Hygrophila difformis; assembly: GCA_030278955.1. Classification (NCBI taxonomy): domain Eukaryota; kingdom Viridiplantae; phylum Streptophyta; class Magnoliopsida; order Lamiales; family Acanthaceae; genus Hygrophila; species Hygrophila difformis. The sequence goes on along the minus strand of JAOANR010000002.1, from coordinate 43,931,839 downwards.
CGGCCGCAGCCAATTTCATAAAATCTGAACTTTTTAATATATTTCCCGTTACGCCATCATCTCAACAATATATATCATTTAGCCGGTGATCCGGCGGCCGCAGCCAATATCAATAGTATCATTTAACCGGTGATCCGGCGGCCTCAGCCAAATTTCATAAGTATCATCTCATTTAGCCGGTGATCCGGCGGCCGCAGCCGATTCACCATACCCAGTACCACTCCGTCGAGCCTCGAGTAACCCATACGAATACACTCGAGAGGGTAGGCCGTTGGTCTCTTGTGACCAAATACGCCATATCCAGTACCGCTCCGTCGAGCCTCGAGTAACCCATACGGATACACCCGAGAGGATAGGCCCAAAAATATAAGATGCCGTTTTGGCAATCTTTCGCGCGTAGTAATCATTGCCGTTTTGGCACAAAATGAATAATTAGGAGGGCACCCTGCAGAGCACTCACCCCCTAATTTTATGTAACCAATGTAACCGATATCGTTTCAACTTTAGTGTAACGGGATTTCCAAAAAAAAAAAAAATATATCTTTATCGTATAACAAGATTTCGATCGTTTATTTAGAAATTTCAAAATCTCACAAGTTAAAACCGATCGATGTCACAGTTTACGCCTTTTCAGTTTAAAAATCCATTTCTCAGGCGATTGATCTGAAATTTTCACAGTAGCTCAAAAACATCCCAATGAACAACTTTCATGTTTTGAGTTTTTCGGAAAAATGATAGGAAGCATGTCAAAAATCAAGTTTTCTACACAAATAGTATAGTATCAGGATTCAGGTTTGACACCTGTCAAAGATTTGACTTTTTAACATACCAAATGAACTCCAAAAATTCTGAAAATTTACAGACACATACTAGACATGATTTTCTACAACTTTTGTTTAGATCACAAAGATTAGTTCGGACTAGAAATGATAGAATTATGCTCATCAAGTTCGGTTAAGAAATCTGTCATCTTTTGAAATTTCTTTAAAACGCAGAATATGTCCGACTCGATTTGGGGTATCAAAACTCGATGAAAATCTCTGAAATTTTTACACAGTATAGCTTAAGATCTTAGGATCAAAATCTTAGTTTTGAGTTTTTAGGTTTGAATATTCGAAGTAAGAGTTTTGGTCGGATTTCAGAAAATACGTAGATTGGGGTTTTTAGGTTCGATTTTAACGTTTCGTTTTAGATCCAATGTTTCGGATGCCTTTAAACCACCCATATTGATATGGAAGGTATTGACTTACTGTAAGTGAGTTCTTGAACGTCCTAGGGTCGATGGATTCGTCCAAAATTGCCACGGACGGATCTACGCAACACGTTCTTCTTCCCCTTTGGCCACGAACGTGTTTGCAAGTAAAGATCCGCAAGTTAGAATGATGGTTATGATCTTAAAACACTAAGGAAACTTGATTTACATCTTACCAACAATCCAAAGCCTGTAATCCTTGATCTACACACTTCTTCGGTCGGATTTGGTTGCCGGAAAGTCGTCGGAAAGTCGCCGGAATGTAAGAACTTGTGTTTTTTTGGTTTTTGGGAGAGTTTGGGATGAAACTTGGGTGTGGATGGCTGATAATGGGATGTTAGGAGCATCTAATATCATCCAAGATCTGCTCCCCCCGAATTAAATCAAGATCCCCACGTTGGGACCTGAAATTATGGCAAGAAAGTCGCCAAACGCGACAAGACAGCTACCCTGTCCCCTTGGCGCGGTGTCGGCGCGCTGTTTGGGCGAAACCCGCGCGGGGACCGCACGGCTCCGGCCTGGGCTGCGGCCTGGGCCGGGTCGTGCGATCCGTCGGGCATTTTCTCCTCTCTTTCGGACTTCTATTCTCATACGTTTTCGGCTCGATTTTTTTTTTTTCCGGGCCGTTCTCGGATTATGATTCCTATCTTAAATCTTTTTCGACTTAAATTGATTTCGTGTTTGAAATCTTAAGTCCGTCGGTTTTGGATTCGTCGGCTTCTAATACGTCGTCTTTTGACTCCCGTGTAATAATTTATCTAGTTAAATTATTTCCGACTTCACGGGTTCTTGGAATTAAAAATTCTTTCTTGAATTTAATTCCATTCCTTTTGACTCGATTCATGGAATGTCTTCGGCTTCATTTCCCTCTTTTTATTCCATTTTGAATTTTTGAATCTATCCGCGTTTCATTTCCGAGCAATAATTTATTGTGATAAATTATTTTCTTCTTCTCGGAGATATTTCGACCTTGATCGGATTAAGAAATAATTTTATTCCTTTAGACGCCGCAAAAAAAATCTCGGGTATTACAGTCTACCCCCCTTAAGAATCAACTTCGTCCTCGAAGTTGCGCGACTTATTTCTCGATTGATTGATTGGTTGTTGATTGTTATTATTTGACTGAACTCAGAATTGAAATTTCCAAGTTGCCTACGTACCCTGTGAAGGGTTCAAGTCATTACGTAGTTCAAAACAATTTGAATTTGTTTATTGGGATACAAAATATTCGGGTCGTCACATCCTCCCCCCCTTAAGATTACAGTTATGTCCCCATAACTGTGGTTGCACCGTCTTGGAATAGGGTCGGGTAACGCTCCTTCATGTCGGCTTCTAACTCCCATGTCGCCGTCTCACTTTCATGGTTCGACCAAAGAACCTTGACCATTCTCACGGTTTTGTTCCTTGTTACTCTCTCCTTAACATCGAGTATTCGTACCGGGATCTCTTCGTAGCTCAAGTTATCATCCAATTCAATCACCTCCGGTTGGAGTACATGGGTCGGATCGTGCACATACTTCTTCAATTGTGATACGTGGAACACATTGTGGACTCGAGCCAATTGTGGCGGTAAGGCTAGACGATATGCTAGATTCCCGACTTTTTCTAGAATTTCATAAGGTCCTATATATCGAGGACTTAACTTTCCTCTTTTGCCAAAACGCATAACCCCCTTCATCGGTGATATCTTTAACATGACCTTATCTCCAACTTGAAATTCTAGGTCTTGCCGTCTCACATCGGCATAACTTTTCTGTCGGTCTTGGGCCGCTTTCATCTTTCCTTGAATCACTTTGATTTGTTGGGTCATATCTTCTATGAGTTGTGGTCCCACTACCACAGTCTTATCACTCCCTTCCCAACTCAACGGACTTCGGCACCTTCGACCATACAATGCCTCGAATGGTGCCATGCCGATGCTAGTATGGTAGCTATTGTTGTAGGAAAATTCAATTAGGGGTAAATGATTTTCCCAGCTACCCTTAAACTCTAGGACACACGCTCTCAACATGTCCTCCAATGTTTGGATTGTTCTCTCAGTTTTTCCATCCGTCATTGGGTGGAATGCGGTGCTCATCTTAATCTGCGTGCCGAGAGCTTCTTGTAACTTGATCCAAAAGTGAGAGACAAATCTACTGTCTCTATCGGAGATAATGTCATGTGGTACCCCGTGTCTTCGTACCACATTGTCAATATATGCTCTTGCTAATTGGTCCATGGTCCAAGTGTCCTTCATTGGGATAAAAATGGCCGTCTTCGTTAGCCTATCGACAATCACCCATATCTTATTCATTCCTCTTGGTTATCGGGGTAATCCCGATACGAAATCCATCGAGATACTATCCCACTTCCAACTCGGGATTTCCAATGGTTGCATCAATCCTAAGGGTTTTTGTCGCACGGCTTTGACCTTTTGGCACGTGAGGCATCTCGCTACAAATTCTGCCACTTCATTCTTCATCCTCGGCCACCAGTAAATCTTCCTCAAATCCTTATATAATTTGTCGCCTCCAGGGTGAACCGAGTAAGGTGTGTTATGCCCTTCTTCCATCAATCTTTGTTTTATCTCCACGCATTTCTGTGGTACACACCATCTTCCCTTGAAACGAATGCTTCCATCCTCATGGATAGCAAATCCTATCGCCTTCCCGTTGGCAATGTTCTCCTTAATCCTTCTCAACCTTGTGTCGCCCGGTTGAGCAAGTTTGATCTCGTCAAATATGGTCGATTCGATTACCATTGCGTTGACCACTTCATTTACAGTGCCCGAATGCACTAGCTCTAAGCTCAATCTTGCCAAGTCCATATACAATGCCGGCGGAATCACCAACGAATTCGCCACATGTTGGGTCTTCCGGCTTAAGGCATCGGCTACCACGTTGGCCTTCCCTTCGTGGTAAGAAATGTCGAGATCATAGTCCTTGATTAGTTCCAACCACCTCCGTTGTCTCAGATTTAACTCCCTTTGAGTGAATATGTATTTGAGGCTTTTGTGGTCTGTGAACATCCGACACTTTCTCCCATAGAGGTAATGTCTCCATATTTTCAGAGCGAAAACGACTGCCGCCAACTCCAAGTCGTGTGTCGGGTAGTTTGCTTCATGAAGTTTCAATTGACGCGATGCATATGCAATGACTCTCGAGTCTTGCATCAAAACGCATCCTAGACCTTCCTTCGAAGCGTCACTGTAAACCTCGAAGTCACCATTCTCTGATGGTAGTGCTAATACGGGTGTAGTGGTGAGTCGCTTTTTCAGTTCTTGAAACGCGGACTCACACTCACTGGTCCAGTCATATTTCACCCCTTTCTTCAACAGCTGGGTCAACGGGCGTGCGATTTTCGAGAAGTCCTTCACAAATCGCCTATAATAACCAGCTAGTCCAAGGAAGCTCCGTATTTCAGTTGGACTCGTCGGCGATACCCATTCCGTCACCGCCGAAATCTTTGCCTGATCCACTGAAACTCCAGTGGCGGATACTATGTGCCCAAGGAATGCTACTTCCTTCAACCAAAAGTCGCATTTGGATAGTTTTCCATAGAGTTGGTTCTTGCGCAAAACCCCTAACACTTGGTGTAAATGTTGGGAATGCTCCCCCTCGCTTCTCGAGTAGATCAGGATGTCGTCGATGAACACCACGATGCATTGATCTAACAATTCTCTAAATACATTGTTCATGAGGTTCATGAACATTGCAGGTGCATTTGTTAACCCAAATGATAATACTGTGAACTCGTAGTGTCCATAACGAGTTCGGAACGCCGTCTTCGGGATATCCTTCTCGGCAATCCTCAGCTGGTGATAACCGGATCGCAAGTCGATCTTTGAGAACACCGACGCTCCCTTCAATTGATCAAATAAGTCCTCAATCCTTGGTAATGGATACTTGTTCTTGATGGTCACTTGATTGAGTCCTCTGTAGTCGATGCAAAGGCGTAGTCCTCCGTCCTTCTTTTTAACAAATAAGACCGGTGCTCCCCACGGGGACGTAATTGGTCTTATGTATCCTTTCTCCAACAACTCTTCGAGTTGCTCCTTTAACTCTTTCATTTCCAGTGGCGCCATGCGGTAAGGAGCCTTTGAAACAGGTTCCGTTCCCGGAATGAGATCTATGGTAAATTCAAGATCTCTCTCAGGTGGCATACCAGGGATGTCTTCAGGAAATACATCCGGGTATTCTCTTACCACTGGGATGTTGTCAACCTTGATCTCTTCCGCCTCAAGGTTGTGAACATAGCATGCATACAACGCGTATCCCTTACGCATTAAGCTACGAAGCTTGAGAGCGTTAACAACCTTGTTGCTTCTCTTAGGGGGTTGAGAGTAAAAGATGACTCTCTTTCCCCTACCTTTCGACAGGGTGATCTTTTGCTTCTGACATTCTATCATCGCTTTATACCGGGTCAACCAATCCATTCCTAGTATGACGTCGAAGTCCCTCAAATTAAATTCTACCAAGTTTGCGAAGAATTCTATGTTCTTGATAACTATCGGAATTCAGTTATAACGTTTAGAGCATGGTACTACCTCTCCTGAAGGTAGTTGAATTTCTAAGTTAATCAGTTCGCATTTAGGTAGATCTAGTTCAGGTAAGACTCTTGATGATATAATCGAACAACTAGCTCCTGAGTCAAACAAAACTTTAAGGGGTGTACTTAAAACATGGAACGTACCTGCCATCACGTCACCCTGCATAGGCACATCTACTTGGTTGATAACATTCAACCGCCCCATTGGCCGTCCTTGATTGCCCTGCTGATCCCGGTTCGGGTTCTGATTCTGTTGCTGATTTGGATTCTGTGGAAGGCGTTGATTTTGGTTGAAATTCTGATTTTGAGGGGGTCTGTACCCCTGATTGTTACCGTTTCGCCCATTTTGATTACGAGGCTGTGCTGGCCCCATAACCAAGTCCTCCCGCTTGGTGATGTTTTCAATTCGAGTCCGGCACTCATTCACCCGATGACCAAATCGACCACACCGGTAACATGCACCCTGTTGGGGGCATCCCCTAGTCAAGTGAGGTCTCCCACATCTTGGGCACGGTGGCACAGGGTTACCTTGGAAAAAGGTCCTCCCATCATTTCCCCTATTGTTGTTCTGAGGGGGTCTGTTCAGGCCTCCCCGAAAGTTGCTTCCTCCAGAATTGTTACCGGATCGGCTATCCCTGTTCCTCTTATCTTGTCCCTGAGGTCCCCGGCTGGACTCTCCACTCATCCTCCTCTTCAGTTGTTGCACCCTTGCGACAGCCACCGCACGATCGTACACTGCTTGCAGGTCCGGGTAATGGACGCCAGTGATCACTTCCCGTATGGTCAAGCTCAACCCCATCTCGAATTTTTGTGCCTTCTCTACGTCTGTCGGTACTAGTCTTGGTGCGAAGCGCACCAACTCCTTGAATCGAGTGTAATACTCTTGTACAGTCTGCCCGCCTTGTTTTAGTGACAAAAACTCCTCGTACATGGCCGCCTTAGTACTCAGGGGGTAAAATCGGTCCCTGAGCAGTTCCATCATTTCAGTCCATGAATAGGGCTCCTCGTCCTCTCGTATCTTTCCCTGGGTGGCTTGCCACCAGTCGTCTGCTTCACCTCCCAAGTAGTATGAGGCTACATGCACCTTTTCCCCTTCCGGGCACTTAACCGCGCTTAACAACTTGTCGAAGGTCCTAATCCACTCCTCTAGTTTTGCAGGGTCTTCCTCGCCTACGTAGTGCGGCGGGTGGTATGGGTTCACCATGGCTAGGTAATTAATGCGAGCCTGTGGTGGAGGTGCCGCAGCCGCTTGGCCCTGGTTCACCTGCGCGTTCCCTAGCGCAATGAGAACCTCTTCTAGAGTGCGTAGGCGATTACCCATGTTGTTTGGTATAGGGCCTGCTGGCTCTTCCTGAGCGTGTACACCCACGTTTGGTATCTGCATGTCGGGTTGACTAGGTATTTCGTTGGTATTGGGAGGAATGGGCTGGACACGCGGTCTCCCTCTCGGTGCCATTCTGTTGCAAGGACAAGAGATTTAGATTTTAAGGAAAATATAATACAGGGTTTATATAATGATTTTATTTTAATAAGTGGTATTAGTGGGTTTTTTTTTTTTTTTTCAACCCCAGGGTCTAGGGTTTCAGGGTTTTGGGTTTTAAGGTACCCTTGTTTGATTGATATATCTTTATTAAATACATATATGTTGTTGGGACTCGAGGTACTCGTTAATCAGTTTTATCATAAAGTTGATCACGTTCGCGTTTGGTTCGGTCATCTAATGTCAACAAGGTAGGTTAAAGTTAGAACATGCCAAATGTAAAGTTAGGAGATGCAAAAAAAAAAAAAAAAAATTTAAATCTTTATGCAAGTATGCATATGCAATCCCCCCAATGAGTTTTTAATTTGTACATGCATTTATTTATCCATGGGTTTTAAAAAAATAATTTATCCTCATGGATAATCTAGAAATAAGGAAAAAGGTTTTGGCCACTATATTGGGCCAAAAGTAATAATTTATTTGGGCTTAAGTAAAAACAAAGGTATTGGGCCAAAATAATTGGGCTTATCATGATAATTAATTTTTGAGCCAAAAATAATTAATCCTTGGCTTTAAAATATTACACTAAGTAAATAAAATTTTTGGCTCAAAATAATAAACATTTGGGCTTTATTTAAAAAATAAAGGTATTGGGCTAAAAATAATTTCTTGGGCTTCTAAAAAAAATTTTGGGCTCAAAATTTGGGCTTTAACTTCAAAATAATAATTGGGCTCTTTAAAATATATCACTAGTTTTAGGAATAACAACTTTTAAAAAATAATAACACTTAAAAATAATAGTTAAAAAAAAATATTCCGGGTTCTTTAAAATAATAGCTTTAAAATGTGCTCTGATACCACATTGTAACACCCCGGTTTTGGTAACCCAGGCCGGGATGCCACCGCCACACCTCCCTAGCAAAACACGGTTTCTCCGAGCTCACTAAAAAGATGCAAGGCTATGGTTTTTCAGAATTTAAAATATTCAAACAGCCCATTCATATATAATTTAAAATTAATACATCAAAGTTGCAGTGGAAAAACAAATTGTGCAGCGGAAATAAAGTGTATGCAGCGGAATTTAAAATATAGGGCCGACATGGCCAAATCACGGGTTAAACAGACCCGTTCATGCAAGTCACGTAAAATAAATAATTAAATGCCCAAAATGATCCCCCAATGAGTGATCATGCTCTGTACTCTGTAACAGAAAAAAAATGAACAACGGTTTTTATCAGTATTATAAAATACTGAGTAAGTCAATCCTCACATAGCAATAAAGGGGTTAGATTTTTAATAATTAAGAAAAAAAAAACTTTTTGCCATGCATAAAAACATTTTATTTACCAATTTAAAAAAAATGCGAATATAATTGCATACTTTAAAGACACATTTAATTTCATAATTTAAAATCTTAAGCATGGGCAATTATTTAAGACATGATTTAAAAACATGGATAATACCGTAAGTAAATAAATAAAAATTTTGAGCTTTAAAAATTCTCCCCGTTACGCCACCATTAAAACAATATTTAATTTAGCCGGCAATCCGGCGGCCGCAGCCAATTTCATAAAATCTGAACTTTTTAATATATTTCCCGTTACGCCATCATCTCAACAATATATATCATTTAGCCGGTGATCCGGCGGCCGCAGCCAATATCAATAGTATCATTTAGCCGGTGATCCGGCGGCCTCAGCCAAATTTCATAAGTATCATCTCATTTAGCCGGTGATCCGGCGGCCGCAGCCGATTCGCCATACCCAGTACCACTCCGTCGAGCCTCGAGTAACCCATACGAATACACTCGAGAGGGTAGGCCGTTGGTCTCTTGTGACCAAATACGCCATATCCAGTACCGCTCCGTCGAGCCTCGAGTAACCCATACGGATACACCCGAGAGGATAGGCCCAAAAATATAAGATGCCGTTTTGGCAATCTTTCGCGCGTAGTAATCATTGCCGTTTTGGCACAAAATGAATAATTAGGAGGGCACCCTGCAGAGCACTCACCCCCTAATTTTATGTAACCAATGTAACCGATATCGTTTCAACTTTAGTATAACGGGATTTCCAAAAAAAAAAAAAATATATCTTTATCGTATAACAAGATTTCGATCGTTTATTTAGAAATTTCAAAATCTCACAAGTTAAAACCGATCGATGTCACAGTTTACGCCTTTTCAGTTTAAAAATCCATTTCTCAGGCGATTGATCTGAAATTTTCACAGTAGCTCAAAAACATCCCAATGAACAACTTTCATGTTTTGAGTTTTTCGGAAAAATGATAGGAAGCATGTCAAAAATCAAGTTTTCTACACAAATAGTATACTGTCAGGATTCAGGTTTGACACCTGTCAAAGATTTGACTTTTTAACATATCAAATGAACTCCAAAAATTCTGAAAATTTACAGACACATACTAGACATGATTTTCTACAACTTTTGTTTAGATCATAAAGATTAGTTCGGATTAGAAATGATAGAATTATGCTCATCAAGTTCGGTTAAGAAATCTGTCATCTTTTGAAATTTCTTTAAAACGCAGAATATGTCCGACTCGATTTGGGGTATCAAAACTCGATGAAAATCTCTGAAATTTTTACACAGTATAGCTTAAGATCTTAGGATCAAAATCTTAGTTTTGAGTTTTTAGGTTTGAATACTCGAAGTAAGAGTTTTGGTCGGATTTCAGAAAATACGTAGATTGGGGTTTTTAGGTTCGATTTTAACGTTTCGTTTTAGATCCAATGTTTCGGATGCCTTTAAACCACCCATATTGATATGGAAGGTATTGACTTACTGTAAGTGAGTTCTTGAACGTCCTAGGGTCGATGGATTCGTCCGAAATTGCCACGGACGGATCTACGCAACACGTTCTTCTTCCCCTTTGGCCACGAACGTGTTTGCAAGTAAAGATCCGCAAGTTAGAATGATGGTTATGATCTTAAAACACTAAGGAAACTTGATTTACATCTTACCAACAATCCAAAGCCTGTAATCCTTGATCTACACACTTCTTCGATCGGATTTGGTTGCCGGAAAGTCGCCGGAATGTAAGAACTTGTGTTTTTTTGGTTTTTGGGAGAGTTTGGGATGAAACTTGGGTGTGGATGGCTGATAATGGGATGTTAGGAGCATCTAATATCATCCAAGATCTGCTCCCCCCGAATTAAATCAAGATCCCCACGTTGGGACCTGAAATTATGGCAAGAAAGTCGCCAAACGCGACAAGACAGCTACCCTGTCCCCTTGGCGCGGTGTCGGCGCGCTGTTTGGGCGAAACCCGCGCGGGGACCGCGCGGCTCCGGCCTGGGCTGCGGCCTGGGCCGGGTCGTGCGATCCGTCGGGCATTTTCTCCTCTCTTTCGGACTTCTATTCTCATACGTTTTCGGCTCGATTTTTTTTTTTTTTCCGGGCCGTTCTCGGATTATGATTCCTATCTTAAATCTTTTTCGACTTAAATTGATTTCGTGTTTGAAATCTTAAGTCCGTCGGTTTTGGATTCGTCGGCTTCTAATACGTCGTCTTTTGACTCCCGTGTAATAATTTATCTAGTTAAATTATTTCCGACTTCACGGGTTCTTGGAATTAAAAATTCTTTCTTGAATTTAATTCCATTCCTTTTGACTCGATTCATGGAATGTCTTCGGCTTCTTTTCCCTCTTTTTATTCCATTTTGAATTTTTGAATCTATTCGCGTTTCATTTCCGAGCAATAATTTATTGTGATAAATTATTTTCTTCTTCTCGGAGATATTTCGACCTTGATCGGATTAAGAAATAATTTTATTCCTTTAGACGCCGCAAAAAAAATCTCGGGTATTACATTAGTGTAGTGTCCTGTTCTTTTTTTTAGTTAGTGTCATGTTTTTTTTTTATTATTTTTATTTTATCTTCAGTGTAGTGTTTTTATTTTTAGTTTTATTTTTTATTTCTCATGCATTAGATCTAGAAAGGAATAGTATTAAAGTGTTTGTGCATATTTATTTAAAATTGCATTTCTTATATTGTACTGCATCACGTTGTAACCCCACGGGTTGCAACGTATTTCCCGTTGTGATCCCACGGATCACAACGCACTTCCATGCAATGCAATATTAGGCGTTATGCTGCCAAAATTTTGTTAAATTTTTAAAATCCCTCTGTCGCGAAACCCCTGTCGCGGACCCACAGTCCACGACACACTCCTTGATTAGCGACAGAGGACCCAAATACTTGCAATTTATTCTGGAAGGGCTCTGTCGCTAAACCCCTGTCGCGGACCCACGGTCCGCGACACACTCCTTGTTCCGCGACATGAATTATGCCCTCGTTGAATTTTCAAACCTTGTGTCGCTAGACCCCTGTCGCGAGGCCACGCCTAGCGACACGGATTTCTGTCTAGCGACACAACAAACCCTAATTTTCAAAATTTCAATTTCTCTTATTTCCCACCTTTCTGTCGTGATCCCCCTGTCGCGGACCCACGGTCCGCGACACAAACTCTGTTCCACGACATGCAGGGCAACCTTTTTGCCCAAATTTTTATTCTCCATCTCTTCACCATTATTAATTGAACCTTTGTATTAATATTTTTGAGGTTGAAATCCAATGATCTCAACCCATGATTAAATTGATATAAAGAACTTTGTTCAATTTCCATTAAAAGACTTTTCTACAAAATTAAACTCTAATGATCTAAGTATATAATCCGGACTGTAATTAATTAATTAATTATGGAATGAGAGATTATTTAGACCATAATGAGTAATTATGGATTAATTTCCATACTCTTGCATGAGAAACCAATGTCTCTCATACAAGATGGACCAAATATTTTCTTTTATTTATTTTGTCTTTACCCGTGTTATGTGAAACAGCTAGTATGAGATATAACAGACTAATGTTGGCGGGTATTCCCACACGGATAAACTAGCTCGTGGTCTGTATATTAATTACTAGATGTTATTTTGCATGGTCCGGATAGTGGTCGGTGGAAGCCTTGGCGGTTCGTCTATCCGGGATTATAATAGCTGCTCAGCTGATTCCTATCCGGATACAGTTTTATTTTCTTTATCTTAATTTCAAACCTGAATTCCGAGTTGTAGTAATGTTAGATGATATTTGCCAATGTCGTCTAATAATTTCTGCAGTAAAAGAATATGTGGGTTTTTACTTCCAACTTCACGGATAGTGGAGGTCTAAGTGACAGTGGCAACTGACATATAAGGCCATCCCGCTATCTAAAAACCGTTCCACCTGGAATAGTTGGGACCTGGATAGCAGATGTTTGCAGTCCGGATTACCCCAGTTATTTCAGTCGTCTTTTTAGCCAAATAAATTCTTCTCATCTCCGGCTATTTCATCTCTGTGTACCAACTTCTGTCTAAACCCGCCTTATATTTTGGGTTATTTTATTTTACACTTCTCTATAAATTTATGCATGATATTATTATGTAGATATTGTGGTCAATATTATTTTGGGATCCTTCCCTTGGACACAGGAGTCTTGATTTTAATCAGATGTCTCACAATAAATTTCCAACAAAAATTCATTTATAAAATCCGGATCTAAGTAAGGGATAAATTCCTCAGTTATGTTTAATTCATATTCTACCGGGGGTTGATTTTGGGAAATTAGAAGCAGAGTCATCGATTAGGTCTCACCTCGACTGAAAGGATCTGTGTTCTTATTGAGAGTCTAGTACCTGTTTAGGGAATGGTTTTCAAATCTATTATTTTCCCGTGATTGCTGTGTGTTGGGAATCTGGTATTAAATGTCACACTGAGATGGGGTCCACTTGGATTCAAATACGGTGTGATAGATAATTCTATAGGAACAATACATAGGCCTTGGTTATTTTCTAAGATAGGGTTGAGTTCCTTTCAACTGCTATCCTCTCTGCCAATGCCTATTTTTGAGTCCTGAGTGAGTGCATCCGGAAAGAACTAATCTATTAGTTCGTTTCATTAGTTTGTATCTCATAACCACCCGACGGGAAGTGAACACTGCGAGCGGTTCACCGAGAATAGGGAATTCTTGATCCACACCCAGTCTTTTGACTGGGGGCTTTCTTTTACTAGCAGGGTCAGACTTTCAAAAACCTCTGAGTGATAGGATTTTAAATGCTTTCTTTATCGCTTTCTTTTAAATGCTTTCATTAGAGGTCACTCGGTTGTATTGAGAGTTGTGTAACTGCTACTAGGACTGATAGTTAAGGGATAGTTCAGGGCTTGATTAGAATCTTTGGGTGTGACATGGGGAATGATAGCAGTACTTGACACTTCAATAAATGATTTGTCGGGTGTTGCTTGTCCACCACAGATAAATAGCATACCTCTGCGCGGGGGCAGTTTTATATCTGTAGTATCTTAGATTTTGTTGTCTTAAGGCATGTAAATCCGTACTGTGAGTACCTGTCTGTTAAAGGGAACATGGTATAGGAAGCATGAGAGTTAGCTAACTGATGGATTATCCCAAGCTAAGATCTGCGTAACAAAATGGGAGTTTAACTGTGTTTCATCTGAATCTTGTCCAATCTTTATTCTTTTCTTCATGTCCCTTCTGTCATATTTTAAATATGCTTTCTTAGAATAATCTTAACCGCTTTCTTAGAATAATTTTATTGCTTTCTTAGATTAAATTTAATTCGCTTTCTAGAATAATTTTATCTGCTTTATTTTAATTGCTTTCATAACTTAGTTTAAATTCTGTTAAGTAGATCATAATCAAACACAAACTTGAATCGAGTAACCGAGTGGAAAATCTTATAAAACGACGTGGGCCCTGCTTCTATCGCACATCCTCCAGTGAACTATCCGGTACTTACTATAAATACTGCAATTTTTGAATCCGTGCGCTTTCGGGGGCACAGTTTCTTAACACGAGTAATAAAAACGTGACAACCTATAAATATATCCCTAATCCCAACTCCATCTTCATAATTGGTTTTATTAAATAAAATTGAAAACCAGGATTTTTATGTTTCAGAAAATACTCATGTAGTGGGAACTTGTCAAAAGTTTCATGGCCGGGGATTTTCATCGTGCCATTTGAAATCAAAGTTTCCCACATGAGTAATAAAAAGTGAAATATATCCTTAAACCCCTTTCCCACGAATCATAACTCTTTTCTTTCATTTAATAAATTCAAACTTGGGATATTTTAAAAAATACTCGTGTTGACGAAATTTGTCAAAAGTTTCACGATCGCATCGCACACACCCTCGGGGAGCCAATGAAGCTGCATAAAGTATGTAGGGATAGCCGCCAAAATAGCCCTACACAAAGTGAGGTGACCCGCTTTGTTGAGGAGGTTCCTAGACCACCCCTCTAGCCGATCGTCGATTTTATCCAAGAGGAATGCAAAATCACGATTTCTTCGGCGTCCCATAAGCATCGGGAAGCCCAAATAAGTGCTGAAGGAGTTTACCACAGGCATATTAAGAGTATTAGAGATCCAATTCCTGTCCTCCATTGAAACCGCAGCTGTGATGAAGATTTCAGATTTCTGTGGATTGAGTAGGAGCCCAGACTCCTTACCAAATTTTTCCAGAGTCTGATTGATAAGGGTGGCACCTTCTCGGTGAGCCATAGCGCCAAGGATTAAGTCATCCGCAAAGAGAAGGTGTGAGGTCCCCTGTGCATTTTCTGTTAGCCGGATCGGTTTCCACCGACCTTCGCTCACAAGGTGACTAATCATTACCGATAGTTTCTCCACAATAACTAGAAAGAGATAAGAGGAAATTGGGTCCCCCTGTTTGAGCCCTCTACCCAGCTTGAATTCCTCTAGGCGTTGGCCGTTCCAAAGGACTGCATAAAGAGGAGAGGCCACACAGAACATTATTAGTTGGATGAAGGATTCTGGGAAAGCCAACTCCTGGAGACAGGATTTAAGGAAGTCCCATCTAACACTGTCGTACGCTTTGGCGAATCAACCTTTAAAAGCATTGCTTGGATGCGGTTTTTCGGGCCTGAGAGGTGGCCGATGAGCTCCTGAAGCATTATGCCATTACCCACAGGGCCACGTCCCGGGAGGAAGGCACTTTGGTGGGGGGAGACAGACTCCAGAATCGCCGGCCGAATTCTTTGAACAAGAATTTTGGTCACAACTTTGTAGAGGACATTACAAAGTGTAATTGGCCTAAAGTCCTTGAGGCTGGACGGGTTGGGGTTCTTCGGAATCAAACAGATGTAAGCTTTGGCAATGGAAGGCAGGAAAGATCTGGCATGGAAAGCCTGGCGCACAAACTCCACCACTGATGATTTAACCATATCCCAGTACTGTTTGAAGAACAAGGCCGGAAATCCGTCGGGCCCAGGGGTCGCATAACTATCCATGCCGTTGAGCACCTGTTTCACATCCTCCTCATTAACTTCATCCGACATATGCCCAGTTGCATGATTTGAAATAGGGGGAAGAGGCAACATCCGTACTGGGGAAGGAGCGTTAGTAGCAGACGTGCTCCTAGCCGCAAAGAGGCCTTTGAAGTATTCACAGGCCGCATCTTTAATAGTAGTATCATCCTCTGACCAATTACCATTAGGTAAAAATATCCCATGGACCCGGTTCCTATGCCGTTTACATTTTGTTCGGGCATGGAAATAGGAGGAATTTCGATCCCCTAGCTTAACCCATTTGTCACGGGCTCTTTGGAACCAGTGTACCTCTTCTTGAGCCAGGATAGATTCGTATTCTCTTTTGAGATCATTTTCCAGCAGTGACAACTTCATGGAATCGACCCTTTCAAGAGTGCGAGCAATACCTTCCAACCGTTTGAGAATTTTAATTTTCCTCCACTTAAAGTTCCCAACATTACTCTGTTTGAAATCCAAAGAAGCCTTGGCCACATTTTGAAGTCTGCGATTAACATCTCCATTGGACTGGTTCCAAGAGTCATTTACCACAATGCCATATTCCTGATGGAAAGTCCAGCTTGCCTCCCATCGGAAGGGGGCTGCAGTATGTGGCTGAGGCTGCCCACATCTGAGCAAGAGGGGGGAGTGGTCCGACCCCACTCTCGGGAGGACAGTCACCGATCCAAACAGGAACAATGAAACCCAATCAAGGTTAATGACTCCCCTATCCAGCCCCTTAAAAATGCGTTGTTGATTACCAATCGGCCGGGACCATGTAAAGGTACCTCCTTGAGTATTTATCGTGGCCAGGCCACAGTCGTAGAGGACATCTCCCAGTTCCTCAGTTATGGCAACATTATACAGTCCCCCTCTCACTTCATTGTGGCCTAGAACTTGATTCCAGTCACCCAAAACTACCCACGCTCCTGTGAACAGCGTAGACAAAGCCCGCAAGTCAGCCCAACTCTGAAAGTGATTAAGATAATTGGGAGAGGCATATATGGCCGTAGCAAACCAAGAGGAGTTGGCTGCCGTGAGCTTGATTGTAATAAACTTGTCCCTTATATCGAACACCTGGAGGCCATAGGTAATACCATTCCGGATAAGCACCCAATCACCCCCCGATCGACCATTGACTTCCTGGATACACAAATCAGAATATCCCAGAGCAAAAAGAAAAGACAGAGATTTGGCGAATACCGATTGTGGCTCGAAAATGAAAACAATATCCGGGCAATTCCGTCGTAAACAGTCCCTTAATACCCTCTTGGTATTACTTCCATTAATACCACATGTTACATGCCAATATCTTTAGATTTCTAAAATCCATAAAAACACAAAGAAAGGTGGGTAATTCAAGCAAAACTAACTCACTGAGGAGAGCCTTGAGCCTTCCCCCTACCTCCATCAGGTCCATCTACCATAACCGAATCACCATCATTCTCATCGGTCCTGGCCTTTTCTTTTGGTTCCGGCGCTTTGCCGACCAACTCTCCCCCTGGTTTGGTGTCCCGCACCCCATCAGGCACAGCGTTAGGACGCGATCGCTTGGGGTTCCCCTTGCGTTCTTCACTCTGCGTGAGCTCCTTGGGTTTATGTTCCGGTGTCAGTTTCCCAAGTCCCTTCCCCAGTTTGGACTTCTTGTCTCTCTTTACCAGATTATTAGTAATAACCTGTAACGGGCCCTCCCCACCAAGTGAGAAGCTGGGCTTCAGTTTTGGGCTGCTGCTTGATGGCCCATCTGTCTTGGCCCGAGCTAGAGTTCTAACCGGCCCTGTTTTGCTTGCCTCCGGCCCACGATTCTTTTTTTGTCCATTACGGTTCTTCCAGGTCACCATTATCCAGTCACCACCTTTTGCCGGAGGAGGAGCCTCAGCATTTAATGAGCTCGCATCGGGCAGAGCTGCTGCATCCAAAGAGGTCTCGTGAGTTTCCCCTTTAGGGAGTAAGGACAACACTGTGTTTTGACTTCCCTCCTCGTTACTGGCACTTTCCATATTTGTGTCTTCTTCACAGTCCAACCCTTCTGCAGGTATGTTCTTTTTGTCTTTGATCACTAAAGGGGAAACACCAAAAACTGCCTTAGAAAGTGGCTGCGTGTCCCTAGTTTCTGCCTGGGGTATGGCGATGCCCGCCGGTGTGGAGGCCACCGGAGCTATCACCGGTTCTTGTTGCTGTGCATAAAGTCACTTGTAGCTACCATGTCCATACCACTGACATCTTGTGCAAAGGAGGTGGAGACCTTCATAGGCAACCTTATGCCACCTATCACCGATCAGACCACTAGTAACCAAGGGTAGGCTCAAGTCAATCTCCACACACACCCTAGCAAACTTGCCTCTATTAACTCCCTTTGTCATAGCATCTACTCGGAATGGTTTACCGAGGGCAGAGGCCATCTTAGTAACAAGGAATTCATCAAAAAATTCAAAGCAAAGTCCCGGAAATCTAGCCCACACCACTGTCCTCTTGGGTGTTTCTTCATCTGCAATAAAGTTTGGACGCCAAGGGCACACCGTGAGGTAGCTATCGAAAACCATCCATGGGCCGTCATGGAGGACTTTGGTTCGGTCAGCAACTCTATCAAACTTCACTAGGAAATAGCCTGCATCCATCTCCACCATTTGGATCCTGTCTTCAGTTTCCACAGTTTAGAAACCCTATCCTTAAGGGCAAGGTAGCCAACTTTTTTTCTCAAGAACGAATATGATCAAAGCATCTTCGAAAGGCTTGCAGAGACGTTCCATAAGCCTGGGATCAACTGTGATACGGGGCTTTAGACGATCCCCGTCCAAGAAGTCAAGAGTGATGAGTTTGGCGTGCTCAGAATCAGAGGTGAGGGGCTTTGGTGCTGCACTTCTTCCTTCCAAAACCTTGTCTCGGAAGGAAACTACGGAGCCTCCAGAAAAAACAAAGGGCGAAGCAGGCGGTGGACTTGAAGGCGAGGCCGGAGGCTGGCTAACATCAGGGGGGGACAGAAGGTAACAGCGCCATGAGGAAGAAGAAAAACCTAGAGAGAAGCGAGAGAAAAAAACCCTAGAGAGAGACTAATGTTCCAAGTCTATCTTTTCTATTAGTCCTCATAAAACAATTTTGTTGCTAAAGAAATTTTTACCAGAATAGACAAAATAGAAAATTAAAAATTTAGATTACTTGAGCACAATCCTAAGGATATAAGATAGGAAGAGAAAATTTCTTAATCGAGCGAACATGTTATTTTATGAAAAGTAACTTCATTGCAGAGGCAATCATTTGATTTCTGCAGAGTCTAATGTAAAAGTTGAAAGTGTGAAACTTGAACTACAAAACTTCTATCTGTATAATATTGCCTTTCCTGTTAAATCATCATTTGGTAAGATGGATGGTGAGTGAGATATTGTTACAGTGACACCTAATTCTATTCTTATTGGCATCAAACAGTTCACAAAGTAGCAAGAAGTTTGAACAAAACTAGAATACCCTATATGTTTAGAATTCATATTTCATTTTGATGTAGTACATTGCTTGGACTTGAAGAACACTCCACTACTAATCCATAAAATGCTTTCTACAATATATTCATGAAGTTTCTTGGAAAGAAAGAATAACAACATTTCAGAAGAGCAAAAATGAATACATAGTTATTACGGTCACATATCATAGTGCAGCGGCTCCAAACTGATAATTTGAACTTGAACCTAACAAGTACTGCTTTGTTAAGTTACACTTGAATGCTACTATGGAATGCTGCACAACCATTATGCACTTCAATCATCAGCTTATTCTGAGAATTGATCAATCTTTAAAGAAAACAGATAGCATCATACATTCATGCTAGCCTACTTACTAAAAGAGCACCGAAACCTTCTTAATAAAAGAAAAGTAGCTAGACTTGAAAAAAGCAATTCTGGTAGTAAGTAACTTTTTATATAAAATCTTGAGGGTCTCTAAACCTGTTAAAAATGAAATCCTCAAGTTGAAACAACACATTCCTGTTGGGGTTCAAAGCAATGTCCACATCGGAAGCGAAGAGAAAGTTAACTTGCATTTATGTGTCCACCTAACTTCATTAGTATGCAGCCTTTTGGGAGGTGCCCAAAGTCAAAACCGTGAGAGCTCAGCCCAAAATGGACAATATCATATTAATGTCGAAGTTAGGGTGGCTGTTGCAGTCCCAACAGTTTCTCCAATCATGCAAAAGGGACAAAAACATCTATTGCGGAGTAAGATTAACAAGCAACACTTTTTCTTTCTTTCTTCTTTTGGAGCAATACAGACAACAGTGTACTTCTTGTTTTTACATAACTCCCCAAAAACAAAGAAATTGAGAACTCAGAATCCCGATATGTTGTGGGTATACAAGAAACACTAGCAAAATAAACTGCGAATAAGCCATCATAGACAGAATAAAGAACATATCCAATACCAAATAGGAGAGAGGGAGAGCAGTTAACCACCTGAAACAAATTCCAAGCAACGAATAAGCCGGAAAACCCACTGCCTAGAGGTTAGAACTAATTATCTAAAAGGAAGCGAACAGAGAGTAAAATGATAAGACTAAAAGGTTTCATTTAGTAATGAAAAGGTAGCAGGACAGTGAGCAAAAGATTCATCAAGCAGCTATGAGTTAGATCATAAATGATGTGCCTTTTCTTGAAAAAACAAATTTTATTCTTATTTTGATATGGGTCCAGCGAAATCTATGATAGGAATCAACTAGACTTGGATGCCCCAAAAATGGAGTCCTTTTGCACTACTCATCCACATAGTTTAAGTGCACTGAAGATTATCAAAGATGCAAGCATCATAAGAAGAGATTCCCAGTTTTAGCTTTATAAATGAATCTCATATAAATTGTAAACAACAATAACATCTACAATCAACAATCAGCACACACTATTCTGAGAAATGGCATGAAAGAATAAGAAAAATAATAATCAATGAAATAATCAATCAATTCTCGACTCTCATGACAATAATCGTCCGCTTCTCCCCAGCTAAATCTACAGTCTTGGCATCAACGAACCGCGATTTCTCAAACAATTTCGCGATCCTCATCACTTCCGCTGCCCTACACTCTTCCACAGTCACAACACAAATCCCACCACCCCTCACAGTCCTCTCGATCTGCTTTACATAGCGCTTCGGAAACAGGGCCCGATCCAAGTAAACACCAATCCCTAGATCAAAAACCCCATCGAAAAAGGGCAAATTATGGGGATCTCCCCGACTCACCAAGGGAGGGGACTCCACCAGCTCCACTGCAGAGACGTCCTCAATCCCCAATTCATTGAGCGCCTGGACTCCTTGCCCCGGCCCGGCGGACGAAATCAAGACCCGGGAATGATTGGAAAGGTAATTTAGAGTTTGAAAGGATTTGAACAGAGAAGTGTAGGATGAAACGGTAGTGGCCCATGCTTTGGTGGACCAGATGCGGTGGTTCTGCCTGTCGCGGGGAATGTAGGTGCGGGGCTGGTGGGTGGGATCGCAAGTAGATTTAGGGAAACGGGAGTGGGGCTTGGGATTAGGGTCGGAGGGATCGAGGCAGGATTGGGGGGTGTGGATGAAGAGGCGGAGAAGGATGAGAGTGGCTAAGGCAATGGAGATATAGGATAGCCTTTGGAGGCAGATTTGGACGTGCCTCTCCATTTGTGGATCATCATCGGTTGTGCCCGCCGGAGGAGATCGATGACGATTATTTGGGCAAGACAAAACGACGCGTTTCGAGTTCAACTATATTATTGTTGTGCATAGAGGTTTAGGTGTGCCGAAAAAATGGTACGGTAACAGTATGTGCATACGAGATTTTCGGTATTTCAGTATACCGTAATATCCGTAATATCGAAACATTAGATTTAACATTATTTTAAGTTTTAATCACATAATTTGGAACTTTGAAGGGCCAACTTAAGTAATTTTTTATATACCCCCAATTGGAATATGTTCCGATGATTTTTTTGTAATTCATTTTTCACTATGTAAAATTTTCGGTATATTTCAGTATTTGTCGGTATATTTTGGTATTTTTTGATAAAAATAATTTTCGATACGGTAACGATATATTTTATAGGAAACAGAAATTTTTGATACGAAAATCAGTATATCGAAATATTCGGTACGATATAATATTGGCAACAGTATTTCGGTCTACTATTTTTTGCCACCCTAGTTGTGCATAAATAATTAATTGGACTATTGTCCATTGGACTTAGGCCTTTGAAAATAAACGTAAAACTAGGGCCCAAGCCCCTTTTATTTTTGTTTGATTTTAAATAGGCCCCATACCCTCATTTCTTACATTTTACGCCCTACTTATAAGTTTGACTCAATTGTTACTCCCCACCATTCCCTCTAATCTAATTAACACAATAACCATCAACATTAAGAAAACACCAACGGAGAGAACGAGAGAGAAAGCGTGAAGAGACGAAGCTGAGTGTTTGCGCCAGAAATCGGCGACCGCCGCACCACTGCAACCGGTTCAATTCCCCAGCCCTCGCCATCGCTGAGCTTTTGCGCTACAGCGTCGCTGCTATTGAGCCAGCATCTGTGCCCCTTTCATCCGTCCACTGGGAGCAAAATCTGCCGCCTCTCTACTTTAATTGGTGAGATGTCTTTCTTACAGTAGAATTGATTGAATTGGAGAGAGTATTGGTGCGAACTAGACTTGTGCCCTAGTTTTGTTTCAATTTCTTCTAGTGTTCTATTTCTATCGGGTATTGTGTTTGTTTTGATTTTTTTGGGCAATGCATTTCAGGTTTTAATTGAATTTGTTGGATTGCTGCAGCAATTAAAGTTTATACCAAGGTACCATGACCTTTTTATTTTTTTTTATTCTTTCTATTTTTTTAAAAAAAGATATATATATATAATATATATATCTATCTATTTATATAAGTGTGACTAACTGAATTGAATTACCTTCTTGCCCTTTGGTTTTAAAAAATTTACGCACCATGTTTGACCCTCATTCTCTCTGTATTTGTTAGGGCTTTCCTACTAATTCGAGATTTGGGATTTGAGCGGAATTCACCGCCGACCGGGGCTCTCGATTTCGATTTGCAGAGGAAATCACCGCCGGCCTCGTCGCCTCAGTGCATACCTATGCCGTTTGAGTGGAGAAGAAGAAGCAAAGGTATGAGTTTTAATTCCATTTCGTTCATTTTCCTATTTCCCGTTCCTTGTTATGGTCGGCTGGAAATTCGGGCGGCCAAGTGGGCTTGGCGGGGTCACACTGGGGCGGCCGAGGGAAGAGGAGGACCCGCCGGCCTTAAGACACCGTGATGGGGCAGCGCCGCGTCGTGGCGGTGGCGCCGTCGCGTCGTTGGGCGGCCTCGGGGAGCAGCAAGCCGCTGGGCAGTGCCGGTGGCCTGGCTTTCATCGCGGTGATGATGTCCGGACCTGGTGGTGGTGCCTGAGACGATGTTCAGTGGCAGTGGTGATTGTGTTTTCCTTGCTTAAATGTTCTTGAATTTTGGGGATTTTAGGTTTTATTGGCTTAGATCAATTCAGTTTTCTGAGCATGAGGTATAATCTTGAATTTTGGGGATTTTAGGTTTAATCGCGAAATTGATCTGTGAGGATGATGCTTTGTTGGTGTCGATATTTTCTGAGTTTGATGTCATTAGGGGTGAATGTTGCTTTTTCAGAAAATTATGTGAAATCGTTTCCCACTATGTCGTTTAATTTGGCTGTGTTTTGGCTTCTCAAATTTTCTGGGGCGAGCAAGATTCTGGAGTTGTGGCGTGCTTAATCAATAGCAGTATCAACATGGTTTTCAGTTCTTGGATATCATACGTCTGCACATCGATTTCTTTAAATCTGTATAGCCATGTTTCTGTTTTGCTGGAGCCCTCATTTTATATAGGGATTAGACCAACTCCAACGCATCTGCAAAAATAGCGGTAGACACCTGATTTGCCGGAGCGGCAGCTCCAATGGTGCCGGGAGAATTGCCTCCGCTAACGCCAGATATTGCGTCGTCTTCGAACAGTTCACCGCTTTTTATTGCGGGAACTGTTCATCTCACGGCATCCCCCCTTTTTTTTCCATTTTTTAAATCATTTTTGTTTTTGTTTTTCTATTTGTTTTGCTGAAGACACACTTTTTCCTTTTTCGTTCTTTTTTTTAAGTGCACAACAACACTTTTTTTTAATTATTTTTTTGTTGTAAACTTTTCTACCTTTTTCTTTTAATTTATTTTTAAATTTATAATTTTAATAATATGTATTAAAATGAATTGATAAATAAATTATTATATGAATTATAAAGAATTAAAATAGAATATTATATTGTAGAGGGAAATGTAGAGTTTTGGGTTGGAGAGGGATACTGAGAAACTGTAAATTTAACTGTAAAATAGAGTTTGTGTGACTGTAAAATAGAGTTTTGGGTTGGAGATGACCTTATTGTGAACTCTTATCATCTCTTGTTTCCCCTTTCCATTTCTAATTGTCAAACTTTGATAACACTTTCTTCTTTGTATTCCCATTGCATCTACATCTCTGTTATTTGGCATATGGGTTTAGGGTTTAGATCCTGTATTAAATTCATAAAAAGGTATCCAAGTGGCTATGGTGTATAGTGTTTAATTTAATAATCGTTTTGTGTAAGATTGTGACTGTTTGGCCATGTATAATTAATAATCATTTTTTGTAAGATTGTGACTGTTGGTCATTTGATTTCGGATATTTATTCTCTAAACTTGTTTTTGAAATTTTCGGGTTCGGTTCAGTTCGGTTTATATTATTTGCAAATGGGAGATTACTTTTTCGGTTAACCAAGATTCCAGTTATTCGGAGAGCATATTTGTCATATTTCCCATTCATAGCTGTTTTACAACTTGAGTTTTTCTTCTTCGCAGGCTTTGGACTTTCAAGAGTTTTTTGGGAGGTTCTGCAAATACAAAGGGCCCCGCCACTATTGCCACTGCACCTCCGCCCTACTATTTGCCTTTTATCCAGGGTGTATGTTTTCGCTTCTTTATTGGTTTTCTGCCTCTGGTCGCATTTCAATTTTGATATTCATATGGACTTTGCCTTTATTTCGTCGTGCCCGCATTTTGATATTGTCAATGCATTTATTTATGAATCTTATATTCTATATTATTAATCTTGCCTCTTTGAAATTATAAGAGACTTGGATTGTGTGTGTGTGTGTTTTTTTAATGATGTTTTTTTGTGTTATTGCTTTGGTTGAATGCATGAATTATGAGAAAGAAGAATGAGTCTTCGAAAGGGAAAGCAGATACAGAGGTTTTGCCTCTCAAGAGTAAGTATAATGATGAAATTTGTGTAGATAGATTATATGAACATGTCTTGAGTTTTAAGCTGTTGAGAATATTGGAAGTTACGTTGTGGTTGAAGGAAAAAAAGGATTAGGGATTGAATGAGAATAATCCTTCTAATTGTTAAGGTGGAGTCCAACGAGTTTCTTGTATCTAACAATGCAGTTCTTAGTCAATAATCAGTGGAAGGGTTGCCCTTATACTATTTTTTGTGGTTATTTTCTTTGTTCATTTCTTGATGTGTTGGGCTGCGAGAAATCTTTATTGATTAATGCTCCCTAAATCACTTCGAGGAATCTATGAGAGCCATCTGGAATGTATAATTTGTGTGCTCCCTAAATATTTATGTGCTATAGTGTGAGAAGATATATAGTATAATATATATTTCCAATTTCTGATCTTGTGCATTCCTTTGATTTTCTTTTGATCAGAATTTGAAGATGATCCTGATTATCCTGATCTTTATGTGCTTAAGCCCATCAAGTATGTTGATATTGAAGTTTGGCAGGTGGGAATTGCGTATACTCTAGCAAGCTAAATTCAATCCAATACACTCGACTCATCATTAATTATGTAGTAATGCATATTGTGGTTCCTTATTTTGAACTGGACATTTTATTTTGATATGGTTGCAGCTGAAGCAGGTTCAGTTTTTGACAACATTCTGATCTGTGACGATCTTGACAACTCAAAAAGTATAGTGGACGAAGTATTATCCAATACAGAGGTAGGCCAATGAGCCGTTCTGTCTTAAAAATATGTTAAACATGATACCATCATAAGGTATCTGTGCCCTAAATACTTGGCTCTCTGTGCAAATATTACTATTTCTAGATTGAAAAAGAAGCCTTCGAGGAAGCTGAAAAAGTGAGAAAAGCAAAGGAGGAAGAAGTCCTATCCCTGACCCACTCATGATTGAGTTCATTTTTTGTGGAAAGATGGATAAATGAAAGATATTAACCATATATATATACATACAGAAAGCTCGGAGAGCAAGAGAAGAAGGTGAAAGGAGGAGAGAAAGGGGCCATGACAAGTATTCAGACAGGGAACGGCACAAGGATAGATACAGAAGAGTTGGTCGTTTCTTTCAGCGCCGTGATTATATGGGCGATGATTATCATGTGAGCACTTATGTTAATTCTCTTTCAATGCTCCGAAATTATTTGCTGATTGCACTCTGAAAATATAAACTACAATGATAAACCACTTCCCTGGTTGTTGACATCATAAATTGGCTATTAAGAAGAGAATAGATTGGTAAATGCTATAGTGTGACAGTCACACCAGGGAAATAGTTTATACTCCCTTCCTTTTTTTGAATGTTACACTCGGTTTTGGCACGAGATTTAAAGAACATTTTAAAAGTACTTTAGTTTAAAATTTGAATATAATCATAGATTAATTCTTTAAATATTACACTTGTGGCTATAAAAGGAAAGTGTAACACTTATTTTAATCATACTTATTTTTAAAATAAGTGTTAATCTACATTTTGAAACTTTAAAAATATTCTAAACATAATAATGTAACACTTATTTTAAAACACCTATGAAAGGAAAGTGTAACCTTAAAAAAAAATGGAGGGAGTATTAAACTATTCTGTGTACAATTTTTCTACTTAGTGCTTAGGGCAAGTAAATGTCCAACTTCTTAATATATGTTTCAACCTTTTCTATTACGCTATTAATTTCACCCATATTCTGGCTATAAGGTGGATAAGAGAGATAAATTTGTTGTGACGGACGACTTGAGTGAACGAACCACGGGTGAAAAACTTGCAAGCCTCAAATTGGAAGGGAGTGACAAGGTTTCAAACGGTGATATTGTAGACAAAACTCTTATTGCAAAGCCTCCCAGTGCGGACTCAGTGTATAACTTACTTAAGCAAGCACTCCGGGCAGATGACCGTGCGCTTCTTATTGATTGCTTGTACAGACAGGATGACAAGGTTCTAAAGTATTGGATTTTTGTTTCTACATTTAAGTGATGATTGCTTTTTATCTCCACTGTATGTAACCTATGGTAGCTCCTTGACCAGTAACTTGTTTGATATGGAATAGTATTATGTGTTGTGCTGTAGGTAATTGCAAGTTCACTATCAATGTTGAATCCTTCTGATGTCCTCAAGTTTCTACAGTCTCTCATATCAATAATCCAGTTGAGGTAAGAAAGTAAAAAAAATAGATTAGAAAAAACTCTCGTAATGTTCTGCATAAGATAAGACGGGAACCAAGATATTTATGAATCAGTTGCATTGATCCAAATGCCCTGTTTTAAATTCATCCCTTTTTCATGTATTGCTTAATGATTATGGCTCATCATATCAAACCCTTTGCTATCTAATGATTCCCTGAAAAATGGTACACTTACAGTTATTTGCTCAAATCATCCATATTGCATGCTGTCATTTGATCAATCATTTTTTTTTGGCCAAATAATAATTTCTTTTAAATATAACATACGTGCAAAACATAGTATTTAAAACAGCAGCTTCGCCAACTTTAGCACTTCAGACAAATGCGGGGCGTAGCCCGCACAAAACGAGTACTAGTATATATATATTTGTTACTTATTATGTCATGCATATGTGAGGTTTGCATATCGTAAGACTGTAACTATTATGCTCCATCGCTGCACATCCAATTTACTTGGGTATTGTTGTTGGTTTGGTTGAATGTTGGTACTTTTTGCCTTTTAGCATTCCATTTTAGAAGAATTCTGTGTAATAAATCTATATAAAATAATAGCCAAGCTAATTAAAAAGCATCAAATTGTCGTCTATTGCCGTCAAACATTGATGTTGAACTGCTGAAGATCAAATGATTAGATGTAAGCACTTTAGCTTCAATCAAGTTAAGCGTGAATTTTTTTCTTTTGGTGTTTAAACATTCACTAGTGTTTGTATTCAAATATTATCATAATTTACATTCATCTAATGAGCCAATCTTTTAATATGTAGGGCATGTCGATTGTCGATGTCCTTGATGACTTGATGTGAGAGTCCTATCTATTGTACTTTAGTGATCCTCCCAAATAAACTAGTTATTTTGTAACTGAGTTATTGTTCTTCATATATCTCTCTTCCCTCCCTAAATTAAGTGTATCTGAAAGAAAATGAATAAAAGAAAAAAGCTTCTAGTAAATCAAATTCAATTACAAATCATAATGTGTTCGATGAAATGTTAGAATGGATATTATGGTGTAAAAGATTAAATTTTGAGTTATATGCTAGTGTTATGAATGGCAAATGATTAGAATTTTGGGGTTTACGGTGAATGTGGTAGAACGCAGTGTTATGCAATGTCAGGATGATATTTACCGAGAATGGTAAATGATTGTTTCAACGGTTTTTTTATAGGTGTCACGAAGGAGAGTAAAATGGAAGCCGGGACGACCCAATATTTTGGCATGAATCGAACAAGGTTTCCATGCAAGCACTTAGAGCTCGTATTGCTTATACTATTCTAATCAATAGGAGGAGCTTGGTTCTAGGTTCAATTCGTTGATGTGTTTTTGTAATACCCGGGATTTTTATCAACGTCCAAAGGAATAAAATTTATTTCTTAATCCGATCAAGGCCGAAATATTTCCAAGAAGAAGAAAATAATTCATTATTGCTCGGAAATGAATTACCGATAAATTCAAAATGGAATAAAAGAGGGAAAAGAAGCCCGAAGATATTCCATGGATTAATTCCAAAAGAACTGGAATTAAATTCAAGAAGAAAAAGAATTTTAATTCCAAGAACCCGTGAAGTCGGAAATAATTTAATTAGTAAATTATTACACGGGAGTCGAAAGACGACGAATTCAAGCCGACGAATTCAAACTCGACGGATTCAAGATTTCGAATATGAAATTCATTTGAGTCGAAATAAATTTGAGAAAGGAATCGTAACCCGAGAACGACCCGAAAAGTCGAGCCCGAAAACATAGAAGGACGGAAGTCCGAAAGAGAGGAGAGAAGGCCTGACGGATCGCACGACCCGGCCCAGGCCGCAGCCGCGCGGTCGCCGCACGGGGGTTTGGCCTAGGACTGCGCCAGTTCAGCAGCAGCTGCCAACTTGCGCGATACCAACGATTCTTGCCAAAATTTTGACCTCCGATTAAGGTAGGTCAATCTCAGACGAGGGGAAAGCTTTTAGGACGGGATTGGATGATCCCCAACCCCCATTCTCAGCCTCTCAACCCTATTCTTCATTCGAAACCCTCCCGAAACCAAAAACACGAAGCTCCGACTTTCTGACGACTTTTCGATCACTTTCCGGCGACGAAAATCGACGGAGGAGGCGTGGAGAACAAGATCTTTAGTGTTTCAGATTGTGGTAAGTCGTTCATAGGTTTTCGTTTATGTTTTCGAGTCCG
Source organism: Hygrophila difformis (assembly GCA_030278955.1). Lineage (NCBI taxonomy): Eukaryota > Viridiplantae > Streptophyta > Magnoliopsida > Lamiales > Acanthaceae > Hygrophila > Hygrophila difformis. The sequence continues at coordinate 43,902,610 of JAOANR010000002.1, read as the reverse complement.
AAAATCCGATCTAACCCTAGATTTTTTACTTTTGATCTCGTTTCGGGGCCAACGGAGAGGAGACGAAGTAATTGGGACGTGTTCGTAGCAAGCGTGGGCACCCCGATCGATCCAGAGACGTCCTAGACACCACCCACTATAAGTTAACACTTACTTGGTTTTGGGTGATTTAAAATGCAACCGAACATAGGAATTGAATAACTCTAAAATCTTTCAACACGGAAAAAACCCCAGCGCAACGATTTGGTATGAATTTTTCGAACTCTTAAAACTGCTCAAACGGAAAATCTTAAAACACAAAAATGTTCCTAAGACACTGATCTAGTTCGTGTAAAATTTTCATAATTTTTAATTGTGTTTTGATATCCAAAAACGGCCGAGAACCAACCTGCCTTAAGAGTTGATCTTGAAACGGTGATAGATTTGATATCCGACCAAAACCCCTATTTCAAGAGTTCAAACCGAAAAACTCGAAACTAAAATTTTGATCCTAAGACCTTAAGCTATGTTGTGTAAAAATTTCAGAGATTTTCATCGAGTTTTACTACCCCAAATCACGTCGGACATAATCTGTGATTTCAAGAAATTTTCGAAAACTGATAGTGTACTTGTTCGAACTTGAGGAGCATGTTTCTAGGATATCTATTCCGAACTAATCTTTGTGATGTAAATAAAAGTTGTAAATAATCATGTCTAGTATGTGTCCACAAAATTTCGGAATTTTTAGAGTCCATTTGATATGTCAAAGAGTCGAGTTTTTAAACTGTGTTAAATCTGAAACCTGACAGCATACTACTTATGTAAAAAACTTGATTTTTGACTTGTTTCCTTAACCCGGATCGAAAAACTTAAAACACGAAACTTGTTCGACTCTGTGTTTTCGAGTTACTGGTGAAGTTTCAGAATTTTTGGACTTAAATGAATTTTTAAATAATTATGGAGTAAAACAACGACTAGTGAAAAATTATATTTGAGAGACTTGTGAATTTGCGAAATGTGTTTTTACCTTGCGGGTTCGATTCCCCAAGGCGTCTGTGTCCCTGCGGGTTCAATTCCCCATGATGTCTATCTTACCTTGCGGGTGCAATTCCCCAGGGTGTATGTGTTCCTGCGGGTTCAATTCCCCAGGATGTGTGTCTATCTTACCTTGCAGGTTCGATTCCCCAAGGTGTCTGTGTCCCTGCGGGTTCAATTCCCCAGGATGTCTATCTTACCTTGCCGGTTCGATTCCCTAGAGTGTATGTGTTCCTGCGGGTTCGATTCCCCAGGCCGTGTGTTGATTCCTACGGGTTCGATTCCCTAGGATGCGTTTAAATTCTTGCGAGTTTGATTCCCCAAGAACAAATTATACTAGATCATATTGAACAAAAGTGGAAGAATGAAATCCTAAAATATTTGAATACTTTCCTTATCTAAATTATGCCTTTAAATTATGTCTTGCGATTATTTTATCATGTGTGTTGAATTATGATCATGTGGAAATCCTTGTTTAAAATTTTGTCACTTAATTATTAGTGCGTGAATAAATTGAATTGTGTATTATCTACAAGCATACTTTTATTAAATTTAATTAAAGGATTTGAAACCCTTGATCATAATAGGTGTTAACTTACTCAGCTCGTTTTGCTGACCCAAACCATTTTTCCCCTTTTCTTTCAGAGTATGAAGAATATGCATCATCATATGCATGAATGGGCTTAATTGGGATAAATATTATCTCTAGATTTTGTTTTAATTATGACTTGCATAAACGGGCCTGTTTAACCCGTGTTTTGGCCGTGTCGGCCCTTATATTTTATTTCCGCTGCACAACTTATATTTCCGCTGCGTGTATGGATGATTATTATTTTTAAATATAAGTATTTCCGGACTTGATTGTTTAAAATTATTTTATACCCTTAGCCTTGCATCTCTCAAGTGAGCTCGAATGAAGTCGTGTCTTGCTTGGGAGGTGTGGCGGTGGCATTCCGGCCTGGGTTATCAAATCCGGGGTGTTACAAAGTAGTATCATAGCCCGGAATATTTTTAAACTATTATTTTTAAGTATTATTATTTTTAAAGTTATTATTTCTAAACTAGTAATATATTTTAAAGAGCTCAATTATTACTTTGAAGTTAAGGCCCAAATTTTTAGCCCAAAAATTTTTAGAAGCCAAATATTTTTAAAGAAGCCCAAGAAATTATTTTTAGCCCAATACTTTATATACTTACTATTGTGGGCTCAATTTCTTTTAGCCCAATTGTTTTAAGGCCCAATACTTATATTTTTTTTAAATAAAGCCCAAATATTTATTATTTTGGCCCAATATAGAGGCCCAAGACTTTTAACTACTATTATTATTTTTAAATTTAAAAAAGAATATTACCTCCATGGAATAAACTTATTTTTAAATCCATGGAAGATAGATATAAATAAAATATACATTAGTTTCGGGGGGATTGCATTGCATTGTATATATACATAAATATTTACACCAACTCTTTTTATGTGAATTATCGGTGATAAGGAACACTCATACCTTAGAACTCGACATGACCTTGACTTAGGAGCGCTTGCTAAAGACTAACTTTGCCTTAGTCTTAGATCTTGATCACTTAGAAACTCATCTTCACGTGCTTATTAACAGAGAAATGGCACCTAAGAGAAAACCGAGGAAGGTAAGTCCAAACGGTATTGACGCTGACCTCCCCAACGTGCCCAACAACAATGAGACTTCTCAAAACCTAGAAGAACGAGTACCTCCTGCACCTAACAACATGGAAGAACGTCTAAGGACTATGGAGGAAGTCCTTGTAGCATTTGGAAATGTCGAGGTGCATAGGGCACAAACAGTACCTCCGCCAGTAGCCCGAGTCAACTACTTGGCATTAGTGAACCCCTACAACCCACCCCATTATGACGGCCAAGAGGATCCGGCCAAGTTAGAAGGTTGGATCCGTACCTTTGACAAGCTCTTGAACGCTATCAAATGCCATGATGAGGAGAAGATACACGTAGCGACTTACTACTTAGGAGGCGAAGCCGATGAGTGGTGGCAAAACCTTCGAGCGAATTTAGAGGAAGACGAAGAAGCCTACACCTGGGAAGAACTTAAGGAAGCCTTGAGGGAAAGATTCTACCCACTGAGCACCAAGACTGCGAAATACAAGGAGTTCATCAACCTCAGACAAGGTGCGCAAACAATACAAGAGTACTACACCAAATTCAAGGAATTGGTGCGATTTGCTACGAGGATAGTACCAACCGACTCTGACAAGGCTTAGAAATTCGAGATGGGTCTGAACCTTAGTATCTGGGAGATACTTGCAGTAGGACAATGTAATACCTGAGAATTTTCCAACATAAAATAAATGCAATAAATAAAATAAATAAATAAATAAATATAATAAACATGATAAAGGGATAAGGAATCATAAAAGATGAGAAATGAAATTTAAATTAAAAAGGAATCAAAATTCCAAGAACCCGGGAAGCCGGAGACAATTTAATTGAATAAACGGTTACACGGGGACCCGACATCGATGGACTCAATAACTCGAGTCCAAACATAAATTTAGGTCCGAATAAAATTAAGATAGGAAATCGGAGCCCGAAGATACCCCGGAAATCCGAATCCGGGAACATAGAGGGATAGAAGTCCGAAAGAGAGGAGGAAACGCCCGACGGATCGCACGACCCAGCCCAGACCGAAGTCCAGGCCAGGACGGCGCGGTCGCCGCGCGGTCTTTAGGGGTTCACCGCGCCAAGAGCGCGCCACTTGGCAGTTGCGGCCGTTCCGCGATTTTCTCGCCCGAACGCGGATTTTTCGACTTTCGGTTGAACATATCTCGACTCAAGACGCTTGGGGTCAGATCTTGGACGCCCTAGGTCTTAAATATCTATAAATAAACCCTCTTGGGAGCCCCGAACATCTTTACAAAACCCTACGAAATCTCTCTAAACACAAAACCCTAATTCCGGAGTCGTCGGAGGCACAAAACCGAATCAAGGGACTGACTTGGACGAAAATTAGGAGTCTTCGATCATTGGGGTAAGATTCGAACCATTCTTGTCCATTCTTTTCCATTCAAGATTCGAAAACGAATCCTAATTAAATCTCTTTCCTATTCTAAACCCCGATCCGGACGCGTTGAGGAAAAACGAAGGATCTCGGAGGGAGAACGAAGAACGTGGAAGCCACGCCTCCGAATCATCGAGCCGAGACATCCGTAAATCAGTAAGTTAACGCTTACACGGTTTTGGAAGTAGTAAAAATATTCAAATCTAGAAACTTGAGCAAATCTTTCGTAAATCTGTCCATATGTGATTTTTAACGGCGCAACAGTTTTGTCTAATTTTTCCGAACCTTAAAACGACTTCAAACGGAAAAACTTAAAACACGAAAAACGTTCCTAAGACATAGATCTATGTACTGTAAAATTTTCATAATTTTTCATCGTGTTTTGATATCCGAAAACGACCACAAACAGACCTGCCTTGAGTTTAGATCTTGAAACGGTGACAGAACTTTAGTTCGAACTTGTTGGTGATTTCTACCTTGGATCTAGACCGATCTAGCCTTAGCGTTGAACATAAGAGTTGTAGATCTATGCGTTAAGAACACCTCCGTAAATTTTCAGAATTTTTCGTGATGATTTGATATACGAAATCCACCCGAAACCGAACTGCTAGGATGTGGATCTTGAAATCTTGACAGATTCTTGGCCCGAACTTGTTGGCGTTTTTGACAATAGAAATAGGATGAATTAGATCTTTTGCTGAACATGAAACTTGTAGATATATGTCTTAAGATGATCTCTGTCAAATTTCGTTAATTTTGGAGTTGATTTGCTATGGTAGAATTCGAAATCTCTAAACTGTGACCTAGGAAATTCGGACAGATTTATACTTCTGTGAAAATTAGTGTTTTTGACCTATTTAGGTATCTCGGATTTAAAAAGTTAAAACACGAAAGTTGTAGATCTTGACGTTTTGGAGTCAGACGTGAAATTTCGGAATTTTTGAATTTAAATCTGATTTTAGACGCATTTTAGATTAAACTGTGGTTGACCGAGTCAAATCTTGAACTCTTGATGAAACTCGTGAAATTTGCGAAACTTGTTTGACCTGCGGGTTCAATTCCCCAGGATGTCTGTGTCAAACCTTGCGGGTTCGATTCCCCAGGGTGTGTTTGAGTTCTTGTGGGTTCGATTCCCCAAGGGCGATTGTATGTTCTCCTGCGGGTTCGATTCCCCAGGATGTCCGTGTCAAACCTTGCGGGTTCGATTCCCCAGGGTGTGTCTTTCTACGGGTTCGATTCCCCAGAATATGTGTTGATTCCTACGGGTTCGATTCCCTAGGATGTATGTGAGTTCTTGCGGGTTCGATTTCACAAGGGCGATTGTTTGTTTTCTTGCGGGCTCGATTCCCCAAGAATAAATTATACTAGATTATATCGAATAAAAGAGGGATAGTGAAATCCTGAAATACTTAAATAGTTTCCTTATTTAAATTATGCCTTTAAATTATGTCTTGCGATTATTTTATCATGTTGTTGAATTATGATCTTATGGAAACCATTGTCTTTTAAAATACACAATTAAATTATTATTAGTTGGATAAATTAAATCATGGATATTATGCACATGTTTTTTTATTTAATTAAAGGCTTTGAAACCTCACAATCATGTTTGTGGTAACTTACTCAGCACGTAGTGCTGACAAACCATTTTTATTTCCCTGTTTATTTCAGAGTTGAAGAATATGCATCATCATATGCATTCATGGGAAGTTTGGGGAAACGATTTATTTTTAAATGTTACGTTAGACTAGAAATTGCATGAACGGGCCTGTTTAACCCGTATTCTGGCCGTGTTGGCTATATTTAAATTCCGCTGCATTGTTCTTATGTAAATATTATTTTCCGCTGCAACTTTGATGTATTAATTTTTAAATTATATATAAATGGGCTGTTTGAATATTTTAAATTCTGAAAAACCATAGCCTTGCATCTCTTTAGCAAGCTCGGAGAAACCGTGTCTTGCTAGGGAGGTGTGGCGGTGACATCCCGACCTGGGTGACCAAAAACCGGGGTGTTACAGACAATTCACAAACCTGCAGATGGTTTATGATCGAGCTGTAGCAATTGATCGAGTCCAGCAACTGAAGCGTAAAGGAAATGGGGAGTCGAGCAAGGTCTCACAAGAATTTGAGAAAAAGAATCGAAACAATAGCAATGAAAATTTTAAGGAGAATGATGGTCAAGCTAGGTTCAATGAACCGAAGAAGAACGAGAATAAGGGTTTCAATAATGGGAGAAATGGCATACGTCGCACAACCATACCACGTTGCCCGCAGTGCCACCAAGCCCATCTGGTGCGCGAATGCCCAAGGTGCGGGACTTGTTATAAATGTGGTGGAGAAGACCACATGATTAGAGAATGCGATGTTCGTGAAGAGATGATTGAGAAGAGGCTAGATCTGGTAAACCCTCAACAAGGAAATCAAGGAAGAGCCGTAGGACGATTGAACGACATCGATCAAGCTGACTTGCCATCTCAATGAGGAAGGATCATAGGCAATGATACCCGAACCTATTTGTGAATAATACATAGGCAGTTATGGGGACATAACTGTAATCTTAAGGAAGGGAGGATGTAACAACCCGAATATTTTGTATCCCCAATCAATAAATAAACAAATTCAAATTGTTTTGAACTACGTAATAACTTGATCCCTTCACAGGGTACGTAGGCAACTTGGAAATTTCAATTCTGGGTTCAGTCAAACGATATAAATAAATAATACAAACAATATCAACAACAACAACACATAATGATACAATCACGCAATCAAACAATAGCACAAAATAGAAAGGACCTTAGTTCCAAGCTCGCGAGAAGCTAACACCCAACTTCGGGGACGAAGTTGATTCTTAAGAGGGGTAGACTGTAATACCCGGGATTTTCATCGACGTCCAAAGGAATAAAATTTATTTCATAATCCGATCAAGGCCGAAATATTTCCGAGAAGAAGAAAATAATTCATTATTGCTCGGAAATGAATTACCGATAAATTCAAAATGGAATAAAAGAGGGAAAAGAAGCCCGAAGATATTCCATGGATTAATTCCAAAAGAACTGGAATTAAATTCAAGAAGGAAAAGAATTTTAATTCCAAGAACCCGTGAAGTCGGAAATAATTTAATTAGATAAATTATTACACGGGAGTCGAAAGACGACGAATTCAAGCCGACGAATTCAAACTCGACGGATTCAAGATTTCGAATATGAAATTCATTTGAGTCGAAATAAATTTGAGAAAGGAATCGTAACCCGAGAACGACCCGAAAAGTCGAGCCCGAAAACATAGAAGGACGGAAGTCCGAAAGAGAGGAGAGAAGACCCGACGGATCGCACGACTCGGCTCAGGCCGCAGCCCAGGCCGGAGCCGTGCGGTCGCCGCGCGGGGTTTGCCCTAAGACCGCGCCATCCCCGCGCCAGTGCAGCAGCAGCTGTCAACTTGCGCGATTCTTGCCAAAATTTCGACCTCCGATTAAGGTAGGTCAATCTCAGACAAGGGGAAAGCTTTTAGGACGGGATTGGATGATCTCCAGCCCCCATTCTCAGCCTCTCAACCCTATTCTTCATTCGAAACCCTCCCGAAACCAAAAACACGAAGCTCTGACTTTCCGACAACTTTTCGATCACTTTCCGGCGACGAAAATCGACGGAGGAGGCGTGGAGAACAAGATCTTTAGTGTTCCAGATTGTGGTAAGTCGTTCATAGGTTTTTGTTTATATTTTCGAGTCCGAAAATCCGATCTAACCCTAGATTTTTACTTTCGATCTCGTTTCGGGGCCAACGGAGAGGAGACGAAGTAATTGTGACGTGTTCGTAGCAAGCGTGGGGCGCCCCGATCGATCCAGAGACGTCCTAGACACCACCCACTATAAGTTAACGCTTACTTGGTTTTGGGTGATTTAAAATGCAACCGAACATAGGGATTGAATAACTCTAAAATCTGTCAACATGGAAAAACCCCCAGCGCAGTGATTTGGTATAATTTTTCGAATCCTTAAAACTGCTCAAACGGAAAACCTTAAAACACAAAAAAACGTTCCTAAGACACAGATCTAGTTCATGTAAAATTTTCATAATTTGTAATTGTGTTTTGTTATCCGAACACGGCCGAGAACCAACCTGCCTTAAGAGTTGATCTTGAAACGGTGATAGATTTGATATCCGACCAAAACCCCTATTTCGAGAGTTCAAATCGAAAAACTTGAAACTAGAATTTTGATCCTAAGACCTTAAGCTATGTTGTGTAAAAATTTCAGAGATTTTCATCGAGTTTTACTACCGCAAATCACGTCGGACATAATCTGTGATTTCAAGAAATTTTCAAAAACTGACAGTGTACTTGTTCGAACTTGAGGAGCATGTTTCTAAGATATCTAATCTGAACTAATCCTTGTGATGTAAATAAAAGTTGTAGATAATCATGTCTAGTATGTGTCCACAAAATTTTTGAATTTTTAGAGTCCTTTTGATGTGTCAAAAAGTCGAGTTTTGAAACTGTGTCAAATCTGAAACCTGACAGCGTACTACTTATGTGAAAAACTTAATTTTTGACTTGTTTCCTTAACCCGGATCGAAAAACTTAAAACACAAAACTTGTTCGACTCTGTATTTTCGAGTTACTGGTGAAGTTTCAGAGTTTTCGGACTTAAAATGAATTTTTAAATAATTATTGAGTAAAACAGCGACTAGTGAAAAATAATATTTGAGAGACTTGTGAAATTTGCAAAATGTGTTCTTACCTTGCGGGTTCGATTCCCCAAGGCGTCTGTGTCCCTTTGGGTTCAATTGCCCAGGATGTCTATCTTACCTTACGGGTTCAATTCCCCAGGGTGTATGTGTTCCTGCGGGTTCAATTCCCCAGGATGTGTGTCTATCTTACCTTGCGGGTTCGATTCCCCAAGGCGTCTGTGTCCCTGCGGGTTCAATTCCCCAGGATGTCTATCTTACCTTGTGGGTTCGATTCCCCAGGGTGTATGTGTTCCTGCGGGTTCGATTCCCCAGGACGTGTGTTGATTCCTACGGGTTCGATTCCCTAGGATGCGTTTAAATTCTTGCGGGTTCGATTCCCCAAGAACAAATTATACTAGATCATATTGAACAAAAGTGGAAGAATGAAATCCTAAAATATTTGAATATTTTCCTTATCTAAATTATGCCTTTAAATTATGTCTTGCGATTATTTTATCATGTGTGTTGAATTATGATCATGTGGAAATCCTTGTTTAAAATTTTGCCACTTAATTATTAGTGCGTGAATAAATTGAATTGTGTATTATCTACAAGCATACTTTTATTAAATTTAATTAAAGGCTTTGAAACCCCTTGATCATAATAGGTGTTAACTTACTCAGCTCGTTTTGCTGACCCAAACCATTTTTCCCCTTTTCTTTCAGAGTATGAAGAATATGCATCATCATATGCATGCATGGGCTTAATTGGGATAAATATTATCTCTAGATTTTGTTTTAATTATGACTTGCATAAACGGGCCTGTTTAACCCGTGTTTTGGCCGTGTCGGCCCTGATGGGTGATTTTCACTACTCATATTTTACCACAAGCGGATGGTTGTCATCAAGTAATAAAAACCGGTGAATACCGGGTCGAAACACAGGGAATTTCAGAATATTATTTCATTCCGGAGAAGATTTTAATTGTTTTAAGTTCATTAATTATATTTTATATATGTAAAAAGAGTTTGATTAATTCTAATGATGATTAAATTAAAAATAGTGACATTAAATTTGAAAATAAAGCAAGTTAAAATTTTTATTAATAAAAATATAAATGGTAGATGCTTGTAATATTTTAAATATTGCCATCTTTATATAAAATAGAAATTGCATAATGATTTAGCATTTTCCAATCTTTAAAAAGATCAATTTCTTAAAATTAATTATTTTATAAAGATTAAAAATATTGTAATCTACTAATAACCAAATTATGCTTAAACGGATTTCATGGAAGCTGATGAAATTATCTAACATTCTGCAATCATTATTCTAGGTCTAAATTTGAGTCTTTCCCAAGCATACAAATTTTCCTATAGCAATTAAAAGGCACTTTTCATTTCCCAAATCATTGTGCACATGCCAGAATCCATTTTTAATGTAATTTATTCCCAATTCCGGTACTAAAATATTAATTCTACTTTTTATCTCCCGATTTAGCAAAGCAGAAATCACTAGTTTAGATTCTAATATTCAATTATGCAGAATAGTGTAAATAATTTAACAATTATGGTAAAATAATAATAAAACATGGTAAAATGGATTAAATTACTAATTTTAAGATGTAGACAGATTAGGATTATTTCCAGATTATTAAAAGTAGAAACTGCAGATTGATCGATCAATTAACATCTAGCAGATTAAAAAATTGTAAACATCAGATTGTTGCCCAGACAGATTTATCGATCAGATTTATGCAGCAGATTAACAATCCTAATTCAAATTCTAACAATTCTTGCAGATAAATCAAGATTACACAGATAAACATCGACATTTTATATTGCTTCCATAAAAAGGTAAATTCATACTTCAAAATGATTCTGAACTCCCGTTCTATATCACTTCTAACACGAACAATATAGAAATCCGTCTACAAATTTGAAACATAATAGCAGATTACATTTAGAGGCAAATTCTAATCATTACAAAGCATGAAAAAGAAAGGCAACACCTATGATAGGAAGAACTCGATCAGAACAGCATTCTGGCCAATTCCTCCGGCTTGATTCTGTGTTTCCGGCCTTCTTCTCCCATTGTTAGATGTTTACAGTAAGTATTCTCTCGAACAATGAAGTCTCGATGAAGAAGAATGATGAAAACGGCATTTAAAACCGAGTTCGGGAGGTTAGAAAACTGCCCAACCGCGATTGTGGCGCAAAAAGTGGCACTCGGAAGAGGTTTTCGGCGCCACCAAAGAGAGCTGGCGCATCCTGACATTTTCCAAATTTTCTGCTGCGGCGCAAAAAGTGGCACTCTAAGGTGCTTTTCGGCGCCGCCAAGAAGGTGCGGTGCATTTTGACAATTCCCTAAAATTTAGTCCGCGGCGCAAAAAGTGGCGCCTGAAGGGCATTTTATGCGCCGCCATGCCTATGCGGCGCATCCTGAAGCTTTTTCCATCCAAAATTTTCCTAAGTGTTGATGCGGCGCCTGACGTGGCGCCTGAGCATGATTTTCGGCGCCGCCATGCCTATGTGGCGCATTCTGAAGCTTTTTCCAATGTTGAAAATTCCGAATTTGACATCCTTTGTCCCCCGAACATCTTCTTTCTTCATTTTAATGCCTGAAACATCATTGCAATGTATTAGAATTGCCAAAGTCTTATTATTAAGCATAAAACAAGGTAAATTGGACTCGGATAAGCTCAATTTAACCGGTCTTATTAATATTTACAAATCACATGAAATATAAACTAAAAAGTAGTAAAATAGGGTCTCTTGCATGCAATTTAGGTTCGTTTTAACACAATTTAAGCTCATTTAAATGTGGTTTCACAGGGTGCATCAACATCCTCACACTTAAATATTGCTCGTCCCTTGAGCAATGAGATCAATTAACACATCAACTTGCCAATCAAGATAATAAAGATAAAGTCTCTATAGTTCTGCCAAATCATAGATTTCAACAACAAAATGAGCTAAAAGGGTTCAGAGTTTAATGTACTAGAGCTAGGCAAATTGATATGCATCAGCTATTAGAACCAGATACCCAAAGCACTTACAATACAGAAAACAGATTAATTATACATAGCACTTAATATGGGAAAGTGAATAATGTAAATATGCTTTTCTATTCCAGTCTTTAAATATGCTCAATCCATGGCTAGGTTTCACTATATTCTAGACACTTTGACTGAGTTGTAGACGGTTGAATTCAAAAAGCTACTCATGTCACCGAATATCTGCCAGTCATCCAGTCAAGAGTTTATGAATTTTTATTTAATCCCCCCCTTTTTTTTAGCATGCTATTCTCTCTTCTTCCTTTTTTTTTTAATCTTGCATTCTTCAATATATATTTTTTTTATGTTTGCAAGATTTGAGTACCATTTTTTTTCGAATATAGGGGTTTCACTCTGACTTTATTTTAATTAAGCATTTAAAAAGACTTAGAACGAGCATATTTATTTATAAATAATGATAACTCTCCACATATTAAACAACTAGTCTAATTAATCAAATAGTTTTCTGCAAGGTAAATAGAATTGTCACCAATAGTTCAAACAACTTGCATAACAATTTGACAAAGTCTAGGACTTTAAACTAAGAAACCTAACACTCATTAAGTTGTAAAATCGGATTAAAGCAGAACATTTAGACTTATTTGGATTTTCTCCAGATTGGCAATGATGTGATAATCTCTAGATAATAGCACCACTAGAAAAACACAATTTAAATTTAAAATAATTAATCATGCATGTACCATTTTATTCAAAGCATAATAAATAGTAAAATAAAATTAAATCAAGCTCTTACCACATACTTCATGCAAATTGATAACATATAACATGAAAAGATCACACCTGGGATGTTTAGATCTTAGAAATTCTTTCACCATCTTGGATGTCCCCTTTTTGCTTGCTTCTTCATGGCATATCCTGTTTCTTTATATATTTATATGGTATTTGCTCATACAAAAGATAATCGTTAGAACACATGGTAATTTATGAATTAAAATAATAAAATTCCATCCATAATTTATTTAAATTCAGATTTTTATTATTTTAAATTTTAAATTTCTGATTTTTAATTTTTATTAACCTTTTTTATTAATTAAATAAAAATGGACAGATTTAAATAAAATATTAAATTTCATAAACTTACCAAAAGCAAAATACCACAAGTTCTAGCAACTATTACATAAAGATGCTAATTCAAATAAGCAAAATATTACCAAAATTATTCTAATCATTACAAAGTAAATCAAAAAGGGAGCAATCCTACCTAATCAAAAATCTAGAGTTCCAAAGATCTATCCGAATCATCTACTTCATCTTCCTCAGGACCATCTTCACCATCTTTAGAGCTCGAATCAGTAGGAGGGGCATATCGATCACCTAAACTTTCAGACATGAAATACTCAAGTCTGGAAGAAAGTCGTGCAAACTGTGTCTGTGTACTATCCTCCTTCCTCTTCATCTCGGCTTTAAGCTGATGAATCTCATAGGTCATCCTATTAATTGCAATCTCTGCAGGCTCTGCCCTAGTACCAGATGTACTAGGTATATCAGGATGATGAGTGGGTGCTTCACGTGGTGCAGTAGGGTAAGCAAGCTCTGCACATCTTACTCCAGGCTTATTATAGTAATTCTTGAAAGAGATAGGGGGCTTTGGTTTCAAATCATGAGCATACGCCTTCATGTCTACTCCAGCTCTCTCACAAAGTGTCCAAATAAGTGCAGGGAATCCAAGTACAGTCCTTGCAGCATCAGATGCAATGCCATCCAGCTCATGTGCTATCATCTCTCTAACATCAATAGGCAATCCTTCCTTCACGCAATACACAAAGTATAACTCCTCAGCAGTAGGCTGTGACGTATGTGAAGTAGGAAAAACCTTATGCTTATAGAGCAAGTAGATCTGATATAGCGGTGCATCCATCAAAGTGGCAACAAATCTCTCTTTTTTCTCCCCTATGTAGGCAACTTTCCTTTGCATCCCAAACATCTTCTTTAAGATCCTTTTCTCCAATTCTGGTCCTCCTTCCTCCTCATAAATAGGCTCATGGAAATTTTTCTTCTTTGTAGCCGGGCAAGAGACATCCTTAGTTCCATAAAGCTCATTAATTATGGCAGGACCATATGGTACGGACACTCCCCTAATCCATGAAGTAAAATGCTCATATCGGGAATTGCATAAAAATTGTCTGGTAAGCTCCCAGGAGTAAATTCCGGTCGGATGCTCAGCAAACTTCATCCATCCTCGACTCATCAAAGCATCATGAACCAGAACTCGCTCCATATCATCTTTCGTGAATCCCTTATCTTGGATAATCCATCTTTTCACCATTCTTTGATAATAAGAATAGGCCTCCTGATTTATAAAGATCGCCGGATTGAAAGTGTCTCCGGTTAGTTCCTCTAGAGGGGGTGTATCATCCTTTCTATTATGACTCTTTCTCTTGGTTTTAGAACCACGTGGACCCTCCAGTGAAACTTCCTCCAGAGATTCAACATCATCCTCCTCTTGTTGTGGATCATCCTCTTCTTGTTGAGCAGAATAAAAGGGAACTTCGTTTCCATCCACCGAATCAGGAGCCACTAAATAATTTACAAACGTATCTTCAGCACCCACAACAGCCGGCTCCGGATCAGGTTCCCTAATAACAAGTGGCTGTGATGGGGCAGGCTCTGTGGCTTTCTGTTTCTTTCCAACATTGTTTTTCTGGTTATTTTTTCTCTTTGGTCTCATGATGGCAAATTTGGGAAGAAGGAATTGATATGAGAAAGCTAATTAAACTGAAAGAGAAGAGAATGGACAGGTTTGGTAGAAAGTAAGAATGAACGATCGGTCTCCCCCTTTTTAAAGATGGTGAAATCTTGATTTTGTTGAAATATGGAGTGATTGATTTAATCTAGATCCAAATATACACTAAACATACAATTTGGAGTCAGTATAATGCTGTTTAGGATCTCAAAAATCGATTAGATATGATTTGAATCTTTTGGATTCGCGGATTTTTAAAAAATTCGCGTCGGTGGCGCCAAAAGTGGCGCTTCGAGGTCAATTTAGGCGCCACACTGTGAGTGTGGCGCATTTTAAAAATAAAATAAAATTTAAAATAATTCCGCGGCGCCAAAAGTGGCGCTGAAGAGGAGTTTTAGGCGCCGCACAGTTGATGTGGCGCATCCTGAAGCAAATTGGGAAAAATTCCTATTTTGCGGCGCCGAAAGTGGCGCTTCGGGGCAGATTTAGGCGCCACCAAGTACATGCGGCGCATTCTGGAAAAACTCAGAAAAATTTCTAAGTTTTGTGGCGCATAAAGTGGCGCTGGAAAGCATTTTTAGGCGCCACCAAGCACATGTGGCGCATTCTGTGCCAAATTCGGGCAGAATGTGTTTTTCCTAAGTTCATCCCCATGATGTCCAACATCTCCAAATCACCCAACAATACAAATTTCACTTCTTCCACACCTCAATCAAGTCCAAATACACTTCATTGATCTTTTTAACAGTTCAAACAAATCAATCTAACATGCTATTGGTAAGAGCTACTTTATTGGATTTAAAAGCAACTAAAAACCTTATAAGCTAAATAGAAACTATCTAATCCTTCTTAAAACCAAAACAACTTAAGTAACGCCATTGACATATTTAGAATAACAAAATAACATGAATAGAGTTTAGACAATGCAATTTTGTCACCAAATAAAAAATTACTAAAACGTAGCAAAATGAAAATGGAGTCAAATACATAGGCCTATCAATACATATCATCTATAACGACCACAAGCCTATCTATCACTCATAATCAGTCAGAATCCTCATCTTCGTCATCCTCATTGTCTCCCACCTCCTCAGATCCATCTCCAGCATCAGCATCCTCAGCATCATCATCATCACCATCCTTGCCACCATCTCCAGAGCCTACATAGTCCTCATCATCATCGTCCTCAGAAGGCGTCTGTGGAGCGACATATCTCTGTCCTAGGCTCTGGGACATGAAGTACTCCAGTCGGGCTGCGTGGTAGGCCTGGGCTCGTGCATTTTTGGCTATCTGATCAGCCAAGAAATGGTGCCTTTGAGCTGCAAGTAAGGCATGCTCATTCACCGTGTTCAGTAAGTTCTGTTGGTTCATCAATAATGTCCTAGCCCACTCAGGCTCTCCCTGATACTGCTGTGACTGCTGTGGCTAAGCTCTGCCTCGCCCTCTACCTCTGCCCCTACCACCTCGTGTACCCCGGGTGGACTGTGAAGGAGCCTCAGAATGCTCCTGGCTACCCTGTGATGGTGCAGGTGGTGACTGCCTAGGCAACTCTCTGGGAAGTATCATAGGTTGGCATCTTATGCCTGGCAACTTTAAGTTCTTCTTCCCAAATGGAATCGGAGGCCTCATTCTCCAATCTCTATCAAACTGCCCCATGTTCACTCCTGCTTGAGCACAAAGTAGCCATATCAAACTAGGGAACATAAGGGCTGACCTCTTAGACACCCCCGGTGTCTGTCTTAGCTCAAGCGATACAAGCTCTCCCATGTTGATCGGGCTCCCCATCTTAATGCAATATGGAACATATAAATCCAGGGCAGTGGGTCCAGAAGTGTGAGTCGAAGGACTCAATCTCGATCTATAAAACATGAGGAGCTGGTACATAGGAGCATCCGTGTCAGGCCCATGTAGCCTACTCATGTCATCGTCATCATAAGTGAGGATGTCCTCCTAGCTCTCAAACATAGACATTAGCACAATTTTCTTAAAATCTTCCCTGTCATCTGCTCTCATCACCGGCTCCCAGAAGTCTCTTCCATAGGGCACATCCACTACTCCAAATATCTGATTAATGTGCTGAGGAGTGATGGGCACTCTGACCCCAAAAATCCAAGAATCCTCCTCCTCAGCATTGGCTAGAAATAGCCTAGTCAGCTCCCAGGAGTATGATCCGGCTGGGTGTCTCACAAATCTCTCCCAACCCCTGGATCTAATAGCATCTCGAAGCAAGGGGTGCTGTAAGTCTCTCTCTGAGAAGTCTCTATCTGCAATAATCCTCTTCTTGTGAAATCTTTTGTATAGCTCATATGCCCTGGCACTTCTGAATATGGTGGCATTGAATATGCCCTCCTTGATATACAACAGCTCAGGGACATAAGCTCTGGGATCTTGCCTTTTCTGTCCCCCCCCTTGCCGGTTGCTCCTCCTGCTCCTCCTGATCAACCTCAATATCGTCTTCCTCCCCACCCATAGCCTCAGGGAAATGCTCCTGAATAACTAATGCAGCAGATCTCCCTCTCCTAGGTCGAGAGGAAGTAGAACTCGTGGCGGGTGCCTTCCCCCGAGAGGCTCTAGAGGGGGCCTGTGAATGATCAGATGCCTCAGGCTGCTCAGGCTGAACGGGCTGGTCAGGCTGATTGACCTCCTGCTGGTCATCAGCGGGTACTGTAGTATGCCTCGAAGAAGCAGCACTCTTGGACTTACTCTTCCTGAAATAGGAGAGAAGTCCCTTGGACTTGGAAGCACCTCCTGAGCCCTGTGGTGGATCCGTCTCAGATTTTTCGTACGGAGTCTGCGATGTTCAAAAATATGCTCATCAGGAATAGGAGTAGGAATGCTATCCGGTGACTGTGGATCATAAATCCCCATCCTTCCCTCGGGCATGGGTATATAGCTATAACCCGATTTCTTAGGGAGGTTTGGAGGATTATACATTATTTCAGTACCTGGTTGTACAAAAACTCTGGGTTAGTATCATATATATGCATTGCCTCCCATCCTCACACTTAAGTTTAAACCAAAGGTTTAACTTAAGTGTTAAGTACAAAGCAAACATATACATCAACCTAGAATGTGGGATTTAAATGACTCAATGACTAAAATGTTGCATTTTAAAAGTTATGAATCCTAAACTTTGTTTAAATATATCATCCATTTTATTCTAAAGTTTAAAATTCATGTTAAAGAATGTCTTTTTAATAAAAACTCCTTATTTTATTAAATTTTCAGATTTAATAAATAAAAACAACCTAAATTATTAAACTAGTTCATTACAAATGGTTTAAATTCATACTTAAACTTATTCCATGTTATTTATATGTTAAATTAACCTATTTTAATTAATTAAATTATAAATAAAAGAGTTTTTATCAAAACATGCTCCAATTGACTCACATTATGAAAAACATGGAATTTTTGACATGAAAATGACCTTATATTTTTAATATAACTAAAATGACATATTCTAGTGTTGTTTCATCCATTTAATTAATCAAAAATGCCATTTTAATTAATTAAAAGCAATTTCCAGATTTTTAGTTTATAAAAATTCCAAATTTTCAAATATAATCCACAAGATTTCACATTATGCAAGAAATCCATGTTCTACAACACTTGTTCATGTTCAACTAAGATTTAGACAATTAAAAACTAGTTTAGTCCCACATTCTAACAATACCCAAAATTTGAGCAACAACACCAATACCAACACTAATGCAATCCAAAGCACTAGAATGAAACAATAATTGAATTGGGATAGCCATTCTTACCTAAATTGAAGCTTTAGAACACTTTGAAGTAGAATCCCCAAACTTGGATGAACTAGGGTTGAAGAACCCTAATTTGATTGAACAATTGAAAATTGGGGTTTAGGGGTGGAAATTGGACAATGTGGAATAGATTGGATGTATAGAATCAAGATTGAAAAGATCTTACCGGAGTGGCGCGTGGTGTGTCGCTTGGGAAGAGAAAATGGCGTCGAGCAGTGAAGGAGAAAATGGAGAGGAAGGGAGGCTTCGGTCGAACGAATGAAAGAAGAAGGAATTTTTGGGATTTAACCCAGTCCAGACCCGGTTCTGGCGCCCAGACCCGCCGGGTCGGCGCCATTTGTGGCGCTCGGAGGGCTCTTTCGGCGCCGCACAGGTGTTGCGGCGCCTGGTCCGATTGAAAATTTTCTAAGTCTGAGAGAGGCGCCTCTTGTGGCGCTGGGAGGCACTTTTAGGCGCCGCAAAGAAGGTGCGGCGCCTGGACTGAGTGAGAAAATTTCTAAGTCCGAAAATGGCGCATTCATTGGCGCTCGGGAGCAATTTTATGCGCCACACAGTGTATGTGGCGCATAACCTGACTTCAAAATTTTCCAGGTTCGAAATTGGTGCATAATGTGGTGCCTAAGCTTGATTTTAGGCGCCACCAAGAAGGTGTGGCGCCTAATCTGGGTCTGTGACACTCGAATTTCAGCTCAAACTCGACCATAATGATAATCAATTCACTCCCTAAGATTAGCAAGTCAGATTTAGCATATCTAGCCTCCCAAAATCTTCCCGGGTCACAGTTCTCCTCAATTAGCCAAACAATCCACATAAAATTCCCTTTTCACATCTCCATCGAGTCAACTTTGAACATGTTAAGATCAATCACCAAGCACACACAATTCCTTCATTTTCAATGTTTTGCTACTTATTCCAATTCATTGACAATGTCCCACTCAATTTATTCAAACACATGCAATTGACATAGCATAAAATTCAAACATCATAATTAAACTAAAAGCACATTTAAACCAAATTAAACAAGAACAATAAAACAAATAAAAGCACATAACAACAACATGTAAAATATTTTTGTCTTTTTCTTTCATTTATAATTTTTATTGGTTTTTATAAATTTACTTAATAAAAACTTAACATAATTAAAAATGCAATGCAATTACTTCAATAAGCAGATTTAAATAACCAAAGGCTTAACATTAATTTGTTCGATGAATTTAACTTCATCTCCAAAATAATGTTTAAGTCTTTGACCATTTACAGTGAATTCCCTTTCATCTTCAGCTTTTAAAACTACTGCACCATTATCCAACACTTTAACAATCCTAAAAGGCCCTGACCACTTTGTCTTCAATTTACCAGGAAACACCTTAAATCTGGAATTATATAAAAGCACTAATTGCCCGGCTTCAAACACCTTAGGCCTAAGCATTTTATCATGATAAAGCTTTGTTCTTTCCTTATAAATTAGAGCATTATCATAAGCCTGACGTCTAATTTCTTCTAATTCAATAAGATCTACCTTCCTTTTTTCTTGGGCCTCTTTAAATTCAAAATTCAACTTCTTCATAGCCCAAAGTGATTTAAACTCAAGTTCAAAAGGTAAGTGACAAGCTTTACCATAAACCAATTTAAAAGGAGTCATACCTCTAGGTGTTTTAAAGGCTGTCCTATAAGCCTACAGTGCTTCATCTAACTTAAAAGCCCAATCTTTTCTAGATTTTCCTACTGTGGTTTCCAAAATCTTTTTAATCTCACGATTAGTGACTTCTACCTGTCCATTGGCTTGAGGATGATAGGGTGTTGTTATCCTATGATAAACATGAAATCTAGATAACAATTGATTAACAACCCTATTGACAAAATGAGATCCACCATCACTAATGATTGCTTTAGGCACACCAAAACGAGTAAAGATTTGCTTTTTCAAAAATTTAATCACTTGTTTAGCATCATTTAAAGCACATGATTCAGCTTCTACCCATTTTGATATATATTCTACAGTAACAAGAATATACAATTTTCCATTAGATGGTGGAAATGGACCCATAAAATCAATTCCCCACAAATCAAACAACTCAACAGGCATAATTCCTTTTAATGGCATTTCATCTCTTTTAGTGATATTACCAGCTCTTTGACATACATCACATTTTTGCACAAATGATCGAGCATCACGATAAATATTAGGCCAATATAAACCACCTTCAAGTACCTTATGAGCTGTCCTATTAGGTCCAACATGTCCTCCTCCAAGTCCTTCGTGGCAAGCCTTTAAAACTTTTTCAAAATCCTCATCAGGGATGCATCTCCTTATGATTTGATCTGCGCACAGTCTAAACAAATAAGGTTCATCCCAAACAAAATATTTAGCATCAGTTTTAAATTTCTGCTTTTGACTATGCCATTTTAAATGATCAGGAATTACACCACATGCTAAATAATTTACAAAATCAGCAAACCACGGATCAGAGGAAGTATTATTTATTAAATATAAATTTTCATCAGGAAATGCATCATTAATTAATCTTTCTTCCCCTTTTTCATGCTCCAGTCTAGATAGATGATCAGCTACAGGATTTTCATCTCCTTTTCTATCTTTAATCTCTAAATCAAATTCCTTAACAATAATACCCATCTAATTAATCGTGGTTTAGCATCTTTCTTTGCAAATAGATATTTAATAGCAGCATGATCAGTGTAAACTACAGTCTTAGAGCCAATCAGATATGGTCTGAACTTTTCACATGCATACACAACAGATAATAGTTCTTTTTCAGTGGTGGCATAATTTCTTTGTGCAGAATTTAAAGCCTGACTAGCATAATAAATAACATGAAGCTTCTTATCCTTTCGTTGACCCAATACTGCCCCAACAACAATGTCACTAGCATCACTCATGATCTCAAATGGCAAACTCCAGTCAGGTGGCTGAATAATTGGTGCTGTCACTAATGCTTCTTTGATCCTATTGAACGCCTCAATACACTCGTCAGTAAAATCAAACTCGACATCTTTACACAACAGCTTAAATAGAGGCAATGCAATTTTAGAAAAATCCTTTATAAACTTTCGATAGAATCCAGCATGTCCCAGAAAACTTCTCAAAGTTTTTAAATTATTAGGAGGTGGAATTTTTGCAATTACTTCTACTTTAGCTCTATCAACTTCAATGCCATTTTTAGAAATCCTATGTCCTAAGACAATACCTTCATTAACCATAAAATGACATTTTTCGCAATTAAGAACTAAATTTGACTCCTCACATCTAATCAAAACTTTTTCCAAGTTAATTAAACATTTCTCAAAGTCAGACCCGAACACAGAAAAATCATCCATAAATACCTCAATGCATGTCTCAATTAAATCAGAGAATATAGACATCATGCATCTCTGAAATGTAGCTGGAGCGTTACACAAACCAAATGGCATTCTCCTATATGCAAATGTACCGTAAGGACATGTAAATGTAGTTTTATCTTGATCCTCAGGTGCAATTGGAACATGATTATAACCAGAATAGCCATCTAAGAAGCAATAAAACTCATGACCAGCTAAACACTCTAGCATTTGATCAATAAAAGGCAATGGAAAATGATCTTTCCTAGTCTTATCATTCAATCTCCTATAATCAATGCATACACGCCATCCAGTAGTAGGTCTAGTAGGTACTAATTCACCATTTTCATTTCTAATCACAGCCATACCTCCCTTTTTAGGCACTACTTGAACTGGACTCACCCACTGACTATCAGAGATAGGATAGATAATACCTGCATCGAGTAGTTTAATCACCTCTGCTCTTACAGCTTCTTGTAGATGTGGATTTAGTCTCCTTTGGGGCTGTCTCACTGGTTTGTCATCCTCCTCCATATAAATCCGGTGTGTACACAATGCTGGACTCAGTCCCTTGATTTCGGCTATCGTCCAACCTATTGCTCTAACATGCTTACTCAACACTTGGGTTAATGCATTTAATTGATCATCATTTAATTTATTACTTGCAATAACAGGTAAAGTATCATTCTCACCAAGAAAAACATACCTCAAATGTGATGGCAGCTCCTTCAGTGTCAATGTAGGTGGCTTTTCAACAGACGTGACTAATTTAGATTCTCCTATCGCACATGTTACTTGCACAGGTAACCATCCCTCACACTTACTTCCAGCTAAGTCCTCACAACTCTCCACTGACTGCTCCAATTTCCTATAGGGATCATGTCTAGCAAAGAACTCTCTCTCAATCATCTCGTCCTCCTGATAAATAGCTGTCACTCTATTATACGGGTAGGTGTCAGAACTAGCGTGTTGTGTTTTAGTTGTCTTAGAAATGTCAAACGACACTTGTTCGTTGCCTACTTTAAGTGTAATTTTACCATCATCCATATCAACCATAGCCCTACCAGTTTGCAGAAATGGTCTACCTAAAATCAGAGGAATATCAATGTCTTTTTCCATATCAAGAACAACAAAGTCGACAGGGAAGATGAAGCTCTCTACTTGAACAGGAACGTCTTCTACAATGCCTAAAGGAGTCCTAATAGACCTATCAGCATAACTGCATCCTAGTAGGCTTTACAACTCCTACCCCTAGTTCTCTAAAGACATGTAAAGGCATCAGATTAATACTAGACCCGAGATCACACAGAGCTTTGTTGAACTCTTTAGTGCCAATAATGCACGGAATAGTGTAACTCCCAGGATCTTTTTGTTTAATAGGTTTCCTTCTTTGTAGGATTGCACTGCATTCCCTTGTCAGTGTCACTTTCTCTTCATCATCAACACTCATCTTTTTTGATAGAATTTCTTTTAAGAACTTAGCATACACGGGCATTTGTGCAATGTCATCAGAAAAAGGAATATCAATTCTTAAATTCTTAAAGACTTCTAAGAATTTAGCATAATCTTTATCTTCCTTAGCCTTTTTAAGATGCTGTGGATATGGAATAGGTGGCTGATACGGCTTGACTGGGACAGTAGACTTTCCTTTATCCTTATCTTGTTGAACTCTAAGTTTCTCACTCTCCTTAGGCTCACCAGTGTTTTTATGCTGACTTTCTTCCTCTGTATCCTCACTTTGATCATCTACAGCATCAACTAAAACCTCTGGATCATCTAAGGTAGGGTAAGGATTAGGCAGTTCCTTTTTATTCCTTAAAGTGAATGCTTTACACTGCTCTTTTGGATTAGGATCAGGCATGCTTGGTAGTGTTCCTTGCTGTCTATTTGAGGTATCCCTAGCAATTTGACCAACTTGAACTTCTAAATTTCTCATTGAGGCTTGCATTTGCTGAATTGTTTGTTGTTGAGACACAATTGTGTTCATTAACTCTTTTAAATTGACCTCATCACCTCCTTGGTTTTGTTGCAGCTGTTGTTAGGGTAAAAGGGTTGATTTTGATTTCTGTTCTGACTAAAGTTTTGGTTCTGGTTCTGGTTTTGAAAATTTTGATTTTGATTTTGATTTGGGTAATTCTGATTTTGGTTTTGTGGGTAAGGTTGACGGTTGTTTTGTGGGTAGGTGTTTTGTTGAAATTGAGAATTTTGGTTTGGATAGAAGTTTTGGTTTTGAGGACGGTTTTGGTTGTAGTTTTGCTGCCTATTTCCCATGTAGTTCACATCTTCCACTTGCTCCTCAGTCCCTTCACACTGCATAGTCTCTTGAAGTCCTTGATCGAGCAGGTGACAGGCTGATTGATTCGTGAGGCCTGTGACAAATACCGCATCTCACAACTTTAGCTTGACCTTTCTTAAGCGTAGAAACCTCCCTCATCAAAGCATCTAACTTAGAATCTATAGCAACTGCCTTTTCTACCTCATAGATTCCTCCTTTTGTTTTGTTTCTAGCATTTTTCTTACCAGGAAATTTTTTCATGTTAGAAATCTTTTTCTCTATGATTTCCTTAGCTCTAGAAGGTCCTATAGATAGAAAAGAATCTCCAGCTGCTGCATCCAACAAATTCCTCCAATGATCAATCAACCCATTGTAAAAGAAGTGCATCTGCTGCCAATCTTCAAAGCCATGATTTGGACATCTCGCCAACAAAGTGTTGTATCTATCCCATGCTTCAAGTAGAGTTTCACCCTCATCTTGCACAAATTCTTTGATTTTTTCTTGCAGCTCTAAAACCTTGGATGGTGGGAAGAATTGTTCTAAGAAAGCTTCTAACATTTTATCCCAAGTAGTAACATCCCTTAATTGAAGTGAATTATACCAAGTTTTAGCTTTATCTCTGAGTGAAAACGAAAACAATCTCAACTTAATTTCATCACTGGTAACACCATTTATTTTCACTGTGTCACAACAGTCCAGAAAGTTTCTTATATGTTCTACAACATCATTAGTAGGTGCTCCATTATATTGATTAGCTTGAACCATTGTGATTAGTGCAGGCTGAAGGGTAAAGCTTAAAGCATCTACATCTGGCCTTGGAGTTCTATTAAGCAGATTCCCACTAGTTCCTTGTAAGTGTTCTTCAATGGTCATTTCAGCTTGATCATCGTGTTCCAAATCACCACCGTTACCTCCATTGTTACCCTGATTATTATCATTATTTGCTGCCATGTTTAACCTATTGAACTGAACAACTAATTGATTAATTTGAATGGTTGAACTCTAGTCGTTGGAGAATAGTCTTCTTCATCAGAGGATGAATTAATTAAAATTTCCAACTGAGCTGGTCTCCTACGTTTCCCTAATCTAATAGCTCTAAGAGTACGCTCAATTTCAGGATCATAAGCTATTTCTGCCTGTTTGCTACGCAGTGCAAATATTAAATAAAAATAAAATAAAATAAGTAACAGTTAAATTAATATTTAACTTAATAAATTTTAATTAATAAACTAAAAACAATTAAAAGTTCACAACAAATTCCCCGGCAACGGCGCCAAAAACTTGATGGGTGATTTTCACTACTCATATTTTACCACAAGCGGATGGTTGTCATCAAGTAATAAAAACCGGTGAATACCGGGTCGAACCACAGGGAATTTCAGAATATTATTTTATTCCGGAGAAGATTTTAATTGTTTTAAGTTCATTAATTATATTTTATATATTTAAAAAGAGTTTGATTAATTCTAATGATGATTAAATTAAAAATAGTGACATTAAATTTTAAAATAAAGCAAGTTAAAATTTTAATTAATAAAAATATAAATCGGAGATGCTTGTAATATTTTAAATATTGCCATCTTTATATAAAATAGAAATTACATAATGATTTAGCATTTTCCAATGTTTAAAAAGATCAATTTCTTAATATTAATTATTTTATAAAGATTAAAAATATTGTAATCTACTAATAACCAGATTATGCTTAAACGGATTTCATGGAAGCTGATGAAATTATCTAACATTCTGCAATCATTATTCTAGGCCTAAATTTGAGTCTTTCCCAAGCATATAAATTTTCCTATAGCAATTAAAAGACACTTTTCATTTCCCAAATCATTGTGCACATGCCAGAATCCATTTATAATGTAATTTATTCCCAATTCCGGTACTAAAATATTAATTCTACTTTTTATCTCCCGATTTAGCAAAGCAGAAATCACTAGTTTAGATTCTAACATTCAATTATGCAGAATAGTGTAAATAATTTAACAATTATGTAAAATAATAATAAAACATGGTAAAATAGATTAAATTACTAATTTTAAGATGTAGACAGATTAGAATTATTTCCAGATTACTAAAAGTAGAAACTGCAGATTGATCGATCAATTAACATCTAGCAGATTAAAAAATTGTAAACATCAGATTGTTGCCCAGACAGATTTATCGATCAGATTTATGCAGCAGATTAACAATCCTAATTCAAATTCTAACAATTCTTGCAGATAAATCCAGATTACACAGATAAACATCGACATTTTATATTGCTTCCATAAAAAGGTAACTTCATACTTCAAAGTGATTCTGAACTCCCGTTCTAGATCACTTCTAACACGAACAATATAGAAATCCGTCTACAAATTTGAAACATAATAGCAGATTACATTTAGAGGCAAATTCTAATCATTACAAAGCAAGAAAAAGAAAGGCAACACCTATGATAGGAAGAACTCGATCAGAACAGCATTCTGGCCAATTCCTCCGGCTTGATTCTGTGTTTCCGGCCTTCTTCTCCCATTGTTAGATGTTTACAGTAAGTATTCTCTCGAAAAATAAAGTCTCGATGAAGAAGAATGATGAAAAACGGCATTTAAAACCGAGTTCGGGAGGTTAGAAAACTGCCCAACCGCGACTGTGGCGCAAAAAGTGGCGCTCGGAAGAGGTTTTCGGCACCACCAAAGAGAGCTGGCGCATCCTGACATTTTCCAAATTTTCTGTTGCGGCGCAAAAAGTGGCGCTCTAAGGTGCTTTTCGGCGCCGCCAAGAAGTTGCGGTGCATTCTGACAATTTCCTAAAATTTAGTCCGCGGCGCAAAAAGTGGCGCCTGAAGGGCATTTTATGCGCCGCCATGCCTATGCGGCGCATCCTGAAACTTTTTCCATCCGAAATTTTCCTAAGTGTTGATGCGGCACCTGACGTGGCGCCTGAGCATGATTTTCGGCGCCGCCATGCCTATGTGGCGCATTCTGAAGCTTTTTCCAATGTTGAAAATTCCGAATTTGACATCCTTTGTCCCCCAAACATCTTCTTTCTTCATTTTAATGCCTGAAACATCATTGCAATGTATTTGAATTGCCAAAGTCTTATTATTAAGCATAAAACAAGGTAAATTGGACTCGGATAAGCTCAATTTAACCGGTTTTATTAATATTTACAAATCACATGAAATATAAACTAAAAAGCAGTAAAATAGGGTCTCATGCATGCAATTTAGGTTCATTTTAACACAATTTAAGCTCATTTAAATGTGGTTTCACAGGGTGCATCAGGCCCTTATATTTTATTTCCGCTGCACAACTTATATTTCCGCTACGTGTATGGATGATTATTATTTTTAAATATAAGTATTTCCGGACTTGGTTGTTTAAAATTATTTTATACCCTTAGCCTTGCATCTCTCAGGTGAGCTCGAATGAAGTCGTGACTTGCTTGGGAGGTGTGGCGGTGACATCCCGACCTGGGTTATCAAATCCGGGGTGTTACAGTTTTGGAGGTTGCGTAGTTTGAATATTTTGTATATAGATGTGGAATTGCATAGGTGGATGTTGGTTTGTGAACATTTGAATATTTTATATATGGATGTGCAATTTTGTAGGTGGATGTTGGTTTGTGAACCAAGGATTTCAGTTTGTGTACATGGGATTGGTCAGTGTAATTGGAACTGGGATGTGTATTTGGGTGTTTATGTTGGTTTTGTTGATGCAATTTTATATGTTATATAATGGTAAGAATTGTTTAAGAAAATAGATAAAGTGTTATTGTCAATCGTGGATTCTTTTAATTGAAGTATTTGAATATTGACAAGTCGTGTGAATAACTTGATGTGTTGTTCTTTTGGATGTGTTGTGGTATGAATATTATGTATTTTGAACAGTTGTCTATGTGGATCGATGCGAGAAATTGATGTTTGTGCTATTTAGAATGTTGTGTAGTTTGAATATTTGGTGTTTGGATGTTCATTTGTGTGTGTGGATGTTGGTTGGTATTTAGACGTTCATTTGTGTATGTATTTTGATGTTTTTGTAAGTTGGATTTGATTGGGTAAACTTTGGAATGTTATTTGTTGGCTAGAAGTGTACATGAATTGTTGTAAAATCATATTATGCATCCTGGTAAATTGTTATGTCAAAACGTGGTAAGAAGTATACAAGAAATGTGGTAAATAATAGATGAAATCATGAAATCAGGGCATGAGACGGTGAAGTGGACGGTAAATAATAGATAAAATGTAATACCCGATAATTTTGCAATATAAAATAAATAATTAAATAATAAATAAATACAGTAATTAAATAAATATAATAAATATATAAGTAATCATTAGGAAATGAGAAATGTAATTTAATTCAAGAGGGAATTAAAAGTTCCGAGAACCCGTGAAGCCAAAGACAATTTAATTAAATAAATCGTTACACGGGAACCCAACACCGATGGACTCAATAATTCGAGTCCAAATGTAAATTCAGATTCGAATAAAATTAAGATAGGAAATAGGAGTCCAAAAATAGCCCGAAAATCGGAGTCCAAGAACATAGAGGGATAGAAGTCCGAAAGAGAGGAGGAAAGGCCCGACGGATCGCACGACCCGGGGACCGAAGTCCAGGCCAAGGCCGCGCGGGGCAAAGGGAAGGGCGCGCCAACCCCGCGCCAGCTTCCATGATCGAACCGTGCGGGATTCACTCGGCCGATTTCGGATTTTTCGACTTCGGTTGCTCGCCTTTCGGCTCAAGACTCTTCACAACTGATTTGGCCGAACCCTAAGACCCTTGACTCTATAAAAACCCATCCCCTTCGACCCCGGACTATTTTCAAACTCTTCGAAAACCCTACACGTTTCAAACCCAAATACCCTAGTCGTCGGAGACACGAAGGCAGCGAAGGGCAAGATCTTAGATGAAAATTCAGAGGTCTCAGTCGCGGTTGGTAAGGATTGTCCATACATTTCCATTCAAACCTCGAATCATAAACTAACTTATTCCGTTTCCTTCCTAAAACCCCGATCCGGACGCGTAGAGGGAGAATAGAGGATCTCGGAGGACGAACGGAGAATGGGGAAGCAACGCCTACGGGGAGATCCACTATCAAGTAAGTTAACACTTACTGTGGTTTTGGGTTGTTAAAACAATCGAATACATAGATCTAACGAAAACCCTAACTAAAATCTGTGTACACCGGTGTAGCATTTTTATTGAATTTATCCGGACCACTTAAAGTGTTCAAAACAAGAAAACTGAAAACATGAAATATGTTCCCAAGACCTTGATCTACTTCCTGTAAAAATTTCATAATTTTTGGTGGAGATTTGATGCCAGAAAGTCGAACCGAACAGACCTGCCTTGAGTTCAGATTTTGGAATAGGGACAGAAACATAATTCGAAATTATTGATTATTTTGACATTGGATTTAGGCCTAATTAGATTTGGTGTTAATTTTATCTATAAGTCTAAAATACCACTGTAAAATTTGAGAATTTTTCGTCAAGATTTGGACCTCCGAATTCGAACCGAACCAATTTGCGTTTTCTTCGAACTTCCAAAAATTGACAGAATGGGTTCCTGAACTAAATCCGATTTTTCCTAATTGATCCGGTTGGAATTAGGTCTCGAGTTCTAAATAAAAGTTGTAGATAAATGTGTTAGGAGTGTGCCTGTAAATGTTCGTTAAGTTTGGTAAGCATTTGATATGTTAAAACTTAGATCTCTGAAAACTGCTGTGTCTGAATCCAGGCAGAACACTACTTCTGTGCAAAATCTCATTTTTGACTTGTTTCCTTAATCCGGATTGAAAAGTTAAAACACGAAACTTGCTCAAATTTCAGAATTTTTGGTCGTGAAATGTATTTTTAAATAGTATTGGAGCGAACAACGTCCTGAAATAGTATATTGTTGAGAAACTTACTAAATTTGAAAATTTGACTTTATTATTCAATAGGTTAATTCTTTTGAAATTAAATAAACGAAACGTTTTCAGAAAGTCCCCTTTGCAACTTGATTGAAACTAAAATTAGGGGGTGAGTGCTCTGCAGGGTGCCCTCCTAACTGCGTCGTGCCTGTTTAGGACGATGGGATTGAAATTTGTGAAATTATGCCAAAACGGCGAGATATATTTTGGGCCTACACTCTCGGGAGTATCCGTTGGGTTTCCCGAGGCTCCGAGTGGTACTGGGTATGGCGTATTTGGCTTAGGCCAAGGCTACTTGAAAAACTGTGGAGATTGCAATGTAATCGAGAAAAACTTGAGATACATGATCCTGGAGTAATTGGGGATAATTAAAAGACTTTATTTATTGCTTTATCATTTATTATCTTTATTTAAATTATGTTATGTGCATGATTGGCTAGAATCCCTGTCTTTAAATTATGCAAGTTATTTATTTAATTAAATTAAATTATTTATTATCTAGTAGCATGTTTTTATTTAAATTAAATTAATGGCTTTAAAACCCCTTAATCATGTTAGGTGTTAACTTACTCAGCACGTTTTGCTGACCCAAACCATTTTTCCCTTTTTTCTTTCAGAATATGAGGACTTTGCATGATCACATGCATACATGGGCACATTCGGGAGAAAACATTATTTTTATTTTTATTTAAATTCTTCTCGTAATACATTCGCATGAACGGGCTTGTTTAACCCGTGTTTTGGTCATGTTGGCCCAGTATTTAGATGTCCGCTGCATTACATATAAGTATATTTAGATATTATTTTCAGGTGCAACTATTTATTTTTTTCGAGTGATATACGATGGGCTGTTTTATTTATTCAAATGTTTTAAATACTGAAACCATAGCACTTGCATCTCTCTATCAAGCTCGAGGAAGTCGTGTCTTGCTAGGGAGGTGTGGCGGTGACATCCCGACCTGGGTTACCAAAAATCGGGGTGTTACAAGTTGGTATCAGAGCCCGGATATTTTTAAATTATTTTTAAACCCCTATTATTTTTTTAAACTATAATTTTTAAACCATTATCATTTTTAAAGTTATTATTTCTAAACTAGTAATATATTATAAAGAGCCCAAACTGTTATTTTTCTTAAAAATTTCCTAGCCTAAATTATTTTTAGCCCCAAAAATCTTTGAGCCCAAATGTTATTATTTTTGGTCCAATATAGAGGTCCAATGATTTTAATTATTATTTAAAATCTTAAAGCATTATTTCCATGGAATAAATACTTATTTAAAAAACCAATGGGATATATTTTATTTAAAAAAAAACCCATAGGAAAAATAGTGCATTTATTTTCGGGGGGAATCATCATTTGCATGTGCATACTGCATTTTCTATACCTTAGAGAACTTAGAGGCGGCATATTCTGATTTAGATCTTCATTTTGCGCTAGATGGCTAACCAAGATATGAAGAACCTAATGGTCAAAATGATGAACTCTCACCTTGATTCCCAACAAACCATAACAAATGAAACACCGTATAGCTCAATTGGAGGCAAATCTGCACCAAATGGGAGATTTAAGGGAAGCCGACCTCCAACACTTTTTGAATTTGAGAGCTGCTGATCAAGGTCGCATAAAAGACTTAGAAACTCAAGTGCAAAACCTTACTGAGCGGAGCGATGCGATGATAGATAGAATCGAAGCTCAAGGGCTGGACTTGCTCGAACTCACTGATATCGTGGTACCAGTCAGTCCGGTGGAAAACCATTTGATGGGACCACGAAGCCCAACACCCGCAGTTGAAAGCCCATCAGGCCTTATCCATGGCCGTTACGGAACCCTTGGACTTTGGCCTCACATGGTTCGTCCGTCGCGGGACCTAAGCCCAAACCCAAGCCCCGTGGAAGACCATTTGATGGGACCACCAAGCCCAGCTCCGGAAGCCGTCGATCCACCGCCCCCAGTGTTTTATGGACCTTTGGGCACCGGCCAAGTCTCTGATGAGGAGGACCCAATGAAAGACCCCGCTACCCTGCCGGGGGGAGCTTAGATTCTTAGGAATTCTACTTCTAGTAAATACTATTTTTGTTAAGTAAGTATTTCTATTTTTACACATCCTATCACTTGTACCCAACTTCTTTTAAGGAATAAAATACAAGTTCGATTTTTATTCATTTATTTAGTTATTCTTGGAAACTCTCTAAACCCCAAATATTTTGATGGATTCGAAAAAAATAAATAATAATAATTATAATAAATAAAATAATAATAAAATGATAATAATTATACTAATAGGAACGCTAGAGCATAACAATCAAAGCAGGAAACCGAATAGTGACAGTACACGACAAGAGGAAATAACTAAACCAAAAGCTCCTGATACAAGTCTAGGTGAGAATGCAAAATAGGAAAAAAAAAACATAAAAGGAACCCTGCGATCACTGGTCAGGAGGCGGAAACTGCCGACGCATGTACTCGTCCATCTGACGAATGTAGGCATACATGTCGGTCATGGTGGCCTGCTGCTCCAGCTGTCTCGTGGTGATCGTATCCATACGAGCCTGGTAAAGGTCCATCCTGGCATCCAAGGCATCGTACCGAGCATCTAGAGCATCGTAACGAGCCTGCCCGGCTGCAAACCCAGCATCCATACTAAGCTGCATACCCTGCATCATTTGAAGCGTATGCGTCATCTCCTGACCCTGCTGTGGAACCACGGGAGGTGGAGGTGGCTGCTCTGGGGGAACAACTAAAATCAAACCACCATCATCGGGCTGCGGGCGAAGTACAGCCCGAGGCACTCCGCGTCGCAAGGCATTGCGTCGAGCGGTGTAGGTCGGGACACGGTAGTAGTCACCTGCATCTAACTCGTAAGGATCTGTCTCCGGTGTTGTACGGATCCCCTGCGCCGGCATAGACCACAGATGAGATGGACATGGGTGATCACCCTACTCCCTCGTCCTCGCCGCATACCCCTCAGATTGTACTCAATGCAAGCTCCTACATTCACCCTACCGCCCCAGGCGATGAAAAGAATGGTCTCATAAACTTGATCTAGGACGATGTGGCTCCGAGTAATCGGCCGGACGCGTCCTAACCATAGCTGGGTGAGGGCACGCCAGGGAGTGTCCATCGTCGTCAACCGAAGCTCATGCTCGTGCTCAGTCCGAGGTGGTACCTCGGTACACAAAGCGTCCCACGCAGGAGCAAGTATACGACCATCAGGCTGTGGCCGGAATACGCCCTCGTCAGGTAGACCAAAGTAGAGGTTGATCGCCCGAGCGCTGAAGTCCAAGTAGCGACCACGAACCCAGACACGAGATAAGTCGCTGTGCTCCCCAAGACCGCCAATGTTGGCGATGACCTCTATAACTAAATAACCGGAAGCAATGCCCTCGGGGTGGCGCGCTAGTCGGTCCACTGAAGATGTTCCAAAACCGCACTGACTCTGTTATCGTCCACATGATGAGGATGCATGCCTCTCTCCGGACCATAAGCCCTGTTCCGACGAAGCTCGTCGAAATAGAACTCCTGAGAGGCCATCGTGGCGAACCGACGCCTATCAAGTGTGCGAGGACGCTCCTCGTCAGGAAGGCCGCTGAGCCTCGGACCCCGCTCCTCGTCCTCCTCAGACTCGCTGTCATCAACATCCGACATCACCGGAGCAGCAGTGCTAGGGCCAGCCGCATTGCGCCGAGTAGCTCGTCTCTTGGCCCTCGAAGGACACATGAGAGACGCCAAAACAAACCACATGAAGAGCAACATCCTACAAGATGACCAACAACAATTATAAGACTAGATTCCATATACCAGACATCGAACAAAATGCACAGGGAAACATATATATAAACGTCCAACATGAGTAATCCATAGCCACATCACCCCCAACCGCTCATCAACACAAACCAAAAGGGTAATTCAAATGAGGAACATAACAAAGCCAATTCCAAATGCCTTGGGGCATTTTGTCGAACACGTTAAGTGCGAAATAAAACAAGTCTCAATTTTTCTTATAAGGCACACGAAATTGTCCACAAATTGAAACAACTACTCGAGCAACAACTCATCATCAAAATGTGGCAATCAACAACAACAATGAACCCATTTTCATGCCCGCAACACCAACATAAATCGAAAATTTCATACTCCTCCTAAAAATCTAAAATCTAGCAAGAACTTTCCCAAATTAGGTATACATTGTTGCACAAATACTTCCAAACCAACGAAAATAGCATCAATTACCAATAAACTCGCTAATTTATACGAATCAAGCCTAAAAATAACAAATCCCCAATTTTTACACGTAAACCCTAATTTCTAAATCCGTCCACAAATCAAGTTAACCAAAGCATAAAAATTGAAATTGGTAAGTGGAAGTAGTAGATAAATACCTTGCCAAGGGAAATAGAAGTCGGAATTAGGAAAATTGGAGAGTAAGAAGACGAATTTGAGAGAAAATCTGGTGTGGTCTCGGTTGTGGGGAGAGGATGTACAGACGCGCACCCCGCGCGAGCCCTTTTTTTCGGGCTGTCGCGGCCGCGCGGTCCCGACGCAGGATCCGCCCGCACCGCGCGGCGTGCGGAAGTTGTTTTTTTTTATATTTATTTTTACTTATTATTTTATTTATTTTCATTTATTCAAATTACTTCAATGATTTACTTATTTTACGTCACCCAAATTAATTGGCCCGAGCCTACATCGATAATGTGGTACGACGATATGGAGTACCACATGACATCATTTCTGATAAAGACAGTAGATTTGTCTCTCACTTTTGGACGGAATTACAAAAAGCTCTCGGTACTCAAATCAAAATGAGCACAGCATTCCACCCGATGATGGATGGACAAACCGAGAGAACTATCCAAACCCTGGATGACATGCTCAGAGCATGCGTATTGAAGTTCAAGGGAAGTTGGGAAGCTCATTTACCCTTAATTGAGTTTTCCTATAATAATAGCTACCATGCTAGCATTGGCATGGCACCCTTGTTCGTTGGTGTGTTGGCGAGCTACTGCTCAAATTTCAGAATTTTTGGTCGTGAGATGGATTTTTAAATAGTATTGGAGCGAACAACATCCTGAAATAGTATATTGTTGAGAAACTTACTAAATTTGGAAATTTGACTTTATTATTCAATAGGTTAATTCTTTTGAAATTAAATAAACGAAACGTTTTCAGAAAGTCCCCTTTGCAACTTGATTGAAACTAAAATTAGGGGGTGAGTGCTCTGCAGGGTGCCCTCCTAACTGCGTCGTGCCTGTTTAGGACGATGGGATTGAAATTTGTAAAATTATGCCAAAACGACGAGATATATTTTGGGCCTACACTCTCAGGAGTATCCGTATGGGTTTCCCGAGGCTCCGAGTGGTACTAGGTATGGCGGATTTGGCTTAGGCCAAGGCTACTTGAAAAACTGTAGAAATTGCAATGCAATCGAGAAAAACTTGAGATACATGATGTTGGAGTAATTGGGGATAATTAAAAGACTTTATTTATTGCTTTATCATTTATTGTCTTTATTTAAATTATGTTATATGCATGATTGGCTAGAATCCCTGTCTTTAAATTATGCAAGTTATTTATTTAATTAAATTAAATTATTTATTATCTATTAGCATGTTTTTATTTAAATTAAATTAATGGCTTTAAAACCCCTTAATCATGTTAGGTGTTAACTTACTCAGCATGTTTTGCTGACCCAAACCATTTCCCTTTTTTTCTTTCAGAATATGAGGACTTTGCATGATCACATGCATACATGGGCACATTCTGGGGAAAACATTAATTTTATTTTTATTTAAATTCTTTTCGTAATACATTCGCATGAAGGGGCCTGTTGAAGCCGTGTTTTGGCCATGTTGGCCCAGTATTTAGATTTTCGGTGCATTACATATAAGTATATTTAGATATTATTTTCCGTTGCAACTATTTATTATTTTCGAGTGATATACGATGGGCTGTTTTATTTATTCAAATGTTTTAAATACTGAAACCATAGCCTTGCATCTCTCTATCAAGATCGAGGAAGTCGTGTCTTGCTAGGGAGGTGTGGCGGTGACATCCCGACTTGTGTTACAAAAAACCGAGGTGTTACATAAAACATTGCAGTGACTTCAGGACGGTAGAAAGGACGGCTCTGTTACCGTCCATTGTCCGTCCCGTGCTCACTGAAGTGGACATAATGTTGGGATGGTCAGTGGGACGGTCCTCAGGACTGTCCGAGGACCGTCCCATACATTCTGAAGTAGACATAATGTTTGAGACGGTCAGGGGACGGTCCAGTGACCATCCCAATATATTGGTAAATCACATGCCAACAGCGTGGCAAATCATATTCCAGAAACTTGGTAAACCAATATGGTATATGTGGTAAACTATATTGGTATAGTGTGCTAAACATATTAAGAACTTTGGTAAATAACATATTGTATCTGTGGTAAAGCACATTGCAATAAAGTGGTAAACACACACCAATAACCCGGTAAACACAATAAGGTATTTGTGGTAAATTCTATTGGGACTAGGGTTGTAAATGAATCAAATATTTTTGTTCTATTCGTGATTCAATTTGAAATTATTCACAATTTTGATATTTGAATATTCGATTTTGTATTAAATTATATATAAATATATAAATTTATTTTGTTAAATAATTTAAAATTTTAATAATGTGACTATATTTACTAATTAATATAAATATATTTATATGATTTTAAAATATTAAATTTGATCTATAAATCGAACTAAATATTTAAGTTCAATAACTAAAATTAATTTTATTAATTATTATATTACCTTGTAGAATAATTCAATTCGATAATATTTGAAAAACTTATCAAATCAAAGCGAATACTGTAGTATTCGATTCTTTTACAACCCTAGCTTGGACTTGGTAAATCGTCCTGTTTATATGTGGTAAGCCTGTATGTATAATGTGATACGACTTGATGAAGATATTGACAGATAAATACACATTTGGAACTTTATTATGAGTACGTAGTAAAACATATAACAATATTGAGATATACAAACGAGTTCGAAGTGACTTTGACCTTGTGATTAACGAAGAACTTATAATTCACGATCAGTAGTCACCATTACGATATTGGATGAAGATATTGACAGATAAATACAAATTTGAAACTTTATTATGAGTACATGGTGAAACATATAAAAGTGTTGGAATATACAAACAAGTTCGAAGTGACGTTGACCTTGTAATTAAGAAAAAAATTATATTTTACGATTTGTAGTCACCATATGATAGTAAAATACGATTGGGGACATTTAGTGAAACAAATAACAATATGTGAAAAATAACGAATGAGTTTGAAGTGATATTGGCTTTGTAAATAAGAAGGAACTTCGAATTTAGGCTTTCTAGTCACCATTACGATAGTATGATACGATTGGATGAATAAATTGATAGTTAAATACAAATCAAACCCTAAACCTTAAAAACCCTAAACCCTAAAAGCCCTAAACTTTAAAAGTAAAAAAAAAACCCAAACCTAGAACACATCAATACCACGGCACATCGGAGACGTGGACAAGTATCTAGTTTAGCACATGTACCATATGGAATTTACCAAGTTCTTGGTATATGGTTTTCCACCCATTTGTATGTACTTTACCACAAATACAATATGGTATTTACCAGGTTAATGATATGCGGTTTATCATTGTATTGGTATGTGCTTTACCATAGCTACTGTATAGTAATTACCAAGTTATTGGTACGTGGTTTAGCACATTATACCAGTATGGTTTTCCACAGATACCATATAGTATTTACTAGGGGTGAAAGCGGTACCGTAAATATTCGACAGATCCGACGCCGTATTCGATTATACGAGAATTCGAATACGAACTTAGCTATCCGGCAGGATTTTTCAATATTCGTATCCGAATCCGAATCCGTATTTTAATATCCGCATTCGTATTCGTATTCAAAAATATCCGATCGTACCCGGATCCAGAGCGATATTGATAGGATATTATCCGGATTTTGAATCCATATATCCAAATATAATAATTTTTTTATTATTTATTAATTTAAAATTATCAATAAATAAAAAAAATCAAATTATACGATAATTTTTATCGGATTAAATCCGTATCCGTCATATATCCGTCTCGTATCCGATATGTGTTTGTATCCTAAAAATATTCGAATTCGTATTCGATTCGAATCTGGGAGAAAAATTGTGGGATAATATCTGTATCCGATACTATCCGACCATATCATACCGTTTTCATCACTATTATTTATCAAATTATTATTATGTGCTTTACTACAAATACTTAACAAGGGTTACCAGGTTATTGTTTTGTGTTTTACCACTGTATTGGTATGTGAATTACCAAGTGCTTGATACCATATAGTATTTACCAAACACTTGGTATGTGCTTTGCCACAAATACTTTATGGTATTTAACAGTTTATTGGTATGCGTTTTACCACTGTATTTGTATATACTTTACTACTGTTTCTCAATTGAGGGCAATTGGGTCTTTTCCATATTAATTAAGTTTGATGCTTTGTTTTGTTTAACTTTCCTTAATCTATGTGGCCTAAACTATAATGATTCAAATTGTAGGGCTTTGACTCTAATGAATCTTTTTTAATGGGGTATGGGCCCATGTTTTCCCGAAAATAAAAGAATACATGTCCAATTGTAAGCCCTATCTTACTTGGTTTTGTCCAATATCAAACATTGTTAAGAATGCAATGCTTAGGTCAGGGCCATGTACTAATTGAACTAAAAATAATACTCTATCCATTTTTCAATTATTGTAATATTTAAAAATTTGATACTGTTTACACATGTACTTTGACTTATAGTTTTATCATAGTTATACATGTTAAAATATAGCAAAGTGAGATCTTGTTAGATTCGTCTCGTCGAATAGTTTATAAATATGAAACTTTTAGAATTTCAACTTATACCGAAATTGAGTTATTAATAGTTTAAAATGTGCATTGAACTACGTGCACTGTGTATCCGTTTTAATTTTTAAAAACGGAGGGAGTACATTTTTAATATTATACTATTTAGCAAAATGGCTTTGAATATTTTGACTCAACAAAAAGTATTTTATTTTAACATAAAATGTCGTCTCGGCTGTTGATCAAGTTATCTGGATAGAATATTCAAAAATTTGGGGCCGCCTTTACAACAAGCGATCCAACCCAAAGAATAAAAGAAAAGCACAACCAATTTCTATTATTAAAAAGATAGAAATTTTTGTTACAAAGTCTGTTTGAATGCATTATCCTTCCCATGCTTGGATCATGACACACTATATATTAATAGTGGGAGATGCAATGGAATTATTGCCTCTCAATCATATTCACACTCATCCA
The DNA here is from genome assembly GCA_030278955.1 of Hygrophila difformis. NCBI lineage: Eukaryota > Viridiplantae > Streptophyta > Magnoliopsida > Lamiales > Acanthaceae > Hygrophila > Hygrophila difformis. Next base: position 43,863,478 of record JAOANR010000002.1, on the reverse strand, counting down.
CCAAAAGTTGAGTTATTTTGCATGCATTATTAAAGTCGCCGATGGTTTTGCCCAACTGGAGTACACAACGATTAGGGTGCGATGGTTTTGCCCAACTGGAGTAAACGATTAGGGTAGGGGAAGAGGTTAAGCTTGTTGATTTTTCAGAAGCGGAAAAGATTATAGAGGTAGCTAATTTGCTAGGATTAGGGTGCCGATTGAATCGCGGGGAGGCTGTTGCTAGGGTTATGGAGGATTTGGTGGGAAAGCAGTAGATAGGGGGCGTTCAGGCTTGAGTGATTGAATTTTGGATGCAGATCATATCTTGCAATTTAAGGGGATTGAATGGGGGGTAAGATGTAGGGCGGTAGTGAGGTTATGCAAGAAACTTAAGCCATCAATGTTATGCTTTTAGGAGACGAAAATGAGTGAGATCAGGGATCGATTGATATATAGATTATGGGGGTCGAGATTGTGAGTACTGTTTTCAACCGGCCAACGGAAGTGCAGGTGGTCTATTGGTGATTTGGGGTGGGCAGGGGGGTTCTTTTAGGGTTGTAGAGAGAGAGCACCATTTCGTCAGGGTAAAGGGGAGTTTTAGGGGCTGGGGGGTGGGGGTCATTAATCTTATTTGTATCCATGCGCCGAACGACAGGTCGGAAAGACTGGCTTTTTGGAATTTGATTATCAATAAGTGCGACACAGGGAATGGGGAGTTTTGGTGTGTGGTCGGGGACTTCAATGCGGTGGGGACGGAAGGTGAGAGATTTGGAGCTAGTGAGGATACCCGATCGATTAGGGACTTCAGGGAATTCATCAATCACATGGGTTTGGTAGATCTCCATGCTGGGCGGTCAATTCACATGGTACGGCAGGGGTGGGCGGACAGAGAGCAGATTGGATAGGTTTCTACTTTTGCCGGGATGGTAGTGCTTGGAGGGAGGGGTTATCCAACGGAGAGGGGAGTCAGTGCTTTCTGATTACTACCCTATTTGCTTAGAGGTGGGGGGAAAATCTTGGGGTCCTAAGCCTTTTAGGTTATTCAACTACTGGATGGATGAGAAAGGATTCCCGGAACTTGTTCGGGAGGTATGGAGAGGGGAGGGGCTGAATCAAGGGAACAGGATGTTCAGTAGGCTAAGGACGTTGAAGGGGGAGATTTGAAATTGGGAAGGGTCTGGGGCGGCATATTTGGAAAAACGAATCCAATGCATTTTGGCGGAGATTGAGGAACTGGAGGGAAATCTTCATCAAACTGGCACTAATGACGCTGATAGGGAGACCTGGAGGGGTAAGAGTTTGGAACTTAAGTCTCTGTTAATGGCGGAAGAGAGGAGATGGTTTCAGAAATCGAGACCTAAGTGGATTAAAGAAGGCAAATTTTGGATGGTGTTTTGGTTGCGGCAGTGGTGATTCACTCCACTCAAGCCTCTGGACGGACGGGTTTTGTTATTAAGCTGGATTTCTCCAAGGCATATGATAACGTGTCTTGGGATGCACTCTTTAAAATACTGGAGTCTATGGGGTTTGGGAAAAAATGGACAAATTGTATGAGAGAGTGCGTGACAACGGCGTCGGCTGCTGTTCTTATTAACGGGTCACCTACTAAGTTCTTCAAGTTGCAAAAAGGGTTAAGACAAGGACATCCTCTTTCACCGTATTTATTTGTCTTGGTGGCCGAAGTATTGAATTGTTTGGTCAAAAGGGCTACCTGTATGGGGCTGTTCACAGGTCTACGGGCAGGGGATAATGGTCCAAGAATTTCCCACCTTCAATATGCGGACGACACTATCATTTTCTGCAAAGGAGAGCTTCATCAAGTGGTAATGATTAAGAGAGTTTTAACATGCCTTTCTTTATCTATGGGCCTTAGAATCAATTATGGAAAGAGCTGCCTCTACGGGATCAATTGCACTAATGAACTGGCAAGTGAAGCAACATCTATTCTAGGGTGTGAAGTGGGAAATTGGCCAATGAAATACTTGGGGATACCAGTTGGAGGTAGGTTAAATAGCATGACGCTTTGGCAACCGGTGTTGGATAGGGTGGAAAAGAGATTGGCGGGGTGGAAGGACTGGATGTTATCCCAAGCCGGGAGACCGTGGTTAATTAAATCGGTGTTAAGTAGTCTGCCGGTTTATTTTCTGTCAATTTTCAAGATTCCCAGGATGGTAGCAGAACGTCTTGAAATTGAAGAGGTTTGGAATGAATGGGATGGAGCAAGGAAATTACATACAACTAATTGGGAAACTATATGCTTGCATAAGGATCAGGGTGGCCTGCACATCCAGAATGTTCAGCGATTGAATCAGGCTTTGTTGTTAAAGTGGAGGTGGAGATTCGGGATAGAAAACGCGTTGTGGAAAGAAGTGATAGATGCTAAATACTATGACAAAAGTGCTCCTTTAGTGCCGGAACCAAAGGTTGGTAGAACATTGTGGGGGAGAATCTGCAGCTCTTGGGATGGAGTGATTTCGGAGGGGGAGGGAAGTGGATTTAGCATTCAGGTGGGGGATGGTAAGGAAACGCTGAAACTTTTGACAATTTCGTCACACGAGTATTTTCTAAAATATCCCAAGTTAAATTTATTAAAAGAAAAGAGTTATGATTCATGGGAAAGGGGTTTAAGGATATAGTTTACTTTTTTATTACTCATGAGGGGAAACCTTGAGTTCAAACGGCGTTATGGACCTCCCTGGCATGAAACTTTTGACAATTTTGTGCCTTGAAGATCCTTGCCATGAAACTTTTGACAAGTTCCCACTACATGAGTGTTTTCTGAAAAATCATAATCATGGTGTTCAATTTTATTTAATGAAACCAATTTATGAAGGCGGAATTGGGATTAGGGATATATTTTTAGGTTGTCACGTTTTTATTACTCGTGTTAAGAAACTGTGGCCCGAAAGCGCACGGTGTCAAAAATTGCAGTAATTTATAGTAAGACCGGATCGTTCACTGGAGGATGTGCGATGGAAGTAGGGCGAACGTCGTTTTACTAGATTTTCCATTCGTATTGCTCCAATTGGTTTGAAAAGTGATTAATCATCTACTGACTGAATGTAAACTAAATTACGAAAGCACTTAAATCTATTCTACAAAGCACATAAATTCTATTCTAGAAAGCGGGTAAAGTTATTCTAAGAATGCAATAAATACTATCTGCAAAAGCAATGGAATTTACACTATGCTAGCTATGAAGCTGATTCACAGTGTGGACAGAAGGGACAGGAAGAAAAGAATAAAAATTGGACAAGATTTAGATAAGGCATAATTAAACTTCCATTTTTGTACACAGATCTTTGCTTGGGATAATCCATTCAGATAGCTAATTCTCATGCTCTCAGTACTGCGTTCCCTTTAACAGACAGGTACTTACAGTATGAGTTTACATGTTCTTAAGACCGCAAATTCTAAGATACCACAGATTTGTAACTGCCCCGGCCAGGGTATGTTAATTCATCTGTGGTGGATAAGTAACACCTGACAGATCATTTATTGAAATGCCAAGTACTACTATCATTCTCCCATGTCACACCCAAAGATTCTAATCAAACCTGAACTATCCCTTAACTATCAATCCTAGTAGCAGTTACACAACTCTCAATACAACCGAGTGACCTCTAATGAAAGCATTTAAAAGAAAGCAATAAAGAAAGCATTTAAAATCCTATCACTCGGAGGTTTTGAAGGTCTGACCCTGGTAGTAAAAGACAGCTCCCCATCAGAATGTAGGAGTATGGATCAAGAATTCCCGGCTCTCGGTGAACTACTCGTGTGTTCACTTCCTTCCGGGTGGTTATGAGATACAAACTAATGAAATGGACTAATAAGTTAGTTCGTTCCGGATGCACTCACTCAGGACTTAAAAATAGGCTTTGGCAAAAGAGGATAGCAGTTGAAAGAATACTCAACCATATCTTAGAAAATAACCAAGGCCTGGGTATTGTTCCTCTAAGATTATTTACTACTCTGTATTTGAGTCCAATTGGACCCCATCTCGGTGTAATATTTAATCTCAGATTCCCAACAAACAGCAATTTTGGAAAATAATGAGTTTGAAACCATTCCCTAAACAGGTACTAGACTCTCAATTAAAACACAGATCCTTTCAGTCTAGATGAGACCTAATCGCTGACTCTGCTTCTAATTTCCCAAAATCAACCCTTGACAGAATATGAATTAGTCATAACTGAAGAATTTATCCCTTACTCAGATCCGGATTTTATAAAAGAATTTTGGTCGAAAATTTAATATACGATATCTGTTTAGAATCTAGACTTCTATTGTCCAAGGGAAGGATCCCAAAATATTATAGACCACATTAATTACATAATAGTAGCATGCATACAGATATCTGGACGTGTAAAATTAATTGACCCAAAATATAGAGGCGGGTCTAGACAGAGAGTGAAACACAAATATGAAGTGGTCAGAGGACCAAAGTTATGGCAGAATAATCGGGTGGACTGTAAACATCTACTGTCCAATTTCCCAATTACTCGGATGAAGTGAATTTAGACAGGTGAAACCTTAAATTGGCAGTGTCGCTACCAGATGGGCCCCCTACTGTCTGTGAATTCAGATAAAAACCTACATGCTTCCTTTCTGCAGTACTTATCAGCTAATGTTGACAGACATTAGCAGAGTTATACTACAGATTGGAATTTGGGTTTGGAAATTAAGATAAGGAAAATAAAACTGTATCTGGATAGGAGTCAGCTGAGCAGCTATTATAATCCCGGATGGACGAACCGCCAAGGCTTCCACTGACTGCCATCCAGACCATGCAAAATAACACTTAGTAACTAATACCCAGAATACGAGCTAGTTATCCGTGAGGGAATACCCGCCAACATTAGTCTGATGTATTCTTTACTAATTGTTACACACAATACGCAAAAGACAAAAGAAAAATAAAATAAAGAGAAGAACTTGTATGAGAGACATTGGTTTCTCATGCAAGGTTATGGAATCAATCCATATTTGATGGCTTAATTAATCCCTCCTACCATAATTAATTACAGTCCGGATTATCTGTTTAAGGCATCATGGTTTTGTTTATAGAAAAGTGTTTTAATGACAATTGAACAAAGATCCTTTAATCATAACAATTAGCGATCTAACCATTGCTAATTACAATCATTAATCATTAATGACTAGAGGGTTCAATTAATTAAGCGATGGAAATGAAGAATCAAAATTTTGGCAGCATAACGCCTTATATTGCAATTCTGGGATATTACATCTTAATCCGTGGGATTAAAATGTGAGTGTTTGCAATATAATAAAGTTTAAGAAGTCATAATTTTTAGGATTAAATAGAAGAGGAGATTCTGTCGAGAAACCATAAATTGTGTTATGGGCCTAGACCCGCGACATGGGTACCTTGACAGGTTTTCAGAAATTTGGCAGAGTTTCACCTTGTGTCGCTAAGCAGGGGTTGTGTCGCGAGGCGTGGCTCCGCGACAGGATGTCTAGCGACACAGGGTTTTCTGTAAAATTTCTAGTATTTTGGTTCCCTGTCGCTAGTCTGGAACTGTGTCGCGTGGCGTGGCCCCGCGACAGGATGTCTAGCGACTGGGTTTTCAAAATTATTTACAAGGCATAATTTCCTGTCTCGGAATAACGAGTGTGTCGCGGACCGTGGGTCCGCGACAGGGGTGTTCCGCGACAGGAGCCATGCAGAGAAAAATAGCAAGAGTTAAGGTTCCTGGTCGCTAAGCAGGGTTTGTGTCGCGGACCGTGGGTCCGCGACAGGAATGCCTCGCGACCGAGGGTTTTAAGAGTATTAAGACTGGTGTCCCTAGACACCCATGTCGCGGAACAGCCTTCCTGTCGCTAGACGTGGTCTCGCGACAGGAAGAGGTTAGCGACATGGATGGTTCAGGACACGAGTCAGTAAAAGCAAAAATGAACAGTGGCATGCAAACAGCGTGATCTCTCCCTATTTCAGATTAAAAAGCTATTCTAAGCTAAAATAACCAAACAGAATTTGAAATAAACAAGAACATGCTGAAACAAAAATATATCTACCTAAAACAGTATTTAAAATAAAGCAAAACCTAATCTAGGGTTCAACCACGCATAAGCATGCACCATCATCCAAAAATAAAGAAGCAGTAAGCAATAGTAGGAGCAATAGGGGTCAAATGACCCAAATAAAATGAAAGCAATAAAAATCCATGGGTTAATATCACCCATTTCATGTTTTTGGGACTCATTTCCAGGTTAACTTCCCATTTTATAAGATGGGTTTGATAATACCCATGATTTGGGGTATTTCAAACCCTAAAAACAAGGTTTAGAAAATAAATCATGATATGAAACTGGCTACCTAGCTAAAAAACAGAAAACAAACTCTGAAATTTAAGCTACACTAGGCTAAACTAGGGCAGAAATTAAATAATACATGGAAACAAAACTAAACTAAACTACCTAGAGAGAATCCTCCAAGCTCTCTTCAAGAGAATCAAAAAATGTCTCGCTCCTCTTGGGCACATAGGGATCACCATATATTTATAGAGGTGAAACCCTAGGCCCATGGGCCTTGATCTGAGGCCCGTGTCGCAAGACATCACACACATCTCAGCCATGTCGCGGATCACGCGATGTGGCGCGAACTGGGGCATTATGCTGCAAAGCTTCACGACTGGGTCTGGTCTTCAATTCTGTGTCGCTAGCCACACTCCTGTCGCTAGGCCATGTATCGCGCCACGGGGCTAGCGACAGGGCTCTAGGGACAGTTTCTTCTTCAGTTCGATGCTGGTGGCGCGGGACTCCTCCTGTGTCGCTAGGCCATGCTCCGCGACAGGGGCCTAGCGACACAGTCTTTCTGGACTGGCTTCTTCTTCAGTTCACTGTTGTGGCGCTAACCTCCCCCCTGTCGCTAGGCCATGCTCCGCGACAGGAGTGTCTAGCGACAGGGTATTTTTGGGCACCGTCAAGTTGGGCCGGATGGGCCAAAACTGCAATTTGTGGGCTTTTCTTTCTTTTCCTCATTTTTTGTATTTTGTGGGCCTATTTTATTCTTTTGCCCATCTTTTTCATTCATTTTTCTTTTTCTCATGTTTTTGGATTTTTCTAACATAGATGTGTAATAAAATTACATATTTATGCATTTTTCATACTAGCTTATTATTTTTACAATTATGCATAAATCAGTCCAATTCAACTGCTTTCTTATTTAATATAAGACCGGAATGCGACCAAATGCCCGTTTTAGACACGGAAATGGATTGAAAATAATGGTCATTTCTGGCCATTATCAAACGCGCTTCTGGCAAGATACATGGGTGGAGAGAGGCCGGCCACTTAGAGAGATGTTTCCAAGGATATTTGCTCTCGCTGACAACAAAGATGGGAAAATAGCAGATTTTGGTATCTGGAGGGGTTTTGAGTGGGAGTGGAGGATTAATTTGCGTAGGCCTTTATTTGATTGGGAGAATGGAGTATGGAGTGACCTGCTGCATGTAATAAACATACAGCCCTTGTGTCGGTATATGGTGGACAGAGTTGCTTGGCTTAGAGAACCGAATGGCCAATATAATATAAGATCATGCTGGAATTGCAATGGAGACAGAAGTCAGGCAGAGGCTAGTTAAGTGTGGCGACGCTTATGGAAGATCAAATGCCCTATGAAAATGAGGCTCTTGGCGTGGAAGCTGCTACACGAGGCACTTTCAGTAAGGATGCTGATGGCCAACAGGGCACAAATGCATGTACAAAACATACAATGCCCTCATTGTGGAAATGATAATGAGTCTATCGAACATCTTTTCTGTAAATGTGATAAAGTAAGTAAGCTATGGTACCAAGGAGCAGCATGGTTTGGGATGGCCTGGGTGCAGTCTGGGAAGGTCAAAGCATTAGTGGAAGGTTGGTTGAGTTTCGATGGCAAGATAGGGAATAGGGAGGCTTGGCTTTTAACAGGCTTAGCAATCATATGGACAGTCTGGAAAAAGCGAAATGAGGTGATCTTCGGTGGAAAGCAATTTAACTGTGAGCTAGCATTGGAAGAAGTCAGGCGGACGACGGGAATATGGTGGAAATCAATGATGAGGGATATTGATATAAGTTTGGTCTGTGTGGACTTCGACTTTCCTAAAAACTTAATACAGCGGAACAGATTGGTCCACCAGGCTCTGCGGCAAGGGATGGTTTGGGAATGGCCAAGAGACGGTTGGTGGAAGATCAACACGGATGGATCATCTATGGGGAATCCAGGGCCGACAGGAGTGGGGGCTGTCATCAGAGACAAGGAGGGGAATGTTATCTATGTGCTGTCGGATAATATTGGCTTTACAGATTCGACGATGGTCGAATTTTCAGCTATCAATCGGGTGTGTAATGCGCTGATTCAAGACCAAGGATTTCCCCTACCTAGGTTGATTTTCGAATGTGATTCAATCAATGTGGTACGATGGCTTAAGGATCCAGGGAGAATACCATGGAGATTTCACCATCTGTTAAGTCCAATTCTGGAAATTTTGAATTTTGCTGGAAAAGTATCAATTCAACACATTTTTAGAGAAAGAAATGATGCTGCAGATCGGTGGGCAAGACTAGGTGCAGCTGGTGAAGGTGCGATTGAAAAATGGTGTTAAATGGCAGGTTTGAGTTGGAGGGATGGCCTCGCAGATATAGTGGCGTAGCAGGAGCTGCTGGTATTGAATTGATGGCCTGTGGAATAAGAAAAGAGTAGCAGATCATATGTTAGCGGTTTGAAGTGCCTGGAACTCACATTGAAGCAGGGGGTATTTTTGTAATGTATGAACATTAATGGTGTTAGGAGGTGGATGGGGGGGGGGGGGGGGGGGAAGGAACTGCCCCGGCGAGGGGCAAACTTGGAGCTGTCTCGGTCTTTCCTACAGTGAAGGCAAAGCTTTGAAATAAATATATATATATATATATATATATATATAAATATAATAAATCTTTATGCAGGTATTCAAGAAGCGGGAGCGGGGACTGTAAAGAGGAATGTCGCTATTTTCATGTTCAGATGTTGTGTGCAATACTTCAAGTAAATGAGGACTGAAGCTATCTTGACGCTGAGGGTTCTACTGCTACGTTTGGTGTCCACAATGGCCGTTCATTGACTGAGACAGAACTGAAGTTACCTTCCATTGCTAGTATGAGTAATCTCATATATTGCCCGGTGAGACCTGAGCCTTACGATTTCTTAATGCATACATTGGTGGTGTTCATACTGACATTCCTTAACTTGCTTAAACATACATATTGAGCCTGCATTTACTCATATCCAGTGTATTGAAAAGGTTAAGGGCATTGGACTAACCCGTTGGTTTTTTCTCCCACAATTCTCTCTTACCCCTCATGTGCAATGTTAGAGCCTAAAAAATTTTCCATCTTTTTTTCACTTCACATTTTGTCCCGTTTACCTCCAGCCTTATCCTTTTTAGCCATACAATATTTTTGTCCTTTGGGGTGCTCATGAACTGGTCACGTATCTCTATATGGAAAACTCTGTATGATGTCGCAATTTTGGTGTTGGGAATGGTAAGATGTATGGTATGCTATTGGAAAGTGTGTGGGTGTGTTCCAAATAGCAAGTGATTGGGGTTCAGGATTTGAAATAGAGAAGTATAGTTGATGATCGGATCTTTTGCTTAAATTATTGGCAGTGGCCTGCCCCTAAAGAAAAAAGGAAAATGATATCATCAAAAAAAAAAGAAGAAAAAGTGGGGCTCTGGAAATATGTTGTGGGGCAGTTTCAATCTGATGAGCTTTTTGCAAGTTAGCATTTAGAATTGAGATGAGCTTCATGGTTTATTGGAGTGGCTAAGTACATGTTTTACATGGTTTTGGTGTTCTATTGATTAGTTTCATGATTCGAGTGTTGAGATGAGCTCAATGGTCTTCACTGTTTAGTTTGCAAATAGGTTTTGGAATTTCAAATTGATGAGCTTCGAATTTTTGGAGTGATCACTCATTGACGGTTCCTTACCCCATCTTCATCTTTTTCTTTCCCCTACCTTTGTCCCTTCTTAAACCTATCTTCTGTCCCTTGGTTTTCAATACACTGGATTAGAGTTCTATGCAGGGAAGATGTGTTTTTTTCAAGTGAGTTTTTGGGATTGTCTTTGGACTTACCAATCCCACTGCTGTTGATAATCCTGAGTGCGGTGAACTATGGGATGGCTGCTGTTATGTTTGATAGTTGAGCTCTGAGACTTTCTACTAGAGAAGGGAGGATGAATGAAGTACTACAACCTTTTGGATTGGATTCTGAATGGTGCTAATTAGGCAGCAGATGTTTTAAGTTGAAGGGAGTAAGCTGCTGAAGATGGTGTTGCTTAGTTTTGCTGTTGCTGGAGCTCCAGAACGCCCACAACATGCTACTGAAGATGCTGCTATGTTATGAGGCTGCCGCTGCATCACTCCTTCGATGATCCAAGACTGATGTTGCTTTGGGTTGACTGTTGATGCATTATTTATGAGGCTGCTGCGGCTGTGGTGGGTCTCGGAAATTCATGGTGGGTACTAAAGAGGATTGGCTAAAATTGGTATGGGAGGTGAAGTGGATCATTTTAGATAGCAAGTATAAGGCTTTCTTAATCCTCTCTGATGGCATAATGCTTTTGGTTCTGTATAATGGAGGCCATCTTCTAACATACTCCTGTCTTGTGCTAAACTGTATTCCAACTTTTGGTTTACTATGGAATAAGATTTCTTTCCCTAAAAAAAAAAAATTATTAAAGTCGCAGTCAATATAAACCTGACATTTATCAATTTCTCACTAGTCATACAATCTTCATCTTTGAAATGATGAATATTTTCTTTGCAAAATGATGGATCTTTTAATTTATTTCTAATTTCTAAATCCAACAGATAAATTTAATCCATCTTAACCCCATTATGTGGAACAAATTTAAAAAGCTAAAAATAATACTTCATTAGTTTGTTTTAAGAGTTATATTTTGACATTTGTTACTGTTCATTGTTGCATTTCACTTAAATTTTTATTATAGTTATACAAGTTAAAATATAGACAAGTGAGATGTTATTGGATTCGTCTCAGCTTGTAGTTTTTAATATCAAACTTTTAAATTTTTTAGTTGTACCGAACTTAAATTATTAATAATTTAAAATGCATTGGACTGCGTGAAAATAGGATATGTAACGGGCGATTTACATGTATTTCAAATTTTTATCTTTTTTTTTTTTAACTCGCCCGTTGAATATGCAAGTTTCACTATTCACATTGACTTTATTTAATATTTTTTTTAAAATTTTCTTATATGCGAGTTCTATTGTATTGATTTTTATTATTATTTTTTTATTTAGGTCGCCTGTAGAACAAAAGATCCAACATTTTTTTAGAAAAAAATTATTTTTTCGTCGCCGATTAAACAAGCGACTAGAGGCCATTTTGGGAACCCGATATTAAATATGTATTACAAATCATTTTATATGTCCTTCTGCCAAAGGTAGTGGTTCAAGCAACATGATTTGCTTCTTAAAATGCTCAAAATCTCTGGGGGACTTGGGGGCTTAGGTTCGAGCCTCGAGTATGTAAAAATCTGTTTTGGGAGATATACCCTTAATTTCCCATACAGATACTCGAGGGATTAGTCTCAGGTCCAATGTGATCTGAGAATACCCGGTTATTGACCAAAAAAATCTCCAGGGGGCTCGAATTCTCTATATCCGGCTAGAGTTCTTCATTGAAAGCGGGTTAACCATCCAAAATGCCTGATTTAGCTGATTTGTAGAATTCGAGTATACCATCTAGAAAATGGGTAATCCACGAGTAAACGGGTATTCGTAAAATATTGTTTCAATAAATCTTAATCAATTTCTCTTATCCCAATCCACACTAAATAATTTGCTTTTTAGAATTAATAAATATTATGTAAACTACATACGTAAATATGAAAACGAATTCAATAATTAAAGAATTAACATAAAGTCCATTCTAATAATATTACAAGGTGTTTGTATAAACTGCAAGAAAATAGATTATCTGATTATTGCATTTTCAAAATGCAAATAATCAATTTAACCGGTAAAATGTGTGCTGCAAACCTGATTATTTGCGTTTTCGTTTTTAAAATGCAATAATCAAATAATTTGTTTGAAATCGCTGATCCAAACACCCACTATATTATACTCTTCCATCCAAACAAAATAACTCATTTGACTTTTCATCGTTGTTAATTATATTATTAGATTTGTATAATCACATAGTTTTAATATATATTTTATATAATTTTTAAATGTACACATTTAAAAATATTAACCATTAAATAAGTGGATTGAACTCCATACCTAAGTCAAATGAGATATCTATTTTGGAAGAAGAGAGTACTATATTTATAATAAATATATATATATACATACATATATGAGTAAAAGGTTTGCTAATTCTTTTTAGCGAAGCCGAAGCCAGAAAATAAGAAGAAAAAAAAGACTGAAACAAGTAGTCCAAACCAAGAAAGAGGAAAAAGGAAACATAAACTAAATTCGAGAAAACCAGACGCCCAAAATATCTGCCTCAAGGTCCTTTTGTAGAAAATCCGGCGGGAATGCCCATGTGGTGTAGAAACATTCATTTGAGTCCTATATATGGCCGGTGAAGGTGATTGGAGAATAATAAAAATTGTATATTACCCTATATGGCCGGTCAAGGGGCCCCATTTTTTTATATTATTTTTTAAATTTATGTATTTCTTTTTAATTTCTTGTATTTTTTTATATTTTATTTTATAGTATTTCTTTCAAAAAATTTGAATTTAAGATATATATATATATGTATTTGTATTTTTTTACTCTTTGTAAAGAACTACACCGTTGACTCTTTTCGAATATACGCAATAGGCCCTTTTGGTGCAAGACTTAAAAATAAACAATAATTAATTTTTGATATTTTAAATTTTTTTATTATAGTGATATGAACTATAAATAAATTATAATTTATAGTAGTTTTTAATATTATGCGTGAGCCTCATTTTCGTTATAGAATATAAGCAATAGGCCCTTTTAGTGCCTTTTATTGTCTACTAGTAATTTATTATCCCTACAATAAAATTGGAGTCTCTATGAATCAATAGGATTCCTTTTGCCAATCCGGGTCAACTCGTTATCGGTTAACTTATTTAATTATATTTGTTCGGTTATAGAATGACGCCCATCTTAGTATCCTTGTTCCTGCGACATATTCCCATATCATTTCAATTATACTTGTTATCTACTTGGCACCCTCCCAGTAACATTAATTTTTACCATTCCGATTCTTTTTCACCAAAAATCGAACTTTAATAAACTTCGCGAATTCCTTTTAACTGAAACAGAATTGTTCCACTCTATGTTTATTTATCTTCGTTGTTCTTCTATTCGGTGACGTGTAGACTTTTAACTTCTAGTCGGGAAAGAGATAAAGCTTATGCAAGTCCTACTGTTTCCTAATATATTCTATTTAAGTATAATACTTGAGGGTAATCGTTGTGCTTTACTGCACCTTGATATCTCATTCTAATTGCATTCATCCTTTAACTTGTTAGTTGAAGCACTCTTTACTGGTATAAGCATCTTGTTGTAAAACAAGGTGCTCTACCTATCTGTATTCATTTGTGTTCTGCAAACAATGATTTTAGTTGTTTTGCACTTCTTTCCATCTGTATCGGAAGATTTTGGCTCCCGATATAATTTTGAATTTATCATACTCTTGGAAATTTGATCTCATCTTCTACCTTGTGTTGGAGATTGTTCGTTACTTTGGTGATGCAGGTTAATCCCAATGCGAGAACTTCTTTGGAACCGTTGAGATAACGCTGCACTTTGTGCAAATTGGCAGCGTGAATATGAAGCAAAACATCCAACAGTTCGAAGTTGGGAGCGACTGATTCAAGATGAAAATTGACTATTCGGAGCAGAACTCAGTCCTAACACAATCCAAATAAATTCTCGGGGAATAATTAACTGTTTTTACACTTAGGAATTGTGTAATATATCCTCGGAATAAGAGGGGATCTCGAATGCCGTCAAGACTAAAACTACGAGCCGAAGATTGAGATGGCTCCCAGGGCAAAATTCACTGAAGTTGGGAACGGTAAACATGGGATTGGAGTGGATTGTATTAAATTTCCAACGTTCCGATAAGAAAACACATGGCTGCCAAGAGAATTGTGTGAGAGATGCAACGGAACACAGTGGCTTAAAGCCAACATAATGATTGTATATCAGAAATCGCGATGCATGAAGTAAAAGTGCCAGAAGAAACACGATAGGTGGTGGATGGTGAGCTCGTTTAAAGACGACACATCTAATTGATATGTCAAAGGTCGATGGAGATTTAAGGGAAAAAGGCTACTGCTTACATTAGAATGACAAATATGATCTGGATTGTAACGACTGGTTACGAGTTTGTGAGCTGGTTTCCATTTTAGCGAGAGAAATATCTGGTGATGTTAGATTTCTTTTACAATAGCCAAAGACGTCTGAGTGTCAAGTTGGCATTATATAAGAATTGATCAAGAAGAAGGCGAGGAATCCTTCGAAAAATGATAGGTTCTTCGAAATGAGAAGAGTTGAGTTTTGAACTCTTCAAGAGACAACTTGAGTTGTCGAAAGTTATCAAAGGCAGACTGGAGAAGAATCTCTAAAGACCAGAAGATGGTGTGAACCTGAAGAGGTGAATCATAGAGTTCCATGAGAATAAGGTTTACTCCATGTAGTCAAAACGTGAATGAGGCGAACTGGACTTGAGGGTAGACCGGACTCCAAGCCAGTGGTTTATTGGTCAGCATGAAGAGGATTGGAAATGAGATCTATCACTTGAGTCCGTAGCTGGGGCCAGAATACATACGATACGTTCTACATATTTCAATTGAGGTAAGTATCATTTGATTTGAACGAAGTCAAGCAAGTTGTTGAAGTGAAGCTTGACTAGAGTCAAGATTATGAATCGTTACTAAAGGCAACTAACCAAATAAAGGATGAAGTATTTCAGCATAAGGCTCTCCAAATTGTGAAAAGAATTTTGGTCCCAATGTGGGATACTAATGCGTGTATGGGACCGATATAAGCACATGGGAAAGGTGCTCTGAGTAGAATCTGATTCCAACTTAATGAAGTTAACGTTCTGGTTCATACCCTTATTTCATTCGAGGATGAATAATCCTAAGGGGGAGGGATTGTAACATCCCGAGTAATTAATTCATGATTAAATTAATTTAATTATGATTAATTATATAAAAGGGATTAAATAATGATGAATTCCATAATTTGATATTGGTGGTCCAACCCAAGTTTGATCTAACAAGGGTTGCTTAAGATTATTTAAGAAGAATTGGGGCCAAATTGAGAATAGAGAATTTGCAAGTGGGTTCTTTGACCTTAAATTGGGGGAAATTAAAATTAGAGATTCCCTAATTCATTTCCACTCAACTTACGGGGATTGAGAGAGACAAGGAGGAGGGCCGACAGGAGAGAAAGGAAGTGGGATGGAGGGAGTGAAGAGCGACGACGAGAGTGAGGGCGCGAAGAGCTCAACTTTAAAGGTATGAAATCTCCATCCTTTCCATCCACTTTTTCTGATTTTGTTGATTTTGGGGGAAGAAACGGATTTCTCCATTGTTGGAGAAGGAAGCTCGATGCTCACCGGAGGAGAGGGGAGGCGCGGCGGTGGGGCAGCACTGCCGTGAGAGGAGGCCGGAATGGCGGAGCTCGTGGAGCCGAGCTGCTGCTCGGGAGAGCAGCGCACCTCTGTGTGCTGCTGTGCAGCGGCGAATCCGCCGTTGCTGCTGGCGGCTGCCGCCGGCGAAACGCCGGCGGCCAGGTGGTGGCGGTGATGATTTGGTGTTCCGGCAGTGGGTGGTGGTGTTTGTTGGTTGGTGAGTTAACTTGTTTGAATATTGTTGTGTAATGTGGATTTAATTGGTTTTGTGGTATTCAATTCCTTGTTTAAATGTGTAAGATTGTGAATCCTTGAGCAAGTTATGTAACACCCCGGTTTTTGGTCACCCAGGTCGGGATGTCACCGCCACACCTCTCTAGCAAGACACGGTTTCTCCGAGCTCACTAAAGAGATGCAAGGCTATGGTTTTTTTCAGAATTTAAAACATTCAAACAGCCCATTCATATATAATTTTAAAATAATACATCAAAGTTGCAGCGGAAAAATAATATTTACACATATAACGCAGCGGAATTTAAATATAGGGCCAACATGGCCTAATCACGGGTTAAACAGGCCCGTTCATGCAAGATCTAGTCTAATACAAAAATTCAAATAATATATCATCCCAAGCTTCCCGTGTATGCATATGACGATGCATAATTCTCAACTCTGGAAGGAAAGAAATAAAAATGGTTTTGGTCAGCACTACGTGCTGAGTAAGTTAACACGTACAAGATTATGAGGTTTCAAAGCCTTTATTTAAATTTAATGAAAACATGTGCATAATTTAAACAATTCATGTAATCGCATAATTTAGAAGACATGGATTCATAAGATTATCAATATAGCTTGCAACGTAATTAAATAAGTTGCCATGAATTTAAAAACACAAATTATCAAGGACTTAATTGGATTCCCTTATCGATGTATCGTTTCGATTCTTTTACAGATCACCACCGCTAGGGCTCTTATGTCCGCCAGCCTTACGCCTGGGCTCTTATGTCCACAGGTATCATGGTCAATACAGATCTTTTAATTAGAGTTAATCCGTCCGCTAGCCATACGATCAGTGTTTCGCTAGGGCTCCTACGTCAACCTAGACATACACTTGGGCTCTTATGTCCCAAGCCGCAGAGAACATTGACAGTATCTAGCTTAGTCATAACCCGCAATATTTTAATCTTCTTGTTTCGTGTATCGTATTTCAAAGTATTTATATCCGTTTCAACCTCAAAGGTTAATTTCACCGTTTCCACAAGATTTCAAGTTTTGACTCGGTCAACCACAGTTTACTCTAAAAATTGTCTAAACTCAGATTTAATTTCAAAAATTCCGAAATTTCACGACTGACTCCAAAACTTCGAGATCTACAACTTTCATGTTTTAACTTTTTCGATCCGAGATACCGAAATAGGTCAAAAACACTAATTTTCACAGAAGTACTGTTCTGTCCGAATTTCATATAACTCAGTTTAAAGATTTCAAGATCTACCATAGCAATTCAACTCCAAATTTGATGAAATTTTGCAGAGATCATCTTAAGATAATTATCTACAACTTTCATGTTCGGCTAAAGATCTAATTTGGCCTAGAACCCTAGTCAAAAACGTCAACAAGTTCGAATCTATGTTCTGTCCAGTTTTCAAGATCCGATTTTAACCAGTTCGGTTTGGGGTGGATTTCTTATATCAAATCATCACGAAAATTTCTGAAATTTTACGGAGGTATTCATAACGTATAGATCTACAACTCTTATGTTCAACGCCAAGCCTAGATCGGTCTAG
The DNA here is from genome assembly GCA_030278955.1 of Hygrophila difformis. NCBI lineage: Eukaryota > Viridiplantae > Streptophyta > Magnoliopsida > Lamiales > Acanthaceae > Hygrophila > Hygrophila difformis. The sequence continues at coordinate 43,846,072 of JAOANR010000002.1, read as the reverse complement.
ATCTAAGGTAGAAATCACCAACAAGTTCGAATAAAGAATCTATCATCGTTTAAAGATCTAAATCTAAAGCAGGCTCGTTTACGATCATTTTCGGATATCGAAACACGATGAAAAATTATGAAATTTTTACAAGAGCTAGATCAGTGTCTTAGGAATATTTTTCGTGTTTTAGGTTTTCTCGTTTGAACGTTTGAAGGGGTCCGAATAAATTCAATAAAAGTGCTGCGCCGGTGTAGACAGATTTTAGGTAGGATTCCATGAGATCTATACGTTCAAATCTTTTAACAACCCAAAACCAAAGTAAGCGTTAACTTACTGATTGTTGAGCGTCCGGGATCTTCGATTCGGAGGCGTGGCTTCCCGTCCTCCGTTTATCCTCTCCGTTTGTCGGGTTCTTCGCTCTCGATTCGGATCGGGGGTTTAGAATAGGAAAAAGGATGAGATTAGGATTCGTTTTTGAATCAAGAATGTATAGAGGAATAGATCGGATCTTACCAAGGCGATAGAAGACCCCAATTTCGTCCAAGTCAGTCCTTCCTCTCGGTGTTGTGCCTCCGACGACTTCGGGATTAGGGTTTCGACGTATAGAAAGATGTAGGGTTTCGTAAATGTATTCGGAGCTCCTAGGTGGTCTTATTTATAGATATCTAAGACCTAGGGCGTCCAAAATGTGACCCCAAGGGTCTTGGGTCGAGAGATGTTCAACCGAAAGTCGAAAAATCCGCGTTCGGGCGAGAAAATCTCGCTTGGTTTGTTGCTGCCAGAGTGGCGCGGTCGTGGCGCGGTCTAAGGCCAACAACCGCGCGGCCAGCGCGCCACTCACGCCTGGACTCCGGTTCGGGCGGGTCGTGCGATCCGTCGTGCTTTTCCTCTCTCCTTCGGACTTCTATCCCTCTATGTTCCCAGATTCCGATTTCCGGGGTATCTTCGGGCTCCGATTTCCTATCTTAATTTTATTCGGACCTAAATTTATATTTGGACTCGAGTTATTGAGTCTATCGGTGTCGGGTCTCCGTGTAACCATTTATTCGATTAAATTGTCTTCGGCTTCCCGGGTTCTCGGAATTTTGTTTCCTTTTTAATTTAAATTCCATTTCTCATCTTTTATGATTCTTTATCCATTTATCATGTTTATTATATTTATTTATTTATTTATTTATTTATTTTATGTTGCAAAATTCTCGGGTATTACAGTCTACCCTCCTTAAGAATCAACTTCGTCCTCGAAGTTGTGTTTCGGCTTTTCTCGTGCTAAGGTCTTTTGTTTATTTTATTATTTTGTGACTGAACTTAGAATTAAAACTTCTAAGCTGCCTACGTACCATGTGAAGGGATCAAGCCATAACGTAGTTCAAAACAAGTTGAATTTGCTTATTTATAATTTGGGATACATGATATCGAGTCGAACTCCAAAAATAAATGACTACGGGGTATCACATCCTCTCCCCCTTAGGACTTCAGTTATGTCCCCATAACTGTCTACTCATTATTCTCAAGAGGATTCGGGTTTTGGTCTTGTTCCTCGTCACTCTCTCCTTGCTGAAGGTTCACCAAATCTACTCTCTTCTCGATCGCCTCCACTGGCGTTCGACATCCACTAGCCTTGTGACCAAGCTTGCCGCACCTACGGCAGGTTCCAGGCTTCGGGCATTGGCGCACCAGATGTGCATGGTTGCATCGTGGGCATCGTGGTATAAACGCACCATGGTTGTCGTCTCCCCCATTGTTGAGACCTTTATTTCCTTTCCTTCGGGATCCATTGTCTTTCCTAGAGTTGTTATTGTTGTCTTTCCGATCCTTCTTCTCAAGTCCTTGCGAGTCCTTGCTCGACTCACCATGTTCCTTACGCTTCAATTGCTGGATTCGAGCAATTGATACGGCGCGATCATATATCGTCTGCAGGTTCGTGAATTGTCCTACTGCAAGTATCTCCCGGATACTAAGGTTCAGACCCATCTCGAATTTCTGAGCCTTGTCAGAGTCGGTTGGTACTATCCTCGCAGCGAATCGTACTAGCTCCTTGAATTTGGTGTAGTATTCTTGTACTGTTTGTGCACCTTGCTTTAGGTTGATGAATTCCTCGTACTTCGCAGTCTTGGTGCTCAGTGGGTAGAATCTTTCCCTAAAAGCTTCTTTAAGTTCTTCCCAGGTGTAGGCTTCTTCGTCTTCCACTGAATTCGCTTGGAGATTTTGCCACCACTCATCGGCTTCGCCTCCTAGGTAGTAGGTCACTACGTGTATCTTCTCCTCATCAGGGCACTTGATAGCATTCAAGAGCTTGTCAAAGGTACGGATCCATCCTTCCAACTTGGCTGGATCCTCTTGGCCGTCATAATGGGGTGGGTGGTAAGGGTTCACTAATGCCAAGTAGTTGACTCAGGCTACTGGCGGAGGTACTGTTTGTGTCCTATGTACCTCGGCATTTCCCAAGGCTACAAGGAGTTCCTCTACAGTTTTTAAACGTGCTTCCATATTATTGGGCGCTTGAGGCACTTGCTCTCCTAGGTTCTGAGGACTTTCACTGTTGTTGGGCGTGTTGGAAAGGTTAGCGTCAGTGCCGTTTGGACTCACCTTCCTTGGTTTTCTTCTAGGCGCCATTTTCTGTTATATGTGTATAGATTAGCTTATCTTGGTTCAGGTAGATCGCTCGAATGAGACGTTTCGTAAATTTCTAATTCGTACAAGGCTAGGAATGGCTAAGGCCGAGATTTATTACGCTTAGGCGTGTGTTTAGAGGGACATGATCTAGAACGAAGGCAAGATCAGTCTCTAGTGAGCGTTCCTAATTTGATGTCAAGCGTCTAAGTCATCTAGTGCAAGCAAAAGGTCTAAGTTATATTCGCCAAGATTCTAGGTTAACTTCGCCAAGATTCTAAGTTAAAATTCGCCAAGATTCTAAGTTAAAATTCGCCAAGATTCTTAGTTAAAATTCGCCAAGATTCTAAGTTCTCTACATAAAAGAGATGCAATATGCAAATGCGAATGATGATTTCCCCCCCCAAAAATGATTTATGCACTATATATATTTTTCCCATGGGTTTTAAAATAAAAATTTCTCCATGGAAATAATACTTTAAAATTTAAAATAATAGTCAAAATATTAATAATAGTTTAAAAATAATAATGGTTTCAAAATAATAGTTTAAAAATAGCCGGGCTCTGATACCAACTTTGGTATCAGATATTTTCTTTAAAATAAATAGCTTTAAAATATTCTGGTCTCTGATACCAACTTGTAACACCCCGGTTTTTGGTCACCCAGGTCGGGATGTCACCGCCACACCTCTCTAGCAAGACACGGTTTCTCCGAGCTCACTAAAGAGATGCAAGGCTATGGTTTTTTTCAGAATTTAAAATATTCAAACAGCCCATTCATATATAATTTTAAAATAATACATCAAAGTTGCAGCGGAAAAATAATATTTACACATATAACGCAGCGGAATTTAAATATAGGGCCAACATGGCCTAATCACGGGTTAAACAGGCCCGTTCATGCAAGATCTAGTCTAATACAAAAATTCAAATAATATATCATCCCAAGCTTCCCGTGTATGCATATGACGATGCATAATTCTCAACTCTGGAAGGAAAGAAATAAAAATGGTTTTGGTCAGCACTACGTGCTGAGTAAGTTAACACGTACAAGATTATGAGGTTTCAAAGCCTTTATTTAAATTTAATGAAAACATGTGCATAATTTAAACAATTCATGTAATCGCATAATTTAGAAGACATGGATTCATAAGATTATCAATATAGCTTGCAACGTAATTAAATAAGTTGCCATGAATTTAAAAACACAAATTATCAAGGACTTAATTGGATTCCCTTATCGATGTATCGTTTCGATTCTTTTACAGATCACCACCGCTAGAGCTCTTATGTCCGCCAGCCTTACGCCTGGGCTCTTATGTCTACAGGTATCATGGTCAATACAGATCTTTTAATTAGAGTTAATCCGTCCGCTAGCCATACGATCAGTGTTTCACTAGGGCTCTTACGTCAACCTAGACATACACTTGGGCTCTTATGTCCCAAGCCGCAGAGAACATTGACAGTATCTAGCTTAGTCATAACCCGCAATATTTTAATCTTCTTGTTTCGTGTATCGTATTTCAAAGTATTTATATCCGTTTCAACCTCAAAGGTTAATTTCACCGTTTCCACAAGATTTCAAGTTTTGACTCGGTCAACCACAGTTTACTCTAAAAATTTTCTAAAATCAGATTTAATTTCAAAAATTCCGAAATTTCACGACTGACTCCAAAACATCGAGATCTACAACTTTCATGTTTTAACTTTTTCGATCCGAGATACCAAAATAGGTCAAAAACACTAATTTTCACAGAAGTACTGTTCTGTCCGAATTTCATATAACTCAGTTTAAAGATTTCAAGATCTACCATAGCAATTCAACTCCAAATTTGATGAAATTTTGCAGAGATCATCTTAAGATAATTATCTACAACTTTCATGTTCGGCTAAAGATCTAATTTGGCCTAGAACCCTAGTCAAAAACGTCAACAAGTTCGAATCTATGTTCTGTCCAGTTTTCAAGATCCAATTTTAACCAGTTCGGTTTGGGGTGGATTTCTTATATCAAATCATCACGAAAATTTCTGAAATTTTACGGAGGTATTCATAACGTATAGATCTACAACTCTTATGTTCAACGCCAAGCCTAGATCGGTCTAGATCTAAGGTAGAAATCACCAACAAGTTCGAATAAAGAATCTATCATCGTTTCAAGATCTAAATCTAAAGCAGGCTCGTTTACGATTGTTTTCGGATATCGAAACATGATGAAAAATTATGAAATTTTTACAAGAGCTAGATCAGTGTCTTAGGAATGTTTTTCGTGTTTTAGGTTTTCTCGTTTGAACGTTTTAAGGGGTCCGAATAAATTCAATAAAAGTGCTGCGCCGGTGTAGACAGATTTTAGGTAGGATTCCATGAGATCTATACGTTCAAATCTTTTAACAACCCAAAACCAAAGTAAGCGTTAACTTACTGATTGTTGAGCGTCCGGGATCTTCGATTCGGAGGCGTGGCTTCCCGTCCTCCGTTTATCCTCTCCGTTTGTCGGGTTCTTCGCTCTCGATTCGGATCGGGGGTTTAGAATAGGAAAAAGGATGAGGTTAGGATTCGTTTTCGAATCAAGAATGTATAGAGGAATAGATCGGATCTTACCAAGGCGATAGAAGACCCCAATTTCGTCCAAGTCAGTCCTTCCTCTCGGTGTTGTGCCTCCGACGACTTCGGGATTAGGGTTTCGACGTATAGAAAGATGTAGGGTTTCGTAAATGTATTTGGAGCTCCTAGGTGGTCTTATTTATAGATATCTAAGACCTAGGGCGTCCAAAATGTGACCCCAAGGGTCTTGGGTCGAGAGATGTTCAACCGAAAGTCGAAAAATCCGCGTTCGGGCGAGAAAATCTCGCTTGGTTTGTTGCTGCCAGAGTGGCGCGGTCTAAGGCCAACAACCGCGCGGCCAGCGCGCCACTCACGCCTGGACTCCGGTTCGGGCGGGTCGTGCGATCCGTCGCGCTTTTCCTCTCTCCTTCGGACTTCTATCCCTCTATGTTCCCAGATTCCGATTTCCTGGGTATCTTCGGGCTCCGATTTCCTATCTTAATTTTATTCGGACCTAAATTTATATTTGGACTCGAGTTATTGAGTCTATTGGTGTCGGGTCTCCGTGTAACCATTTATTCGATTAAATTGTCTTCGGCTTCCCGGGTTCTCGGAATTTTGTTTCCTTTTTAATTTAAATTCCATTTATCATCTTTTATGATTCTTTATCCATTTATCATGTTTATTATATTTATTTATTTATTTATTTATTTATTTTATGTTGCAAAATTCTCGGGTATTACAAGTTATGTATTGGCTTGGTTGTTGGAATATTTGGATTTTTGGAAGTGTCGAAATTGGGGATAGTGTAGAAATATGATTTGGGGGAGTTCTTGGAGTGATATATTGATTACTTAATTTTTAGAGTATGTGAGTTTGGTTTATATGGATTGATTGGATTATGTTAAAGTGGATTGAAGGATTTTATGGCTTAAATGATGATGAATTCCATAATTTAAATTGTTTGTATATTTGGTGTACTTATGCACTAAGGTGGAATGCTCAAGTTTTATGGATTTTTGTTGGGCATTCTATATTCAAAGTTTGACATGGGTTGCTCGAATTGTTGAGAGACTTTGATTTTGTTTTTATGGATTTTGTTATGATTCACGGGATCTAATGGTTTAGGCCTTTAAAATTGGAGTAATGAATGTTGGAAATTTTATAAAATCTATTTCTTTTAAAATCTTGTGGAATAGTTTTAGTGATTAAATCAATTTTTATTATCTTTGTTAATTATCCTTGTTTGGCTATTTAAGTGTTGTAAAATCATATGTGGGTAATATGAAACCATCGGTGTTAGTTAATCTACTAACTAATATCATTAGTTGGTTGGTTGATTTAATTGATTAAAACTGGGGAATTGACTATGTTTTGATTATTTGGGTATTGTTGTCGAATGGGTTAAATTGGATTGCTTGCTAGATCGTATTGGTGTTGATTGGTGGGATAGAAGAAATTTGTTGACGGTGATTGGGGATGAATGTTGGTGTTGGAGGAAGGGATTATTGTGTTGGTATTGCTATGAGAATTATTTTAATTCTTATGATGGTATTGATTTTAATTCTTATGACGGTATTGTTGTGTAGGGACAACCGTGAGTTTATATCAAGCCGTTGTGGAGAATGAAGATGTTCAAACGGGAAGCTTTGAAGACTTATGATAAAGGCAAGGGTTAGAATAGCATTTTTGATAGGGGTTAGGTCATGAACTTAGGAATAGACTACCATTATATTAGTCTATTGTTGCCTTAGATTGAGAACTCTCGTGTGTACGGATTCCCTGCGTATAATTATGTTGCCTTAGATTGGGATCTTCCATGTGATCGGATTCCCTGCGTATCTTGCCTTAGAAATTAGGGAATGCCGGGTGGACGGATTCCATGCGAATTGATTATGAATTTATGCTTTCGAGTCGTGAGATTGGGCATGCGTTTAGTATTATTATGATTTGTGACTTTATGCTTTCGAGGATACAAATATCATGTCTATGCTTTCGAGTGTTAACTGGGCAAGCTTGATTATTTGATTATCTTGGGCATGTTTATTGTGATGATTGTTTGTTATACTTTCGAGAACTATGTTCTGGGCATGTAGGCTTTCAAGAGCGAGATGCTCTGAGCTAGTACCCGCTAGATGTGGTTCGATCCTTGGGGATGCCACTCCGTAAGTCCACTTGACCCTTTATGCATGTAGTGCTCGCGGCGGGTGCACTGTAGGTATCTCTTCCGACCATTAAGGTGAGGTGGAGCCTTAATGGGGAGGAATGCCGGCCATGGTATTAGGATGCGCGCTAGACATTCTTCTGTGTTGCATTTAGGGTAGATAGAATCTATAGGTCATAACATTTCATCTCATCATTCATCATGCATCTTTTATTGCAGTGGTTGAAGCACCGGTATGGGACTGTGTGATGTTTATTTCCTGTATTTACTTATGCTTTAATTATTGGTATTATTATTGTTAATATTATTATTTTTATATTATTATTGTTAACATAGTAGTTAAAATACCCCATTTCCCCTGCTATATCTATTCCTTGCCAGTACGTTGTACTGACACCTTGTTGCTGTTGTCTGTTTTATAGATCCTCCTACGGATAGCGCAGAGCGCGATGATGGGGGTTCGGGTTGAGCGGACTAGTTAGGCCGCATCTCTGCTTATTTATTCATGTGGAATATATGTTCATGTTATTTTATATGACTTGGGTTATGGAAATTACTTGTTGATGTAGATGTGATCGGTGAGTCACTTAGGATTTATTATGTGTTGATAATGGTATTAGAATTATGTTCTATTGTTATATTATTTCAGGGCTTGTCGTCCGGATATGCCATATGATATTCCTGGGGTTGTTCACTGCTTATTTGGTATTTATATGATTGTGGTACAGGTTTGTGTTTTTAGCTCGCTTCGTATTGACTGTCTAAACTGAGTGATCAACAGTTTAGAATAGTTAATACGGCGGTGACGTCACGAAAAATGTTTTAAAATTTGCGGGGCGTTACATGTTGGTATCAGAGCTGTTATGCTCTATTATGTGCTAAAAACTTGATAAAAGCATGTGGTGAGGTGTGCGGGGATTACATACAGAATAGGTTTGCATTTTCATATGCTAGCTAGATTTATTTTGATGCTATGACCTCTGTTAATTATACTGCACACCTTGTGAATTCAAGACATGGTTTGCAAGATAACTGTGGGAGGATAATAAGGATATATTCAGGGGATCTATGCTTAATTTCAATTAGCGACTTATTTAGAAGTTGCAAAATAGTAAATGTTATCATTACTACTGTTTGCTTTGGAAATACTGATAACTTATTTGTTGTGACAATGCTTGGGATCTGTCTTTAAGATAGATTGCAGGTATTGAAGATTGGGACAACTTGATTGTGAAAGATCGTGAGGAAGCACTCGAGCCATTAAGCGCGTGTCAACAACAAATTCTTAATGTGAGCCCTATAGCTATTTGGAGCTGATCACACAAGCAAAGTCAGGTTATATAGATATTGAATGATGATCCATCGTCAGTAGATGATCAAAACATCATGAGAACAATATCTCAGACATCTTAAAATCTTAAAGATATGATAGGTAACTCATCCGAGTGTACCGACCAACGGAATTAAGGTGGCATTCATTTTGAGATATTGAATCGAGTACACCACAGAGATTACCGAAGAGCGTGATGCTTGTAAGCGCATATACATAATTATTTATTATTTATGTATTTATCGATTACGCTTTATCTTTTAACTCTCCTATTTTATTTTCTTAATTATGAGAAAATGAGTTCCTCTATTATTCACTCTTGCTTCTTCTGGAGATTTTATTTGTACATTTTAGTACCAATTCTTCTCTCCGAGTTAAACCCTTTTGGTTGTGACATGTACTGTCAAATCACTCGAGGCCATCTGAATGGTTCTCGTTACTACTCTGTCAACATTGATATTTTCTACCGTTTCAATATTTTAAATAGTTCGACTTACATGTCAACTACACTGTTATGTGTAAATACATTTATTTAAAATTTTCAAACTATCCTATCGTTCTCTGATTATATGATAACATTGTCAATGACTTCCTTACATATTTTGGAAGTTTCTTTAGTACCTGTTTGAGCCTGAGGTAGCTCTTTCCTTTCATCTATTATTCCTCATTTTAAATTCTGTACTACTATTCCATTTCCATCGGAGTAGAGTCGTTTCCTACTGAGCATTTTGTTAGTGCCTTTTATTGTCTACTGATTTATTATCCCTACAATAAAATTGGAGTCTCTATGAATCAATATGATTCCTTTTGCCAATCCGGGTCAACTCGTTATCGGTTCACTTATTTAATTATATTTGTTCGGTTATAGAATGACGCCCATCTTAGTATCCTTGTTCCTGCGATATATTCCCATATCATTTCAAAAATCATTATACTTGTTATCTACTTGGCACCCTCCCAGTAACATTAATTTTTACCATTCCGATTCTTTTTCACCAAAAATCGAACTTTAATAAACTTCGCGAATTCCTTTTAACTGAAACAGAATTGTTCCACTCTATGTTTATTTATCTTCATTGTTCTTCTATTCGGTGACGTGTAGACTTTTAACTTCTAGTGGGGAAAGAGATAAAGCTGATGCAAGTCCTACTGTTTCCTACTATCTTCTATTTAAGTATAGTACTTGAGGGTAATCGTTGTGCTTTAATGCACCTTGATATCTCATTCTAATTGCATTCGTCCTTTAACTTGTTAGTTGCAGCACTCTTTACTGGTATAAGCATCTTGTTGTAAAACAAGGTGCTCTACCAATCTGTATTCATTTGTGTTCTGCAAACAATGATTTTAGTTGTTTTGCACTTCTTTCCATCTGTATCGGAAGATTTTGGCTCCCGATATAATTTTGAATTTATCATACTCTTGGAAATTTGATCTCATCTTCTACCTTGTGTTGGAGATTGTGCGTTACTTTGGTGATGCAGGTTAATCCCAATGCGAGAACTTCTTTGGAACCGTTGAGATAACGCTGCACTTTGTGCAAATTGGCAGCGTGAATACGAAGCAAAACATCCAACAGTTCGAAGTTGGGAGCGACTGATTCAAGATGTAAATGGACTATTCGGAGCAGAACTCAGTCCTAACACAATCCAAATAAATTCTCGAGGAATAATTAACTGTTTTTACACTTAGGAATTGTGTATTATATCCTCGGAGTAAGAGGGGATCTCGGAATGCCGTCAAGACTAACACTACGAGCCGTAGATTGAGATGGCTCCCGGGGCAAAATTCACTGAAGTTGGGAACGGTAAGCATGGGATTTGAGTGGATTGTATTAAATTTCCAACGTTTCGATACGAAAACACATGACTGCCAAGAGAATTGTGTGAGAGATGCAACGGAACACAGTGGCTTAAGGCCAACATAATGATTGTATATCAGAAATCGCGATGCATGAAGTAAAAGTGCCAGAAGAAACACGACAGGTGGTGGATGGTGAGCTCGTTTAAAGACGACACATCTAATTGATCTGTCAAAGGTCGATGGAGATTTAAGGGAAAAAGGCTACTGCTTACATTATAATGACAAATATGATCTGGATTGTAACGACTGGGTACGAGTTTGTGAGTTGGTTCCATTGTAGCGAGAGAAATATCTGGTGATGTTAGATTTCTTTTACAATAGCCAAAGATGTCTGAGTGTCAAGTTGGCATTATATAAGAATTGATCAAGAAGAAGGCGAGGAATCCTTCGAAAAATGATAGGTTCTTCGAAATGAGAAGAGTTGAGTTTTGAACTCTTCAAGAGACAACTTGAGTTGTCGAAAGTTATCAAAGGCAGACTGGAGAAGAATCTCTAAAGACCAGAAGGTGGTGTGAACCTGAAGAGGTGAATCATAGAGTTCCATGAGAATAAGGTTTACTCCATGTAGTCAAAACGTGAATGAGGCGAACTGGACTTGAGGGTAGACCGGACTCCAGGCCAGTGGTTTATTGGTCAGCATGAAGAGGATTGGAAATGTGATCTGTCACTTGAGTCCGTAGCTGGGGCAAGAATACATATGATACGTTCTACATATTTCAATTGAGGTAAGTATCATTTGATTTGAACGAAGTCAAGCAAGTTGTTGAAGTGAAGCTTGACTAGAGTCAAGATTATGAATCCTTACTAAAGGCAACTAACCAAATAAAGGATGAAGTATTTCGGCATAAGGCTCTCCAAATTGTGAAAGAATTTTGGTCCCAATGTGGGATACTAATGCATGTATGGGACCGATATAAGCACATGGGAAAGGTGCTCTGAGTAGAATCTCATTCCAACTTAATGAAGTTAACGTTCTGGTTCATACCCTTATTTCATTCGAGGACGAATGATCCTAAGGGGGAGGGATTGTAACATCCCGAGTAATTAATTCATGATTAAATTAATTTAATTATGATTAATATATAAAAGGGCTTAAATAATGATGAATTCCATAATTTGATATTGGTGGTCCAACCCAAGTTTGATCTAACAAGGGTTGCTTAAGATTATTTAAGAAGAATTGGGGCCAAATTGAGAATAGAGAATTTGCAAGTGGGTCCTTTGACCTTAAATTGGGGGAAATTGGAGATTCCCTAATTCATTTCCACTCAACTTACGGGGATTGAGAGAGACAAGGAGCAGGGCCGACAGGAGAGAAAGGAAGTGGCGATGGAGGGAGTGAAGAGCGACGACGAGAGTGAGGGCGCGAAGAGCTCAACTTTAAAGGTATGAAATCTCCATCCTTTTCCATCCCCTTTTTCTGATTTTGTAGATTTTGGGGGAAGAAACGGATTTCTCCATTGTTGGAGAAGGAAGCTCGATGCTCGCCGGAGGAGAGGGGAGGCGCGGCGGTGGGGCAGCGCCGCCGTGAGAGGAGGCCGGAATGGCGGAGCTCGTGGAGGCGAGCTGCTGCTCGGGAGAGCAGCGCACCTGCTGTGCAGCGGCGAATCCGCCGCTGCTGCTGGCGGCTGCTGCCGGCGAAACGCCGGCGGCCTGGTGGTGGTGGTGATGATTTGGTGTTCCGGCAGTGGGTGGTGGTGTTTGTTGGTTGGTGAGTTAACTTGTTTGAATATTGTTGTGTAATGTGGATTTAATTGGTTTTTTGGTATTCAATTCCTTGTTTAAATGTGTAAGATTGTGAATCCTTGAGCAAGTTATGTATTGGCTTGGTTGTTGGAATATTTGGATTTTTGGAAGTGTCGAAATTGGGGATAGTGTAGAAATATGATTTTGGGGAGTTCTTGGAGTGATATATTGATTACTTAATTTTTAGAGTATGTGAGTTTGGTTTATATGGATTGATTGGATTATGTTAAAGTGGATTGAAGGATTTTATGGCTTAAATGATGATGAATTTCATAATTTAAATTGTTTGTGTATTTGGTGTACTTATGCACTAAGGTGGAATGCTCAAGTTTTATGGATTTTTGTTGGGCATTCTATATTCAAAGTTTGACATGGGTTGCTCGAATTGTTGAGAGACTTTGATTTTGTTTTTATGGATTTTGTTATGATTCACGGGATCTAATGGTTTAGGCCTTTAAAATTGGAGTAATGAATGTTGGAAATTTTATAAAATCTATTTCTTTTAAAATCTTGTGGAATAGTTTTAGTGATTAAATCAATTTTTATTATCTTTGTTAATTATCCTTGTTTGGCTATTTAAGTGTTGTAAAATCATATGTGGGTAATATGAAACCATCGGTGTTAGTTAATCTACTAACAAATATCATTAGTTGGTTGGTTGATTTAATTGATTAAAACTGGGGAATTGACTATGTTTTGATTATTTGGGTATTGTGGTCGAATGGGTTAAATTGGATTGCTTGCTAGATCGTATTGGTGTTGATTGGTGGGATAGAAGAAATGTGTTGACGGTGATTGGGGATGAATGTTGGTGTTGGAGGAAGGGATTATTGTGTTGGTATTGCTATGAGAATTATTTTAATTCTTATGATGGTATTGTTGTGTAGGGACAACCGTGAGTTTATATCAAGCCGTTGTGGAGAATGAAGATGTTCAAATGGGTAGCTTTGAAGACTTATGATAAAGGCAAGGGTTAGAAAAATATTTTTGATAGGGTTAGGTCATGAACTTAGGAATAGACTACCATTATATTAGTCTATTGTTGCCTTAGATTGGGAACTCTCGTGTGTACGGATTCCCTGCATAATTATGTTGCCTTAGATTGGGATCTTCCATGTGATCGGATTCCCTGCGTATCTTGCCTTAAAATTAGGGAATGCCGGGTGGACGGATTCCATGCGAATTGATTATGAATTTATGCTTTCCAGTCGTGAGATTGGGCATGCGTTTAGTATTATTATGATTTGTGACTTTATGCTTTCGAGGATACAAATATCATGTCTATGCTTTCGAGTGTTAACTGGGCAAGCTTGATTATTTGATTATCTTGGGCATGTTTATTGTGATGATTGTTTGTTATGCTTTCGAGAACTATGTTCTGGGCATGTAGGCTTTCAAGAGCGAGATGCTCTGAGCTAGTAATCGCTAGATGTGGTTCGATCCTTGGGGATGCCACTCCGTAAGTCCACTTGACCCTTTATGCATGTAGTGCTCGCGGCGGGGGCACTGTAGGTATCTCTTCCGACCATTAAGGTGAGGTGGAGCCTTAATGGGGAGGAATGCCGGCCATGGTATTAGGATGCGCGCTAGACATTCTTCTGTGTTGCATTTAGGGTAGATAGACACTATAGGTCATAACATTTCATCTCATCATTCATCATGCATCTTTTATTGCAGTGGTTGAAGCACCGGTATGGGACGGTGTGATGTTTATTTCCTGTATTTACTTATGCTTTAATTATTGGTATTATTATTGTTAATATTATTATTTTTATATTATTATTGTTAACATAGTAGTTAAAATACCCCATTTCCCCTGCTATATCTATTCCTTGCCAGTACGTTGTACTGACACCTTGTTGCTGTTGTCTGTTTTATAGATCCTCCTACGGATAGCGCAGAGCGCGATGATGGGGGTTCGGGTTGACCGGACTAGTTACGCTGCATCTCTGCTTATTTATTCATGTGGAATATATGTTCATGTTATTTTATATGACTTGTGTTATGGAAATTACTTGTTGATGTAGATGTGATCGGTGAGTCACTTAGGATTTATTATGTTTTGATAATGGTATTGGAATTATGTTCTATTGTTATATTATTTCAGGGCTTGTCGCCTGGATATGCCATATGATATTCCTGGGGTTGTTCACTGCTTATTTGGTATTTATATGATTGTGGTACAGGTTTGTGTTTTTACTTCGCTTCGTATAGACTGTCTAAACTGAGTGATCAACAGTTTAGAATAGTTAATACGGCGGTGATCCACCTACCATACCTTCCTCTGCTGTTTTGGTCTCTTCTCTGTCTCAGTTCATGTCCCTTATTCTATTTCTATCACGCCCCATTTTTCTTTTCTCTTCCCAGATGATCCACCTACCATACCTTCCCCTTCTGCAGGTGACATGCCTACCATACCTTCCACTCTTTTAAGTCGTCCTCCTACTCATCTTCATGATTATCATTGTTATTCTGCTATTTTATCTCACCATGTGCCCAGGTTCTTTCGTGAGGGCCAGACTGATCCCTTGTGGCAGCAAGCTATGTCAGAGGAGTTGCAGGCTTTGGCCAAGACCCGTACTTGGGATTTGGTGGACTTACCCCTTGTAAGAAAGCCATTGGTTGCAGATGGTTCTACAAGATCAAGACTCATTCTGATGTATCTATTGAGCACTATAAGGCTCGTTTAGTTGCAAGGGGATATACTCAGGAGTATGGCATTGACTATGAGGAGACTTTTGCACCAGTGGCTCAATATTTTTGGATTGTTTGTGGTAATCATACACTATTCTGGTTTCTTACCGATTAGCTTGTGTTTGGGTTTGTCACAAGCATATATATAGACAGTAATCAATCAAAACTATATACTCCCTCCATTCCAACTAAGATGTCCTATTTAACTTATGCACACAATCCAATGCACTTTTTAAATCGTTAATATTATATAAAAGTAAAAATTATGTAAAATATATATTCGAACACTATACAATTAAACGAATACAGCAAGATCGAACTCGACAATTTTTTTTTTCGAAATATATACTTACAAAAATATTAAGTCAAAGTTGAACAATGAACAATGTCAAAAAATCAAACAGGACATCTGAAATGGGACAGAGGGAGTACATTGAATCACCTATATATGTGTGGCATTATTATATCAATATAATTTTCTGCTCTGAATCGATCAGGAGTTTTGATTATGGAGAGATATGGATTAACAAATTAATTACTTAAATATATGTGGTGGCAAGAAAAAAAATGCATATGTTGCTAATGAGTTCAATTCCTCAATGTAATCTTGAACAATTGGTGACTCTGTCATATTTATATGCAACAATGGGCTCATCAACACACCTAGAACAAGTATTCTTGTCCTTCTTCTTGATCCATCTTGGCGTCCTCTTCAGTTTCACTTTCCTCTTTGTTATATACACAATACTTTTGTTGATGTCCAAACCTTTGCACTTAAAGCATCTTGGTTTCCCTTTGAGCCAACAATCTTTCTCCTCGTTGTCGTACCTTTGACAATTACTGCACTGAATTCTTCGGTTGAAGGAGAGGTTGTTGAATTTGTGTAACGGTTGTTGAAACATATATATATATACATGTACTTTTGTGCAGAATGAACACCATGATGGAAAAAGAACAGATTGGAGGAAGCTTATCTGGAGGACATCACCTTAGCCTGAGTTTCCTCCAGACACAAAACTTAGCCTGAGGTTCTTATCAAGAAAGTTGAAGGAGTTGAAATTTGAAGCAGAAATGCTTGAGAAAATAGCCATGTGAGACTATTAGACTGCACCATAAAAACCATCCCATCTCCCTTATGTACGCCGCCGAAAGGGTCCATGGGAAGAAGCTTTCCCAATTGGTCGGCTTTGGGATTTTCCACCACATCGTCAAGGTGAGCTCGGACTTGTGCTTCGATAGACTTTGCGCCATTGTCATCACAATCTATTGCAAAGTCACCCGTGTCGAATTTTCTGGGGAATGAAATAAGGCTAATGTGGAGAAGATCAATTCTGTGCTGGAGGCTGGACTCTACGAGCAATCCCTTGGCAACCAGCTTGTTCAAAACAATGACAACATCGAGGGCAATGGAATGACATTGGTGCCTATAGAAAATTGATTTATCAAATAAATGTCTAATCATTTGTCGAATCCTTTCTCATCAAGCAAAATAATGGATCAACTTTCACCCTTATTGTCGCCACAATTGCCATTATATTGTAACTCACTCTATTACTCTTTAGCAGAACAAATCTTCTTCCTCTTCCTGTTGTGTCGTGGGTTTCAAACAGGAATGGTCCCTAAAGTAATGGGAAAGGAAATACAGAAGTTAGAATTTTTATAACATAATAATAAACATTTTAAAAACAAAATATAGAACATATATAGAGCAAAATTAACATGTATTACAATAAACAGTGCGACCATAGAAACATAAGCATTGAATAAATTACAATGAACAAGGATTTCATACCTTAAGATGTTAATACAAAACATCATTGGTGGCCGCCGAATAAATTCACCAAATAATCGAGGGAAAGCATTGAAGATAATTTATCAAAGCTGTATTATATTTGCAAGTTCATATTCTTGTGAGAAAAAGTAAGGGAGTAAGGCATGGTATATATAGGCAATATAAGGCCTTCACCATCACCCACATCATAGCTATGTGTCCCACATTCATCGCACATGATTCATAATTTGACAGTGTGGCATTTTCACTTTTGTATTATAAAATATGAAATGATGCAAGGCGTGAAGTTATCAACCTACACGTGACCCATAACTTGGCGATATATTTTTTTTATTATGTCAGCATTAATAAATACTCAATGATGAAAGGCGTGAAGGTGTCAACCTTCACGTGACTCATAACTTGGCAAGATATTTTTTTAATTATGTGAGCATTAATAAATACTCAATGATGAAAGGCATGAAGGTTGATAACCTAGCGATATAGTTTTATTATGTCAACACTAATGAATACTAAATAACGAAAGGCGTGAAGGTATCAACCTACATGTATCACATGCATTGGGAATTATTCAATAGTAAACAAATATTATGAATTTATTGAGTATTAAACAAAGTTTTAGAAATGAATATAGGTAAAAATGCCGTGTATTGATAAATATGTCGCATACATTAAGTAACGTAGGGCAATCGGCAATCACGTGTATAATCCCCTTAACTTTGAAAAAACATGACATCTTTAGTATGTGTCACTCTTTAGTTGTACATGATTCAAAATTTGGCGAAGTTGAAATTAATTTGATGTTAAGGAATATGAATAGATAAAAGATATGAAAGTAGGGATGCATGACAATGATTCAAGAGTGAGTTTGAGTCCAAAAATTGGACTGGGAGCAAATCATATATCCTCTATACATGGCCGGCCTAGTCTGGGTCGAATTTTGAAATGAAGTTAAAACTCATGTCGAAAAGAGTTGTGCTTCAAACCTAGTGAAAGGTTTATAATGATAATAATAATAATAATAATAATAATAATAATAATAATAATAATAATAATAATAATAATTAATAATGATAATAATCTATATCTATCAATCTATGTATAAAAATAATATCCCTTATCAATAGTAACCTACCCTTATGAATAGTAACATATCAATTCTCTCTACAAAAATTCCCTGATTGTAACGCACCAAAAATTTAAAACCAAATTTTTGTGACGTCACTGCCGTGTTATCTCCCTTAAACTGTTGGCCAATCAATTTAAGTTTGATAACACGAAGCCTGGTAATCAGAAAATCTAACACAAAATAATATCAGAGTAACAGAGTAAGCAACAGAACAAGTCCATCACATAATCATAATGTTTCGGCTACAAGCCTCATACAGTACCTCACCTCGGTACTCACATCAACCTGTCCAAAATACCAAGTACAAGGAGGAATGACAACAACAGTTCTCAAATCAAGTCCAACTGTCAAGATAATCAGGACATACAAGCAGTCACGACAAAAGCAACAGATTCCAAATACATCATCTCAAATATGACATATCAATGCAATTCTACTAGATCACTCAGCCCCAAGCCCATCACCATGATAGTGCTCTGCGTCCTCCTCGGGAGTATCTATAAAAAGACAAAATGCAAGGTGTCAGTACATAAGTACTGAACAAGAGTAAGAACAGCTGGGCAAACGAGAAACAAAATTATAACAGGTTAATTAACAGTTTATATAATTGCATAATTTAAATAATAGAAACATCACACCGTCCCACCCCGGTGCTTCAACCCCGTCATATATTGCAAAACAAATAATGAATGAAATGCAATGACCTAAGTGCCTATCTATCCTAAATGGAGCACAGAAGATGTCTAGCGCGCATGCTAATACCATGGCTAGCGCGCCCCCGTCGCGAGCACTACATGCATAAAGGGTCAAGTGGACTCATGGAGTGGTATTCCCAAGGATCGAACCACATCTAGCGGGTATTGGCCCAAAGCATCTCGCTCTCGAAAGTCTACATGCCTAGAACATAGTTCTCGAAAGCATAACCAACAATCATCACAATAAACATGCCCAGGATAATCAAATAATCAAGCTTGCCCAGTTAATACTCGAAAGCATAGACATGATATTTGTATCATCGAAAGCATAAAGTCACAAATCCCAATAATGTCAAACACATGCCTAATCTCACGACTCGAAAGCATACATCGCATAATTCCCATAATTATAATTCACATGCCCAATCATAGATTCGAAAGCACGCTAAAATAATTCCCAAGTCCAACGACTAAATTTAGCATTCGGGTCGCCAACCCCACATATCGGCTAGAGTGTCCACAAGAGTTAGTCGTGAATCAAGGGTGTGCCAAGTCCCACGTATCGGCACTCGACTCACAGTTATCATATTAGAAGCAACGCAAGATCCCATCCTAAGCTAAGGCATGGAAAATCTATCAAATCCAATTCAATACTCATAATAGGCACTAACAATACATAGACCATTTTAAAACAATTCTCGAAGTCTAGAATCGAGTAAGAAACGATAAAATACGAAAGAAAACAAAAAACGGAAGAAAACAGTGAATCGGGCGCGCAGGTGGCACAGGAGGCACTGGCACCTGAACCTGTTTCCAGGTGCCACCCATGCATGGTGGCGCGGGGCAGAAAACTGGAAGGCGGGGGCGCCGTTGCGGCGCTTCCCCCTGGTTTTGGGCGCCGGCAAGGCATAGCGGCGCCCAAATTGGGCAGAAACAGAACTGAATCACGGTTCTGCGAGCTTCAACCCTTCTTCTCCCATTTTCCCCCCCCACTTTGAGCTAAATCCTACTCTTGCCTTGAATTTTTGGTGTCCCAAAAGTCTTCAATAATAGTCCTCCCAAGCTCCCCAACACCAATTGCAAGCTCAACTCCTATGACAAATTGGTAACCTTCAAGCAAGGATTCTAACTCCCCACAAGCCAATCTACAAAAATCTTAGCTAGTAAAAGAGATCCCCCAACTGATTTAAACAAGAAAATGGGAAATGAAGGAGTTTTGACACCAACCTTAACTCACCAAAGAGGGGTGACGGGAATGAGAGGGTGGAGAGGAGTGAAATGGGTTTCCTTACCCAAAATCTGATTTTTAACAAGTTAAATGGGTTCGGGTCGGTCATGAGGTGTGGGCGGGGTCCGGAAATGGGTTGGTTCACTTGTGTTGAGCCATTCTACCAAAATGCACTTACTTGAGCACTTGAGCTCTTATTTTCTTGTGGGTTTGAAGCCACTTATTCTTCCATTTCAATCCAAATCCCACCTACAAAATAATTCATATCATTTATTTTACTCAATTAATCACAATTAATTAAATTAATTATTCGTTAATTAAATCCGGGTGTTACAATCCCTCCCCCTTAGGATAATTCTTCCTCGTATGAAAGAACATGGATTAGGTAGGTTACCTCATTGAATTGGAGTCAAGTCCAATTCGGGATATCGCTTCACCATGCTATCTTCGGTCTCCCAAGTGGCATATTCTACTCCGTGTCTAGACCAAAGTACCTTCACCATCTCGATCACTTTGTTGCAAAGTACTTTCTCTTTGGTATCCAAAGTCGCCGCGGGATACTCTTCATATTCCAAGCTCTCATCCAACTCCACTTCATCCGGTTGGATGATTTGTCGGGATCGGAAACGTACTTCCGCAATTGTACACATGAAAGACGTTATGTACGTTCCCCACCTCAGTTGGGAAATCCAAACAATAAGCCACCTTCCCAATCTTCTTGATGATGTCGTAGGGACCAATAAACCCGGGGCTCAATTTCCCTTTCTTTTTGAATCTTTTCACACCCCTCATAGGCGACACTCTCAATAACACTCAATCACCAACGGCAAACTCAATGTCCCTCCTTGCCAAATCAACATAACTCTTCTGATGGTCCTGGGCCTCCTTCATCCTGTCTCTGATAACCCGCACCATTTCGTGGTTTGTTCAATAAGTTCAGGACCCATCTCCAATCGCTCTAACGGGTCACTCCAACACAAAGGTGTCCTGCTCCTACTTCCATACAAGGCTTCAAAAGGAGTCATCCGAATGCTTGCATGATAACTGTTGTTGTAGAAGAATTCCACCAAAGGTAGATGCTCTTCCCACGTGCCCTGAAAGTCCATCACGCACGCCCTTAACATATCCTCCAGAGTCCTGATGGTCCTCTCCGTCTGTCCATCTGTCTGGGGGTGCCATGCAGTGCTCATTCTAATCTGAGTACCGAAGGCTACTTGCAACTCTCTCCAGAATCTCGTATCCCTGTCCGAAATGATTTCTTCTGGCACTACAAACCGTCTTACCACATGTGGAATGTAAGCACCAGTCAATTGTTGCATATTCCAGCTCAACCTCATCGGTATGAACATGGCACTCTTGGTTAGTCGGTCCACAACTACCCAAATGGTGTCTAACCTGTTTCTTGTCTTCGGTAGTCCTGTGACAATAGTCCATGGCAATGGACTCCCATTTCCAAGTGGGAACCTCTAAGGGTTGCAATAACCCCGAAGGTCGCATATGCTCTCCCTTGACCTTCTGACAAGTAGGGCACTTGGATACAAACTCAGCAACCTCCCTCTTCATGCCTTTCCACCAGAAATTCTGCCTCAAATCCTTGTACATCTCACTGTTCCCGGATGTACGGAGTAAGGCGTACAGTGTGCTTTCTCCATAATCTTCTTTTTCAACGCCTGGGCGTCGGAAGGAACACACCCACAATCCTCAAGCTTGATCACACCTCTGCTATCAACCGTGAATCCGTCTGCCTCGCCTCGTTGAATCTTAGCTCTCAAGTGCATCATCTCTTGACTCACATTTTGGCTCAATTTGAGTTCCTCGAGTAGTGAAGGTATCGCTGTCATAGCATTTAATCTCGCCTTCATACCGTACGGGATTGCCACAATTTCCTCCTTTTTCAATTCTTGCCTCAATTGCCAAGGAAGGTTAATAGTTTTCAGAGAATGTCCTTTCATGCTAAGTGCATCAGCCACTCAATTCGCTTTTCCTGCAATGTACTAAATGCTAGTGTCACAGTCTTGCAAGAACTCCAACCACCTTCGCTGCCTCCCACTCATCTTATCTGCAGTGTAGAGACACTTAAGATTCTTGTGGTCCGAATAGATTTGACACTTAGCACCATAGGGATAATGTCTCCAAATCTTCAATGCATGCACGGCCACTGCCATCTCCAAGTTGCGAGTAAGGTAATTTAGCACATGAGGCTTCAATTGCCTAGATGCATATGCAATCACCCTATCATTCTGCATAAGCCAAGCCCTCGATGAGATGCATAGGTGTATACAACACATTCCCCAAATTCATCGGGTAACACCAAAATTGGAGCTTCCGTCATCTTCTCCTTCAATAGATCAAACGCCTCCTGGCAATCTTCGCTCCACTGGAAAGGTACATCTTTCCTCAACAACTGAGTCAGGGGTCTTGCAATGCTTACAAACTCCTCAATGAATCTCTTGTAGTATCCCACCAATCCAAGGAAACTACGTACCTCACTAACATTAGTGGGTGGATTCCACACCGACACCGCTTCTACCTTGGTTGGATCTACAGAGATTCTTTCTCCAGAAATGATATGTCCAAGGAAAGCAACCTTATCCAACCAGAACTCACATTTCGAGAACTTGGCATACAACTTATGCTCCCTGAGCATCTGCAAAACGATTCTGAGATGCTCCTTATGTGTCTTTGGATCGGGAGAGTATACCAAGATGTAGTCGATGAAAATGACCACGCCCACGTCCAACCATGGTCTGAACACACGATGCATCAAATCCATGAAAACTTCTTGGGAATTAGTCAATCCAAACGACATCACCGTGAACTCAAAGTGGCCATATCGTGTCCAGAATGCTGACTTTTCACGATCTCTTTCTGCCACTCTAATCTGATGATTTCCCCAATCTCAAATCAATCTTAGAAAATGTAGAAGCGCCTTTCAATTGATCGAACAGATCATCAATCCTCGGCAGTTGATAACGGTTCTTGTCCGTCACCTGATTAAATCAGCGGTAATCGATGCACATCCGCAACTCCCATTCTTCTTCTTCACAAAGATTACTGGTAGTCCCCAAGGAGAACCGCTTGGTTGAATGTATCCTTTATCAAGTAACTCCTTAATCTGCTCCTTCAACTCCCTCAATTCGGCAGGAGCCATACAATAAGGAGCCTTGGCAATCGGTGTTGCCCTTGGCACCAAGTCTATGGCAACCTCTATCTCCCGAGTATCTCATCGGAAATACATCGGAAGATTCCGAGTTGATAGGAATTTACGACACTTCTGGTCTTGATGTAGGTGGTGTGATCTCGTGCACATAGCAGATATGCGCCGGGTACCCCTTTCTGTTTAGTACCGCAGAAAACATGGAGGATACAACTCGAACATTAGGGTAATAGGTCACTTTCTCACATTCTTGATTGACGTAGGATATTCTCGGTACTCCTGAATCCAATCTCGCCTGGTATTGGATAGCAATCCATTCCCAGGACATCGATATTTCGCCAAGTCTAGCACCACGAGATCAGTGCTGAACCCCCGAATCCATTATAGTTATACATGCATTGGGTCTTCTTCATTCACTTCGTATTATATCACCAGATGGTAATAACACAGGAAGATAAGAAGTCATCAAAGGTCCCATCTGGTCTTCGGATATAATATCCGAGGATATAAGTGAACACGATGCCCGAATGTCAAGCACAACATAAGTTAGCACGTTGTCAACAAGTATAATACCAACTCAATCAACATGAGGCACTATCTTTACAATGAATTGCAGTAGTATAGCATGCTCCACTTAGCGCTGGTAATTTCTGAAGCTGACACGACTCCACTTGCTCCATAGGAACTCCCTCCTCTTAACATCCATCATCTGAGGGATTTAGAATGAGATCGTAAGGCGTAGCAGATCGCCTCCCAAGTGAATCTTGATATCTTCATAAATTCGTTCTCACAAGTTCGCCACCAATGTAGCACTGGATCCACAAGATGCCTATTGGGATGAACTTGATCGACTCTCTGTCCTGATTCATGTTCTGCACAATTGAGAACATTTGTGGTAAGTTGAACGGATCGAAAGGCATAGACCTTAGTGGCAGTGGTAGTGAAACTGGTTCGTCCTCATGGCGAAGTCCCCCACCAACTCCCAAAAGTTCATCTGAATGAATACCCTTCTCTTTAGTGAGTTCATCCCTTTCACCGACATTATACTGCCCATTGTCACCACTTAGTGGCCCAGACTTTCTATGAGACCTTCCCCGCCTCCCGGTTTCCAACTCCGCGCGACGGTATCCTTTACTCACATGACAAACCATCGAGTAACATTCGGTAATGATACCGAATAGCAATTAAGTAAGTATAGATCTCCCGGGATATTCCTTATGGATAGGTCGTGGTTTGGCTCACAAATTAAAACTCAATCCCATAAGGTACGCAGTTATCCCAAAAACAATGCAAAGCAACAGGAATATAGGTATAATCAGAAGCAAATCCTATACTGTATGCATTCCCCCACGCACCTCACCACATGCTTTTGTCAGAATTCTAAGCACATAAGAGCACACATGGCTCTGATACCAACATGTAACGCCCCAAAAATTTAAAACCAAATTTTTGTGACGTTACTGCCATGTTATCGCACTTAAACTGTTGGCCAATCAATTTAAGTTTGATAACACGAAGCCTGGTAATCAGAAAATCCAACTTAACATAATATCAGAGTAACAGAGTAAGCAACATAACAAGTTCATCACATAATCATAATGTCTCGGCTACAAGCCTCATACAATACCTCACCTCGGTACTCACATCAACCTATCCAGAATAACAAGTACAAGGAGGAATAACAATAACAGTTCTCAAATCAAGTCCAACTGTCAAGATAATCAGGAAATACAAGCAGTCACGATAAAAGCAACGTATTCCAAATATAGCATCTCAGATATGACATAACAATGCAATCCTACTAGATCACTCAGCCCCAAACCCATCACCATGATCGTGCTCTGCGTCCTCCTCGGGAGTATCTATAAGAAAGATAAAACGCAAGGTGTTAATACATAAGTACTGAGCAAGAGTAAGAACAGCTGGGCAAACGGGGAACAAGATTATAATAGGTTAATTATCAGTTTATGTAATTGCATAATTTAAATAATAGAAACATCACACCGTCCCACTCCAGTGCTTCAACCCCGTCATACACTGCAAAATAGATGATGAGATGAATAATGAATGAAATGCAATGACCTAAGTGCCTATCTATCCTAAATGCAGCGCAGAAGATGTCTAGCGTACATTCAAATACCATGGTTGGCATTCTTCCCTATTAAGGCTCCACCTCACCTTAATGGTCGGAAGAGATACCTACAATGCCCCGCCGCGAGCACTACATGCATAAAGGGTCAAGTGGACTTACGGAGTGGCATCCCCAAGAATCGAACCACATCTAGCGGGTATTGGCGCAGAGCATCTCGCTCTCGAAAGCCTACATGCCCAGAACATACTTGAAAGCATAACCAACAATCATCACAATAAACATGCTTAGGATAATCAAATAATCAAGCTTGCCCAGTTAACACTTGAAAGCATAGACATGATATTTGTATCCTCGAAAGCATAAAGTCACAAATCATAATAATGTCAAACACATGCCCAATCTCACGACTCAGAAGCATACATCGCATAATTTCCATAATCATAATTCACATGCCCAATCACTAGATTCAAAAGCACGCTAAAATAATTCCCTAAGCCCAACGACTAAGTTCAGCATTCGGATCGCCAACCCCACATATCAGCTAGCGTATTCCACAAGAGTTAGTATTGAATCAAGGGTGTGCCAAGTCCCACGTATCGGCACTCGACTCACAGTTATCATATTAGAAGCAACGCAAGATCCCATCCTAAGCTAAGGCATGGTAGATCTATCAAATCCAATTCAATAGTCATAATAGGCACTAACAATACTTAGACCATTTTAAAACATTTCTCAAAGTCTAGAAACGAGTAAGAAATAATAAAATACGAAAGGGAACGAAAAACAGAAGAAAACAGTAAATCAGGCGCGCAGGTGGCACAGGAGGCGCTACGCTGGCGCCTGAACCTGTTTCCAGGCGCCACCCAGGCATGGTGGCACCTGGGCTGAAAACTGAAAGGGCTGTGGCGCCGTTGCGGCGCTTCCCCCTGGTTTTGGGCGCCGCCAAGGCATAGCGACGCCCAAATTGCGCAAAAACAGAACCAAATCGCGGTTCAGCGAGCTTCAACCCTTCTTCTCCCATTTTTCCCCCACTTTGAGCTAAATTCTACTCTTGCCTTGGATTTTTGGTGTCCCAAAAGTCTTCAATAACAGTCCTCCCAAGCTCCCCAACACCAATTGCAAGCTCAACTCCTACGACAAATTGGTAACCTTCAAGCAAGGATTTTAACTCTCCACAAGCCAATCTACAAAAATCTTATCTAGTACAAGAGATCCCCCAACTAATTTAAGCAAGAAAATGGGAAATGGAGGAGTTTTGACACCAACCCTAACTCACCAATGAGGGGTGACGGGAATGAGAGGGTGGAGAGGTGTGAAATGGCTTTCCTTACCCAAAATCTGATTTTTAACAAGTTAAAATGGGTCCGGGTCGGTCATGAGGTGTGGGTTGGGTCCGGAAATGGGTTGGTTCACTTGTGTTGAGCCATTCTACCAAAATGCACTCACTTGAGCACTTGAGCTCTTATTCTCTTGTGGGTTTGAACCCACTTATTCTTCCACTTCAATCCAAATCCCACCTACAAAATGATCCATATAATTTATTTTACTCAATTAACCACAATTAATTAAATTAATTTTATGTTAATTAAATCTGGGTGTTACACTTATGAACAGTAACCTACCTATATTCTCAATATCACTTTCTGCACACAATTCAATATATATTTTTGACACTTAATAACTCAAAATGTGTATAAGTAAAATTTCTAAAAGTTTGATATTTTAAAACTACAATATGAGATGAATCCAAGAGATCTCACTTGACTATGTTTTTCCTACTATCGATGTTGTATAGATATGGGTTAAAGTTGGAGAAAAAACAGTAACAAAAGTCAATCATTTTTCACTATAAAAAATGGAGGAAGTGTATAAAAGCATAATGCACTTTCAAAATATAGGAGAACCAAATTTAAGTGGTATTCACATTAGATAATGTAATTTCACTAATTATTATTGTAACTGTAACACCCCGATTTTGGTAACCCAGGCCGGGATGCCACCGCCACACCTCCCTAGCAAGACACGGTTTCTCCGAGCTCACTAAAGAGATGCAAGGCTATGGTTTTTCAGAATTTAAAATATTCAAACAGCCCATTCATAAATAATTTAAAAATAATACATCAGAGTTGCAGCGGAAATATAAGTTGTGCAGCGGAAATAAAGTATAAGGGCCGACATGGCCAAAACACGGGTTAAACAGGCCCGTTCATGCAAGTCGTAATTAAATGCAGGAATTTAAAATAGAGATTTTCCCAAATATTCCCGTGTATGCATATGACGATGCATAATCTTCATACTCTGTAAGAAAAAGGAGATATATGGTTTGGGTCAGCAAAAACGCGCTGAGTAAGTTAACACATAGCATGGGTTAGGGGTTTCAAAGCCTTTAATTAAATTTAATAAAAACATTTCAACAATATTTAATTTAGCCGGCAATCCGGCGGCCGCAGCCAATTTCATAAAATCTAAGCTTTTTAATATATTTCCCGTTACGCCATCATCTCAACAATATATCATTTAGCCGGTGATCCGGCGGCCGCAGCCAATATCAAAAGTATCATTTAGCCGGTGATCCGGCGGCCTCAGCCAATTTCATAAGTATCATTTAGCCGGTGATCCGGCGGCCGCAGCCAATATCAATAGTATCATTTCTCCAAATATTTTTCGTTTCTTTTATAGTTCACCATTCACCAGGGCTCTTGTGACCGCAATCCTCATAACCAATATTTCCGCAGGAAATCATACAATCGCCCTTGGGGAATTTAACCCGCAAGAACTCAATACATCCTGGGGAATCTAACCCGCAGGAAAACATACAATCGCCCTTGGGGAATCTAACCCGCAAGAACTCAAATACATCATTGGGAATCAAACCCGCATGAATCATATTGATAATATCAAACTTGGTCACAAGTCCCCAATGTTTCAAAAGAATTCTTTTACAAAAATGTTTTTATTTGGTGTAACGGGATTTTTCAAAAATATAGCTTTATCGTAATTCCAACGTCTCGATCGTTGTTTAAAAGATTTCAAAAATCGATCGATGTCACAGTTTGCGCTTTTTTGGTTTAAAAATCCATTTCTTAGGCGATTGATCTGAAATTTGTACAGCATCTCAAAAACATCCCAACGAACAACTTTCGTGTTTTAAGTTTTTCGGAAAAACGATGGGAAGCATGTCAAAAATCGAGTTTTCGACTCAAACAAAAAGCTGTCAGGATTCAGGTTTGACTCCTTTCAAGGATTTGACTTTTTATCGTATCAAATGATCTCCAAAAATTCTGAAATTTTTCAGAGACATACTAGACATGATTTCAAACAACTTTTGTTTAGAACTCAAAGATTGGATCGGACTAGAAATGATAGGAATAAGCTCCTCAAGATCGGTTATGAAATCTGTCATCCTTTGACAATCCTTAAAAACGCAGAATATGTCCGATACGATTTGGGGTATCAAAACTTGATGAAAATCTTTGAAATTTTTACACAACATAGCTTAAGCTTTTAGGATCAAAATCTTAGTTTTGAGTTTTCAGGTTTGAACACTCGAAGTAATAGAAATATGCTCATCAAGTTTGATTGTGAAATCTATCAAGGTTCTTGACATCGGTTCTAACGCAGATCGGATTGGCTCGAGTTCGGAGGCTCAAATCTCAACGAAAAATTCTAAAAACTTACAGAAATGTTCTAAACTCATAGATCTACAATTCTTATGTTCAACTCCAATCCTAGATCGGCCTAGATCCATGGTCAAAATAACCAACAAGATTGAGTAAAAATTCTGTCCAAAGTTCTAAGATCCAGATTTAATACTCTTCGGTTTTGGGTTGGTTTCAGGTTTCAAAACATCATGAAAAATTATGAAATTTTTACAGAGGCTAGACCAAAGTCTTAGCAACACTTTTCATGTTTTGAGTTTTATTGTTTGAGCAGCTTTAGAGGTTCGAAAAATTCATACGAAAACGCTGCGTTGAGGGTTTCTCTTGTTGACAGATTTTTATAAATTTTCTTGAGTTGAATCTCTATGTTTGGTTGCATTTTAAGTCACCCAAAACCATAGTAAGGTTAACTTACAGTGGGGATGATGTTTAGGAAGTCACGGGGTCGTCCGGAATCCACGGGATGTCACGAACGAATCTCTTCCACCCGATTTATTCTTCCCTTGGCTCCGATTTGTGTTCGAATATGAAGATTCGTAAGTTAGTATGATGTTTATGATCTTAAAATCATAAGGAAACTTGAATAACATCTTACCAACAATCCAAAGCCTGCAATCCTTGATCTACACACTTCCTTGGTTGGATTTGGTTGCCGGAAACTCGTCGGAAAGTCGCCGGAAGTTCGTCGGAAGAGTGTTTGGCTTTTGGGAGAGTTTTTGGAGAGTTTGGGGTGAATGATTGATGAAAATGGCTGAGAATGGGGATGGGATTGATTACATAACATCCAAAAAGATGCCACACCCGTGATAGATCAAGATTCCCACCTTTGGGACCCAAAAAATGGCAAAAAGTCCCAAAAACACATAAATCCCGACTGCTACAGTAGCATGCTACAGTAGCGTGCTACAGTAGCATGCTACAGTAACTTTTTTTTTTTTTTTTTTTTTTTTTAAAAAATTTTTTTTTTTTTATATATATATATTAAGATTCTTATCTTAAAAAAAAATCATAATATGGGAATTTTTGTGATCTTGTAAGTCATACATAGCTTCAAAAAGGAATATATTCTTTATTTGAAAATGACAAGATATGATTAATATTCCACCCTACAATTTCAAACCATAGTCAAATTATTCCCAATTATATTATGGCATTCTAGAATAATTCCATAATAAAAAATATATGGGTAGAATGATTAATCAAGGATATATAGAAAATAGATAATTCTCATTATAATTTAAACATATGAATATATACATGTATATACATGTGTACATGTTTGGAAAGATTATTTCAAGACCAAGGTATATATGTGTATATAAACTTGTATATGGATTTAAAATATTCTATGAACCATATACTTTTTACACTTGATATTGAAATCCATATATTTATTTGGAAAGACAAATATATATATAATTTTTCAAAGTATGTAGAAAATAATATACTAATCTTTAAGCAAATATTTGAACATATAAATATATATAGATTTGATTAAAAATCTACTTAGTGAATTAATCAAAAATATATATTCATATATATATTTCGGGCAATTTCTATGGTATTACAATCTACCCTCCTTAAGAATCAACTTCGTCCCCGAAGTTGCGCGACTTATTGACCGATTGATTGATTGCGGTTGTGTCATTAAATTTCTTCCGACTTCACGGGTTCTTGGAATTAAAATTCTTTTCCTTCTTGAATTTAATTCCAATTGTCTTGACTCAATTGATGGAATGTCTTCGGGCTTCCTTTCCCTCTTTTATTCCATTTTGAATTTGAATCTATCGGCGTTTTATTTCCGAGCAATAATTTATTGTGATAAATTATTTTCTTCTTCTCGGAGATGTTTCGACATTGATCGGAATAAATTTTATTCCTTTGGACGTTGATAAAAATCTGGGGTATTACAGTCTACCCCCCTTAAGAATCAACTTCGTCCCCGAAGTTGTGTTTCGTCTTTTCTCGCGCTAAGAGTTAGGGTCCTTTTGTTACTTGGGATACAAACTATTCGGGTTTCAAAAATAAATGCTTATGCATTCTTACGGGGTATTACATCCTCCCCCCCTTAAGATTACAGTTATGTCCCCATAACTGCCTATGTATTATTCGCAACCAGGTTCGGGTATCATCGCATATGATCCTTCCTCAGTATTCTTCTAGGTGTCATTTTAGAAGTACGCAAAGAAGAGTTTCTAAGTGATCAAGATTTATGACTAAGGCAAGGTTAGTCTTAAGTTGGCGCTCCTAAGTCAAGATCATGTCAAGTTCTAAGGTAGGAGTGTTTCTTATTACCGATAATTCACATGAAAAAAAAAAAAAAGAGTTAGTATAAATATTTATGTATGCATATGCACATGTGATCCCCCCAAAAAAAATTTTATGCACGCATTTATTTATCCATGGGTTTTAAAAAAATAAATTTATTCCATGGATAGGTTAAAATAAGGATAAAAGGTTTGGGCCACTATATTGGGCCGAAAGAAATAAATTTTAAAAACAAGGTTATTGGGCCAAAATAATTTCTTGGGCTTAAAAAAAAATTTTGGGCTAAAAATTTGGGCTTTAACTTCAAAATAATAATTGGGCTCTTTAAAATATAATAGCTTCAAAATAATCCGGGCTCTGATACCACATTGTAACACCCCGATTTTGGTAACCCAGGCCGGGATGCCACCGCCACACCTCCCTAGCAAGACACGGTTTCTCCGAGCTCACTAAAGAGATGCAAGGCTATGGTTTTTCAGAATTTAAAATATTCAAACAGCCCATTCATAAATAATTTAAAAATAATACATCAGAGTTGCAGCGGAAATATAAGTTGTGCAGCGGAAATAAAGTATAAGGGCCGACATGGCCAAAACACGGGTTAAACAGGCCCGTTCATGCAAGTCGTAATTAAATGCAGGAATTTAAAATAGAGATTTTCCCAAATATTCCCGTGTATGCATATGACGATGCATAATCTTCATACTCTGTAAGAAAAAGGAGATATATGGTTTGGGTCAGCAAAAACGCGCTGAGTAAGTTAACACATAGCATGGGTTAGGGGTTTCAAAGCCTTTAATTAAATTTAATAAAAACATTTCAACAATATTTAATTTAGCCGGCAATCCGGCGGCCGCAGCCAATTTCATAAAATCTAAGCTTTTTAATATATTTCCCGTTACGCCATCATCTCAACAATATATC
This sequence comes from Hygrophila difformis, assembly GCA_030278955.1. NCBI lineage: Eukaryota > Viridiplantae > Streptophyta > Magnoliopsida > Lamiales > Acanthaceae > Hygrophila > Hygrophila difformis. The sequence goes on along the minus strand of JAOANR010000002.1, from coordinate 43,814,198 downwards.
ATTTAGCCGGTGATCCGGCGGCCGCAGCCAATATCAAAAGTATCATTTAGCCGGTGATCCGGCGGCCTCAGCCAATTTCATAAGTATCATTTAGCCGGTGATCCGGCGGCCGCAGCCAATATCAATAGTATCATTTCTCCAAATATTTTTCGTTTCTTTTATAGTTCACCATTCACCAGGGCTCTTGTGACCGCAATCCTCATAACCAATATTTCCGCAGGAAATCATACAATCGCCCTTGGGGAATTTAACCCGCAAGAACTCAATACATCCTGGGGAATCTAACCCGCAGGAAAACATACAATCGCCCTTGGGGAATCTAACCCGCAAGAACTCAAATACATCATTGGGAATCAAACCCGCATGAATCATATTGATAATATCAAACTTGGTCACAAGTCCCCAATGTTTCAAAAGAATTCTTTTACAAAAATGTTTTTATTTGGTGTAACGGGATTTTTCAAAAATATAGCTTTATCGTAATTCCAACGTCTCGATCGTTGTTTAAAAGATTTCAAAAATCGATCGATGTCACAGTTTGCGCTTTTTTGGTTTAAAAATCCATTTCTTAGGCGATTGATCTGAAATTTGTACAGCATCTCAAAAACATCCCAACGAACAACTTTCGTGTTTTAAGTTTTTCGGAAAAACGATGGGAAGCATGTCAAAAATCGAGTTTTCGACTCAAACAAAAAGCTGTCAGGATTCAGGTTTGACTCCTTTCAAGGATTTGACTTTTTATCGTATCAAATGATCTCCAAAAATTCTGAAATTTTTCAGAGACATACTAGACATGATTTCAAACAACTTTTGTTTAGAACTCAAAGATTGGATCGGACTAGAAATGATAGGAATAAGCTCCTCAAGATCGGTTATGAAATCTGTCATCCTTTGACAATCCTTAAAAACGCAGAATATGTCCGATACGATTTGGGGTATCAAAACTTGATGAAAATCTTTGAAATTTTTACACAACATAGCTTAAGCTTTTAGGATCAAAATCTTAGTTTTGAGTTTTCAGGTTTGAACACTCGAAGTAATAGAAATATGCTCATCAAGTTTGATTGTGAAATCTATCAAGGTTCTTGACATCGGTTCTAACGCAGATCGGATTGGCTCGAGTTCGGAGGCTCAAATCTCAACGAAAAATTCTAAAAACTTACAGAAATGTTCTAAACTCATAGATCTACAATTCTTATGTTCAACTCCAATCCTAGATCGGCCTAGATCCATGGTCAAAATAACCAACAAGATTGAGTAAAAATTCTGTCCAAAGTTCTAAGATCCAGATTTAATACTCTTCGGTTTTGGGTTGGTTTCAGGTTTCAAAACATCATGAAAAATTATGAAATTTTTACAGAGGCTAGACCAAAGTCTTAGCAACACTTTTCATGTTTTGAGTTTTATTGTTTGAGCAGCTTTAGAGGTTCGAAAAATTCATACGAAAACGCTGCGTTGAGGGTTTCTCTTGTTGACAGATTTTTATAAATTTTCTTGAGTTGAATCTCTATGTTTGGTTGCATTTTAAGTCACCCAAAACCATAGTAAGGTTAACTTACAGTGGGGATGATGTTTAGGAAGTCACGGGGTCGTCCGGAATCCACGGGATGTCACGAACGAATCTCTTCCACCCGATTTATTCTTCCCTTGGCTCCGATTTGTGTTCGAATATGAAGATTCGTAAGTTAGTATGATGTTTATGATCTTAAAATCATAAGGAAACTTGAATAACATCTTACCAACAATCCAAAGCCTGCAATCCTTGATCTACACACTTCCTTGGTTGGATTTGGTTGCCGGAAACTCGTCGGAAAGTCGCCGGAAGTTCGTCGGAAGAGTGTTTGGCTTTTGGGAGAGTTTTTGGAGAGTTTGGGGTGAATGATTGATGAAAATGGCTGAGAATGGGGATGGGATTGATTACATAACATCCAAAAAGATGCCACACCCGTGATAGATCAAGATTCCCACCTTTGGGACCCAAAAAATGGCAAAAAGTCCCAAAAACACATAAATCCCGACTGCTACAGTAGCATGCTACAGTAGCGTGCTACAGTAGCATGCTACAGTAACTTTTTTTTTTTTTTTTTTTTTTTTAAAAAAATTTTTTTTTTTTTATATATATATATTAAGATTCTTATCTTAAAAAAAAATCATAATATGGGAATTTTTGTGATCTTGTAAGTCATACATAGCTTCAAAAAGGAATATATTCTTTATTTGAAAATGACAAGATATGATTAATATTCCACCCTACAATTTCAAACCATAGTCAAATTATTCCCAATTATATTATGGCATTCTAGAATAATTCCATAATAAAAAATATATGGGTAGAATGATTAATCAAGGATATATAGAAAATAGATAATTCTCATTATAATTTAAACATATGAATATATACATGTATATACATGTGTACATGTTTGGAAAGATTATTTCAAGACCAAGGTATATATGTGTATATAAACTTGTATATGGATTTAAAATATTCTATGAACCATATACTTTTTACACTTGATATTGAAATCCATATATTTATTTGGAAAGACAAATATATATATAATTTTTCAAAGTATGTAGAAAATAATATACTAATCTTTAAGCAAATATTTGAACATATAAATATATATAGATTTGATTAAAAATCTACTTAGTGAATTAATCAAAAATATATATTCATATATATATTTCGGGCAATTTCTATGGTATTACAATCTACCCTCCTTAAGAATCAACTTCGTCCCCGAAGTTGCGCGACTTATTGACCGATTGATTGATTGCGGTTGTGTCATTAAATTTCTTCCGACTTCACGGGTTCTTGGAATTAAAATTCTTTTCCTTCTTGAATTTAATTCCAATTGTCTTGACTCAATTGATGGAATGTCTTCGGGCTTCCTTTCCCTCTTTTATTCCATTTTGAATTTGAATCTATCGGCGTTTTATTTCCGAGCAATAATTTATTGTGATAAATTATTTTCTTCTTCTCGGAGATGTTTCGACATTGATCGGAATAAATTTTATTCCTTTGGACGTTGATAAAAATCTGGGGTATTACAGTCTACCCCCCTTAAGAATCAACTTCGTCCCCGAAGTTGTGTTTCGTCTTTTCTCGCGCTAAGAGTTAGGGTCCTTTTGTTACTTGGGATACAAACTATTCGGGTTTCAAAAATAAATGCTTATGCATTCTTACGGGGTATTACAGTAACACCCCGGATTTGATAACCCAGGCCGGGATGTCACCGCCACACCTCCCTAGCAAAACACGGTTTCTCCGAGCTTGCTAAAGAAATGCAAGGCTATGGTTTTTCAGAATTTAAAATATTCAAACAGCCCATTACAATATAATTTAAAAATCATAATATCAAAGTTGCAGCGGAATGTAATATTTACATATGTATAATGCAGCGGAATTTAAGTATAGGGCCGACATGGCCAAAACACGGGTTAAACAGGCCCGTTCATGCAAGTTGTAATTAAATGCAGGAATTTAAGAATAGAGTTTTTCCCGAATGTTCCCATGTATGTATATGATGATGCATAATCCTCATACTCTGAAAGAAAAAGGAAAGAAAATATGGTTTGGTCAGCAAAACGTGCTGAGTAAGTTAACACCTACTATGATCAAGGGGTTTCAAAAACTTTAATTGGATTTAAGAAAAACATGTGCATACAAGTCATGATTTAAATTTTATTCATCTAATAATAATTTAATTACATATTTGAAAAAGACAAGGATTTCCACAAAATCATAATTTAACGCACATGCAAAGGGGTTTAATTAAATAATTAAATTTTTACTCCTAGGCATGCATACAAAAATATTCCATTTACAAATTTTAAGGTAAATAATTTAATTGTATACTTGAGCATGCATTAATCCATAATAACAATTTAATAAGATATGAAAATTTAAAGACATAATTTAAATGCGTAATTTAAAGACGTGGATGAATAAATAAATACTTAAAAATATTAAATCTTTTATTTCCCCGTTACGTAACCATTTCTCAATGTTTTGTATAGCCGGTCATCCGGCGGCCGCAGCCGTTTCGTAAGTTTCTTGTGTAGCCAGTCGCCTGGCGGCCGCAGCCAATTTAGTAAGTTTTGTTTAGCCGGTAGTCCGGCGGCCGCAGCCGTATCCGCCATATCCAGTAACACTCCGGAGCCTCGTGTAATCCATACGGGTACACACGAGAGTGTAGGCTAGTTTTCATTGGCCGTTTTGGCACAATTTCTCATAACATTCACCCTCGGCCGTTTTGGCACGAAGCGAAAAGCTAGGGGGCGCCTTATTGAGCATTTCCCCCTACGTCGGTCACTCTCGGCCGTTTTGGCACGAAGCGAAAAGCTAGAGGGGCACTCCATCGAGCACTCACCCCCTACATAGGTCACACTCGTCCGTCTAGGCACGATGCGAAAAGCTAGAGGGGCACTCTATCGAGCACTCACCCCCTACATAGCCAAGTATCTCATATACCGTTTAGATTTAATGTATCGGGGTTTTTCAAAAGTATAGATGTATCGTATTTCAAGTCTTTGACCCTTTGTTTCGAAATTTCAAAATCTCTCCGATTTAAAATCAACTTGGCGTCACAGTTTACGCCTTTTTAATTCAAAAATTCATTTCAAGTCCAAAAATTCTGATATTATCACAGTATATCAAAAACACCCTAACAAACAACTTTCGTGTTTTAACTTTTCCGAAATAAGTTGAGGAAACATGTCAAAAATCGAGTTTGTTTCGCAAGCAGTGTTCTGTCCGGATTCAGGTTTGGCACAGTTCAAAGATTCGACATTTTAACATATCAAATGGACTCCAAAAATTCTGAAATTTTATATGCACATACTAGACATAATTATCTACAACTTTCATTTATATTGCAAAGATCAAATCGGACTAGAAAATATAGAAATAGGTTCATCAAATTCGGACATATTCACCGGCAGATTTCGAAAATGTTTTGTCGAAACAGTTCATGTTCGATGCAATTTGAAATAGCAAACATCGACGAAAATGTCTGAAATTTTTACACAACCTAGATTTATGTGTTGGGATTAAAAGTCTAGTTTTGAGTTTTTCGGTTTGAACTCTCGAAATAGGGGTTTTGGTCCGATTTCAAATCTATCACAGTTTCAAGTTCGAATCTCAAGGCAGGTTGGTTCTCGGCCGTTTCCGGATATCAAAACGCAATGAAAAATTATGAAAATTTTACACAAACTAGATCTATGTCTTAGGAACGTTTTTCATGTTTTAAGTGTTTCCGTTTGAGCAGTTTTAGAGGTTCGAAAAATTCACACAAAATTGTTGCGCCGAGGGTTTTTCGTGTTGACAGATTTTTGAGTTACTAAATCTCTATGTTTGGTTGCATTTTACGTCACCCAAAACCAAGTAAGCATTAACTTACAGTGGGGATGATGTCTAGGACGTTTCAGATTGATCGCGGCGCCCACGCTTGCTACGAATACGTCCCAATTACTCCGTCTCCTTTCCGTTGGCCCCGAAACGAAATCGAACGTAAAAATCTAGGGTTAGATCGGATTTTTGGATTCGTAAACTTAGACGAAAACCTATGGACAACTTACCACAATCTGGAACACTAGAAATGTTGCTCTCCACGCCTTCTTCGTCGATTTTTGTCGCCGGAAAGTGATCGGGAAGTCGTCGGATCGGTTTTGGATGAACAAGGGAGAAGGTTTGAGAGTTTGGGAGGAATGGGGGCTGCCACTTCGAAATTTAGGGTTCATTGTGAGTGTCCAATCCCCTCAAACCCGTCCATATACTCCTTCCCTCGACCGGGATTGAGTTTCCAAAGTCGGGGGCCGAAAATAAGGTAAGAAATCGTCGAAATCCGCAATACGATCGCCTTCTGCTATTTGGCGCGCCTTTGGCGGGGTTTTTAGGGAAAAACCGCCCGGCCACCGCGCCAGCCCCGGCTGGGCTGCGGTCCATGCCGGGCCGTGCATTCCGTCGGGCCTTTTCGCCTCTCTTTCGGACTTCTGTCCTCCTACGTTTTCGGGCTCGATTTTTCGGGTCTTTCTCGGATCATAAATTCTTATCTTAAATTTATCTCGACTCAAATGAATTTCATGTTTGAAATCTTAAGTCCGTCGGTCTCGGGTTCGTCGGCTTCCAATTCGTCGTCTTTTGACTCCCGTGCAATAATTTGTGTAATTGAATTTCTTCCGACTTCACGGGTTCTTGGAATTAAAATTCTTTTCCTTCTTGAATTTAATTCCAATTATTTTGACTCAATTCATGGAATGTCTTCGGGCTTCCTTTCCCTCTTTTATTCCATTTTGAATTTTGAATCTATCGGCGTTTCATTTCCGAGCAATAATTTATTGTGATAAATTATTTTCTTCTTCTCGGAGATATTTCGACATTGATCGGAATAAATTTTATTCCTTTGGACGTTGATAAAAATCTGGGGTATTACAGTCTACCCCCCTTAAGAATCAACTTCGTCCTCGAAGTTGTGTTTCGGCTTTTTTCGCGCTAAGAGTTAGGGTCCTTTTGTTTATTATTTTGCGATAATGTGTTATTGAATTATTGTTCGATTGTTGATTGTTTGTTGTTTGATTATTGTTTGACTGAATCCAGAATTGAAATTTCCGAGTTGCCTACGTACCCTGTGAAGGGATCAAGTCATTACGTAGTTCAAAACAATTTTGAATTTGTTTATTCGGGATACAAAATATTCGGGTTTCAAAAGTAAATGCTTATGCATTATTATGAGGTATTACAATTATGAAGAAAAAGTACTACCAAATATGTAGCAAAAACTTTATGGGTTTATATTATATTTATTATTTAAATATAATTTCAATATTTGTTATTATTTTAATAAATACTTTATGAATTGAAATTATATTTAATATGATAACAAATTTTAATAAATACTCTATAAATTAATATTATATTCATTACCGGATAACAAATATTTATATTATATAGATTAACTAAATTATATAAATTGCATAAGTTGATCAAACTATGCTTATACATCCCACAAAATCTTATCATTATCAAATTCGTGATGATGGTACATTCAATAATATTTTTTGCATAATCATTTCTAAATTTCAATTCAAAATAGTATTTTTCTTATATTTTTCTAATTTAATTTGGAAATATCTACATATTTGTCAAATTTCTAATTTTTCAAGGCCATAGAGTAGAATCAATATTAATAATCAATTACTGTGTGCAATTGTGATTTATATATTTTATTTGCCTATGTATTGCATTAGAGCCGTGAGTAGAAAGTCCTTTGTCTTCCTTTTTTAAATTTTGCTCTCCTTTTAGACTATTATTGTTTAATTTATAGTATAATATTTTTTAAGGCACTAAATTGTAATATATAATTTATTGTTAGTGGCATATCGTCTATTGCTCGGTTAGTACAATATATACGTGCTTTCATGTAATGCTTAAAATAATTTAAGGAGCTTCGGGAGTAATCGACATAATAAAGTTGAACAATTTTATTAATTAAATTCGATTTTTTCATATTTTTCACATTCCCGCCCATTGGGCGGGGTAATACTTGTAATATAATACCCTTTATTAACAGTAATCTACTCTTATGAATAGTAACCTATCAATTTTTTCCCCTCACAAAAATTCCCTTATAAACAGTAACCTACCTATATCATCAATATTCACTTTCTGCACGCAATCCAATTACATTTTTAACCTTAATAATTCAAAATGTGTATAAGTAAAAATTATAAAAGTTTGATATTTTAAAACTACAAGATGTGGCGAATCCAACGATATTACACTTGACTATGTTTTTTCTTCTATAGATGTTGTATAGACATGAGTCAAAGTTGAATAATAAACAGTAACAGAAGTCAATCATTTTTCATTGTAAAAAATGGAGGAAGTATATAAAAGAACAATGCACCTTAAAATTATGGGAAAACCAAATTTGAGAGGAAATTCACATTGAATAATTTAATTTTATTAATTATTATGAAATAAACAAAACTACCAAATGTAGCAAAAACTTTATGAGTTGATATTATATTTATTATTTAAATATATTTTAAATATTCTTACCAAGTACTTGATGAAACCTTATACTCTTCTTTCGAAATTATATTTAACATGCTAACGAATTTTAGTAGATACTTTATAGATTGATATTATATTCATCTATGGATAACGTCGAGGTTCAGTGTTATGCCATATGGATTTAATGGTTGTAACATCTTCTTGGCCCACGGTGTGGATTCTGGTGCTCTACTCGGGTTCCATGCTGGGTTTCGTCTTGCATTGATATGCATCTCAGGATACCTGCTGTAATACCCGAGAATTTTCCAACATAAAATAAAACAATAATTAAATAAATAGACAATAAATACAATAAATACCATAAATAAATAAATCCAGCAAATAAAGGAATAAATAAAGATAAGGAAATGAGAAATGAGATTTTATTTAAAAAGGAATTAAAGGAATTTAATTAAATAAAAGGAATTATTAAAGGTAAATAAATTGTACACCGAAACCCGACACCAATGAACTCGAGAATTCGAGTCCAACATCCAATTAGACCTGAGTAAAAATTTAGAGAGAAAGTAGAAACCCGGAGATACCCCGGAACTCAGAATTCGGGAGCATAGAGGGATAGAAGTCCGAAAGAGAGGAGGAAAGGCACGACGGATCGCACGACCCGCCCGGACCGAAGTCCAGGCGAGATCGGCGCGGTGGCCGCGCGGTCGAAGAAGGGAGGGCGCGCCACGGCCGCACCGTCGGACAGATTCGCCCGTTGCATGAATCTCTCGCCCGAACGCGGATTTTTCGACTTCGGTTGAACATCTTTCGACTCAAGACCCTTAGGGTCAGATCTTGGACGCCCTAGGTCTTAGCTATCTATAAATAAACCCCCTTGGAAGCCCCGAACACTTTTACAAAACCTACAACTCTCTCTATACATTCGAAACCCTAATTCCGGAGTCGTCGGAGGCACGAAACCAAGGCGGATACTGGTTGGATGAAATTCTGAGATCTCCAGCGTCGTGGTAAGTTTCGATCCAATCCTTGTTCAATATACGATTCGAAAACGAATCCTAATATTCTCCTTTTCCTTTCTACACCTCGAATTGGATCTAGAGCGTAGAACCCGACGAACGGAGAGGAGAAACGGTGGACTGGAAGCCACGCCTTCGAAATAGATGATCTCGGACGTTCACAACTCTGTAAGTTAGCCTTACATGGTTTTGGGAGGAATTAAAACGTTCGAAACTAAAAGATTTAACAAGAGATCGAAAATCTGTCAACTTATGACTTTTACCGGCGCAACAGTTTTTTTGAATTTTTTCGAACCTTAAAACGACTTCAAATGGAAAAACTTAAAACACAAAAAACGTTCCTAAGGCTTTGATCTATCTACTGTAAAATTTTTCGAATTTTTAGAGACGATTTGATATGTGAAAACCAACCGAAACCGAACTGCTTGAAACAAGATCTTGAAATTCTTGACAGAACTTAGGTCCGGTCTTGATCACGTTTTTGACATTAGTTCTAGACCGATTTAGATCTTTGACCGACCATGATAGTTGTAGATAAATGTCTTAAGATGGTCTCTGTAAAATTTCATCAAATTTGGAGTTGATTTGCTATGGTAGATTTCAATATCTTTAAACTGTGCCGTACAAAATTCGGACAGATTTGTGTTTCTGTGAAAATTGGTGTTTTTGACCTATTTTGGTATCTCGGATTGAAAAAGTTAAAACACAAAAGTTGTTCATCTCGACGTTTCTGAGTCAGTAGTAAAATTTCGGAATTTTTAGAGTTTAATCTGATTTTAGACGAATTTTAGAGTAAACAGTGGTTTACCGGAAGTCAAATCTTGAAATCTTGTTGAAACATGAAATTAACCTTTAGGGTTGAAATGAGTTGAAATATGATTTTTAAATAAACTAAATTGAAACCAGATTTTTGAAATTAAATCCCCTTCCAAACTTGATAAATTAAAATTAGGGGTGAGTGCTCTGCAGGGTGCCCCCTAACGATTCACTTCGTGCCTTAATGGACGATGGTGACCCCGCGCGAAATTGAGATATGATATTGCCAATACGTCATGAGATATAGAGCCTACACTCTCGAGAATATCCACATGGGTTTCCCGAGGCTCCGGAGTGGTACTGAGTATGGCTGATACGGTTGCGGCCGCCGGGCTACCGGCTAAACTTGTTGAGATTGCGATGCAATCGTGAAATACTTGAAATACCAAATCTGGGATGTAAGGGGGAAATTAGATTTAAATTAAATTGAAATGTGTGTGGTTGTCCAATTAAATTATTTGAATGCTTTATTTAAATTATGACTTTATTCCAAGTTGAATAGTTAATTAAGTTAAATCGAATATTATGTTATTATCATGCTTTTATTTAATTATGAAATGAATGGCTTTTAAACCCTACGATCATGTCTGTGTTAACTTACTCAGCAAGTTGTGCTGACCAAACCATTTTTATTTTCTTTTCTTACAGAGTATGTGGAATGAGCATGACCATATTCATGCATGGGGGAAATTATATTTTTGGGAAACTTATCGTTTTTTTAAATTCGTACATTAGACTATATTATGAACGGGCCTGTTTAACCCGTGTTTTGGCCATGTCGGCCCTATTTACATTTTCCGCTGCAAAACTATACTAAAACAATTATTTCCACTGCGCTATGATATTATTATTTTCGAATTATATCGTATGGGATGTTTTGAATGCTTTAAATGTTTTAAATACAGCAATACCTAGCCTTGCATTCCTTTAGTGAGCTCGGAGAAACCGTGTCTTACTAGGGGGATGTGGCGGTGACATCCCGACCTGGGTGACCAAAAACCGGGGTGTTACAAGTTGGTATCAGAGACCAGCTACTTTTAAACTATTATTTTTAAACCATTATTATTTTTAAACTATTACTAATATTTTGACTATTATTTTAAATTTTAAAGTATTATTTCCATGGAAAATTTTTATTTTAAAACCCATGGAAAAAAAATATATATAGTGCATTAAATTATTTTTGGGGGGAATCATCATTTGCATTTGCATATTGCATCTCTTCTATGAACCTAGAATCTTGGCGAATTTGAACTTAGAATGTTGGCGAATATGAACTTAGAATCTTGGCGAATTGAACTTAGAATCTTGGTGAAATTGAACTTAGAATCTTGGCGAATATTAACTTAGATCTCTTGCTTGCGCTAGATGGCTAGTCAGGACATGATGCAGTTGATGATCAAGATGATGAACGTTCACCTTGATTCCCATCAAACCATAGAACAAATGAAATACCGTATGGCTCAATTGGAGGCCAATTTGCACCACATGGGCAACTTGAGAGAGGCGGATCACCACCGCATAAACCAACTCGAACGCCAAGTCCAAACCCTCACTACACAAAACCTAATACTGAAGGAACACATCGATGCCCATGGGCAAGACTTGAACACTATCTTTCACGATCTACTGCCGCCAAGTTCGGAGGAGGAAGACCCGGAGGAGGATCCTGCTACCCCACCGGAGGACGTCTTGAGACGCTAGAGATTCTATTTTTTAGATACTATTTTGCTAGAAAATATTTCTACCTTTGTACTAAAATTTCTTTTGAGATAATAAAATGCCCGATTTATTTATAATAGATCAAAAAAAAAAAAACGGACAGACCTGTCCGTATAGCAGTAAAAAAAAAATTCGAAATAAAAAAATTAAAATAAAACCCCGAGGCGTACGACGCTTCTTAGTTCGATCGAGCACCACGTGCTAAATTACAAAACACATATACATTTATAGAAATTGCTTAGACTATATGTTAAATTCACCAGTCCTAATCCACCCTATTTGTACCAGAATGGCATCCAGAGGAAGAACTCAACCCGCTCCTCAAACCACCACTGAAACACCTACCGAAATACCTCCAAATGTCACGGAACCGGCCCAACCTGTAGAGGAACAACCCCAAGGTGCGCAGGACGCCCCCGCACCGAACAGTGTGGGCGATCGTCTTCGGACGATAGAGGAGGTTTTGATTGCGCTGGGGAATGCGCAAGTCAACCAGGGCCAAGCTGCGGCGGTACCTCCGCCCCAAGCTCGCCCCAACTACTTGGCGATGGTGAATCCTTACCAGCCGCCCCACTATGCTGGTGAGGAGGATCCAGCTAAAGTGGAGGAGTGGATCCGGACTTTCGACAAGCTGCTGGGAGCAGTCAAGTGTCCGGAAGGAGAAAAAGTGCACGTCGCCTCATACTACTTGGGAGGCGAAGCTGACGACTGGTGGCAGGCGACACAAGCCAAACTGACGGAGGATGACGAGCCCTACTCATGGGCGGAAATGATGGAGATGCTTAGGGATCGATTCTATCCCCTGAGTACCAAATCAGCGATGTACGAAGAGTTCCTGTCGCTGAAGCAAGGAGGCCAAACTGTACAAGAATACTACACACGTTTTAAGGAGCTGGTGAGGTTCGCACCAAGGCTAGTGCCCACTGATGCAGAAAAGGCGCAAAAGTTCGAGATGGGGCTGAACCTGTCTGTTCGCGAGGTGATCGCGGGGGTACACTACCCCAAATTGCAAGCTGTGTATGACCGCGCTGTGGCAGTAGCGCGTGTGCAACAACTGAAGAGAAGGGTGAGTGGGGAGTCCAGCAGGGGTCCCCAAGATAAGAGAAACCGGGACTCGAGAAGCGAGAACAATACTGGAAGGAACGAACAGCGGAGAGGGCCGAATAGGCCCCAACAAAACAACAATGGGAGGAGGTTCAACCAGGAAGATCCGGTACCACCCTGTCCAAGGTGTGGACGACCCCATCTGACGAGGGGATGCCCTCAACAGGGCGCCTGCTTCCGATGTGGTCGAATGGGTCACATACGTCGTGAGTGCCGAACTAGGCTTGAAAACATAACGAAAATGGAAGACTTGGTCACGGGGCAGGAACAGCCTCAGAACCAAAATGGACGAAACGGAAATAACCAGGGGTATAGACCCCCTCAAAACCAATTTAGGCCGCCGAATCAGAACCAGAACCAACGACCTCCGCCACCGCAGAATCAAAACCAACAGCAAAACCAGTAGCAGAATGCGAATCAGCAGGGCAACCAAGGACGTCCTGTGGGGAGGCTCAATGTGGTTAACCAAGCGGACGTGCCTGCGCAAGGAGAAGTGATGGCAGGTACATTTCACGTTTTGAATACACCCCCTTAGAGTTCTATTTGATTCTGGAGCTAGTTGCTCGATCATAGCATCAAGGATAGTGCCTGAGTTAGATCTACCTAAGTGCGAGAGAATTAGCTTAGGAATTCAATTGCCTTCTGGAGAAGTAGTATCTTGCTCTAAACGATATAACGGAATTCCTATAGTGATAAAGAACGTAGAGTTCTTCGCGAACTTAGTAGAATTTAACTTAAGAGACTTTGACATCATACTGGGGATGGATTGGTTATCCCAGTACAAAGCGGTGATCGAATGCCAAAAACAAAAGATCACCCTGTCAAAAAGTAGGGGAAAGAGGGTTATCTTTTACTCTCAGCCCCCTAAGAAGAGTAACAAAATCGTTAGTGCACTTAAACTAAGTAACTTGATACGTAAGGGGTATGAACTATATGCGTGCTATGTGCACAACCTTGAGGCGGAAGAGAACAAGGTTGATAGCATACCAGTGGTAAGAGAGTACCCGGATGTGTTAAGACATCCCGGGAATGCCACCTGAGAGAGATCTTGAGTTCACTATAGATCTCATTCCGGGCACAGAGCCTGTCTCAAAAGCTCCGTACCGGATGGCACCACTGGAAATGAAGGAGTTAAAAGACCAACTCGAGGAGCTGTTAGGAAAGGGGTATATAAGGCCGAGTACTTCCCCCTGGGGAGCACCGGTTTTATTCGTTAAGAAGAAAGACGGAGGACTACGTCTTTGCATAGATTACCGAGGACTAAACCAAGTGACCATCAAAAATAAATACCCTCTGCCGAGAATAGAGGATCTATTTGATCAACTGAAGGGAGCTTCAATATTCTCGAAGATCGACTTACGATCTGGGTATCACCAGTTGAGAATTGCCGAGAAAGACATTCCGAAGACGGCGTTTCGAACTCGATATGGTCACTACGAGTTCACAGTGTTATCCTTTGGGTTAACAAATGCTCCGGCAATGTTCATGAACCTCATGAACAATGTATTTCGAGAGCTGTTAGATCAGTGCGTGGTGGTGTTCATTGATGACATCCTGATCTACTCGAAAAACGAGGAGGAGCATGCCCAGCACTTGCACCAAGTGTTAGGGACCTTGCGAAGGAATCAGCTATACGGCAAACTGTCCAAATGCGACTTTTGGTTGAAGGAGGTAGCATTTTTTGGACATATAGTATCCGCTGATGGAGTTTCAGTGGATCCGGCAAAAGTCTCTGCCGTAACTGAATGGGCCACTCCCAAGAGCCAAACTGAGATAAGGAGTTTCCTTGGATTAGCCGGGTACTATAGACGGTTCGTGAAGGATTTTTCTAAAATCGCACGACCTTTGACCCAGCTACTTAAAAAGGGAGTAAAATACGCGTGGACAGAGGCTTGTGAGACAACATTTCAAGAGCTGAAGAAACGACTCACAACCACACCCGTATTAACACTACCATCAGAGAATGGTGACTTCGAAGTTTACAGCGATGCTTCGAAGGAAGGTTTAGGTTGTGTTTTGATGCAAGACTCGAGGGTCGTAGCGTATGCATCACGCCAACTAAAACCTCACGAGGAGAATTATCCGACACATGACCTGGAGTTGGCAGCGGTCGTTTTCGCTCTAAAGATATGGAGACATTATCTTTATGGGCGGAAGTGTCGAATGTTCACCGACCACAAGAGCTTGAAATATATATTTACTCAGAATGAGTTGAATTTGAGACAGCGAAGGTGGTTGGAACTTATTAAGGACTACGATTTAGAGATAGCCTACCACGAGGGGAAGGCGAATGTGGTAGCCGATGCCCTAAGTCAGAAAACCCAACACCTGACGAACTCGTTGGTAATTCCGCCGGCATTGTACATGGAGATAGCAAGATTGGAGTTAGAACTTGTGCATCCTGGCACAGTGAGTGAAACGATCAACGCCATGGTCGTAGAAACCCCAATATTGGACGAGATTAAGCTCGCCCAACCGGGCGATGCGAAACTCGAGAAGATAAGGGGGTATATTGCCGAAGGAAAGGCAATAGGATTTGCTGTCCATGAGGATGGAAGCATTCGTTTCAAAGGGAGATGGTGCGTGCCCCTTAAATGTGCCGAGTTGAAGCAAAGGTTGATGGAGGAAGGGCACAACACGCCATATTCAGTGCATCCCGGAGGCGACAAACTTTACAAAGATCTGAAGAAGATCTATTGGTGGCCGGGAATGAAGAAGGAAGTGGCAGACTTCGTGGGGAAATGTCTCACCTGCCAAAAGGTTAAGGCAGTGCGACATAAACCCTTAGGACTGATGCAGCCACTGGAGATTCCAAGTTGGAAGTGGGATAGCATCTCAATGGATTTTGTCTCGGGATTACCCCGATCACCTAAAGGCATTAACAAGATTTGGGTGATTGTGGATAGGCTAACGAAGACAGCCATATTTATCCCAATGAAAGACACGTGGACTATGGACCAATTGGCCCGAGCCTACATTGATAATGTGGTACGACGACATGGAGTACCACATGACATCATTTCCGATAGAGACATTAGATTTGTCTCTCGCTTTTGGACGGAGTTACAAAAAGCTCTCGGTACTCAAATCAAAATGAGCACCGCATTCCACCCAATGACGGATGGTCAAACCGAGAGAACAATCCAAACACTAGAAGACATGCTGAGAGCATGCGTGTTGGAATTTAAGGGAAATTGGGAATCCCATTTACCCTTAATCGAATTCTCTTGTAATAATAGCCATCATGCTAGCATTGGCATGGCACCTTTCGAGGCGTTGTATGGACGAAAGTGCCGAAGCCCGTTGAGCTGGGAAGAAAACGATAAGTCGGTGGTAGTGGGACCACAACTTATCGAAGACATGGCTCAAAAAATCAAGGTGATTCAAGGAAAAATGAAAGCCGCTCAAGACCGTCAAAAGAGTTACGCGGATGTGAGACGACGAGACCTAGAATTTCAAGTGGGAGATAGGGTCATGCTAAAGATATCACCCATGAAGGGGGGTGATGCGCTTTGGCAAACGAGGAAAGTTGAGTCCTCGATACATAGGACCTTACGAGATTCTAGAACGAGTCGGAAATTTAGCCTACCGACTGGCTTTACCGCCATAATTAGATCGAGTTCATAATGTCTTCCATGTCTCACAACTCAAGAAGTATGTGTCGGACCCGACACATGTACTTCAACCGGATATAATTGAGCTCGATGAAGATTTGACTTACGAAGAAGTCCCAGTGCGTATTCTCGACACTAAGGAACGAGTAACGAGGAACAAAACCGTCAAAATGATCAAGGTTCTTTGGTCGAACCACGAAAGTGAGACAGCAACTTGGGAAGTGGAATCCGACATGAGAGAACGCTACCCGACATTGTTCCAAACTGATACCGACACAGTTATGGGGACATAACTGCAATCTTAAGGGGGAGAGGATGCCATACCACCTATTTTTCGCACATTTTTGTAAACTTTTGAACTACGTTATGGCTTGATCCCTTCACCGGGTACGTAGGCAGCTTAGAAGTCTTAATTCTAAGTTCAGTCACAAAATAACAAAACAAACAAAAGACCTTAGCACGAGAGAGGCCGAAACACAACTTTGAGGACGAAGTTGATTCTTAAGGAGGGTAGACTGTAATACCCGAGAATTTTCCAACATAAAATAAAACAATAATTAAATAAATAGACAATAAATACAATAAATACCATAAATAAATAAATCCAGCAAATAAAGGAATAAATAAAGATAAGGAAATGAGAAATGAGATTTTATTTAAAAAGGAATTAAAGGAATTTAATTAAATAAAAGAAATTATTAAAGGTAAATAAATTGTACACCGAAACCCGACACCAATGAACTCAAGAATTCGAGTCCAACATCCAATTAGACCCGAGTAAAAATTTAGAAAGAAAGTAGAAACCCGGAGATACCCCGGAACTCAGAATTCGGGAGCATAGAGGGATAGAAGTCCGAAAGAGAGGAGGAAAGGCACGACGGATCGCACGACCCGCCCGGACCGAAGTCCAGGCGAGATCGGCGTGGTGGCCGCGCGGTCGAAGAAGGGAGGGCGCGCCACGGCCGCGCCGTCGGATAGATTCGTCCGTTGCGTGAATCTCTCGCCCGAACGCGGATTTTTCGACTTCGGTTGAACATCTTTCGACTCAAGACCCTTAGGGTCAGATCTTGGACGCCCTAGGTCTTAGCTATCTATAAATAAAACCCCTTGGAAGCCCCGAACACTTTTACAAAACCTACAACTCTCTCTATACATTCGAAACCCTAATTCCGGAGTCGTCGGAGGCAAGAAACCAAGGCGGATACTGGTTGGACGAAAATTCTGAGATCTCCAGCGTCGTGGTAAGTTTCGATCCAATCCTTGTTCAATATACGATTCGAAAACGAATCTTAATCTTCTCCTTTTCCCTTCTACACCTCGAATTGGATCTAGAGCTTAGAACCCGACGAACGGAGAGGAGAAACGGTGGACTGGAAGCCACGCCTTCGAAATAGACGATCCCGGACGTTCACAACTCTGTAAGTTAGCCTTACATGGTTTTGGGAGGAATTAAAACGTTCGAAACTAAAAGATTTAACAAGAGATCAAAAATCTGTCAACGTATGACTTTTACCGGCGCAACAGTTTTGTTGAATTTTTCCGAACCTTAAAAAAACTTCAAACGGAAAAACTTAAAACACAAAAAACATTCCTAAGGCTTAGTTCTATCTACTGTAAAATTTTCAGAATTTTTAGAGACGATTTGATATGTGAAAACCAACCGAAACCGAACTGCTTGAAACTAGATCTTTAAATTCTTGACAGAACTTAGGTCCGGTCTTGATCACGTTTTTGACATTTGTTCTAGACTGATTTAGATCTTTGGCCGAACATGTAAGTTGTAGATAATGTCTTAAGATGGTCTCTGTAAAATTTCATCAAATTTGGAGTTGATTTGCTATGGTAGATTTTAATATCTTTGAACTGTGACATACAAAATTCGGACAGATTTGTGTTTCTGTGAAAATTGGTCTTTTTGACCTATTTCGGTATCTCGGATTGAAAACGTTAAAACACAAAAGTTGTTCATCTCAATGTTTCTGAGTCAGTAGTGAAATTTCGGAATTGTTGGAGTTTAATCTGATTTTAGACGAATTTTAGAGTAAACATTGGTTTACCGGAAGTCAAATCTTGAAATCTTGTTGAAACATGAAATTAACCTTTAGGGTTGAAATGAGTTGAAATATGATTTTTAAATAAACTAAATTGAAACCAGATTTTTGAAATTAAATCCCCTTACAAACTTGATAAATTAAAATTAGGGGTGAGTGCTCTGCAGGGTGCCCCCTAACGATTCACTTCGTGCCTTAATGGACGATGGTGACCCTGCGCGAAATTGAGATATGATATTGCCAAAACGGCATGAGATATAAAGCCTACACTCTCGAGAATATTCACATGGGTTTCCCGAAGCTCCGAAGTGGTACTGGGTATGGCTGATACGGTTGCGGCCGCCGGGCTACCGGCTAAACTTGTTGAGATTGCGATGCAATCGTGAAATACTTGAAATACCAAATCTGGGATGTAAGGGGGAAATTAGTTTTAAATTAAATTGAAATGTGTATGGTTGTCCAATTAAATTATTTGAATGCTTTATTTAAATTATGGCTTTATTCCAAGTTGAATAGTTAATTAAGTTAAATCGAATATTATGTTATTATCATTCTTTTATTTAATTATGAAATGAATGGCTTTTAAACCCTACGATCATGTCTGTGTTAACTTACTCAGCAAGTTGTGCTGACCAAACCATTTTTATTTTCTTTTCTTACAGAGTATGTGGAATGAGCATGACCATATTCATGCATGGGGGAAATTACATTTTTGGGAAACTTATCGTTTTTTTAAATTCGTACATTAGACTATATTATGAACGGGCCTGTTTAACCCGTGTTTTGGCCATGTCGGCCCTATTTACATTTTCCGCTGCAAAACTATACTAAAACAATTATTTCCGCTGCGCTATGATATTATTATTTTCGAATTATATCGTATGAGCTGTTTTGAATGCTTTAAATGTTTTAAATACTGCAATACCTAGCCTTGCATTCCTTTAGTGAGCTCGGAGAAACCGTGTCTTACTAGGGGGATGTGGCGGTGACATCCCGACCTGGGTGACCAAAAACCGGGGTGTTACACCTACTCGTGTGGAAGTCTGTACTTTCTTTCATTGGGACATCAGGCGGTCCATCGTGGGTCACGTTGGATCCTGATTCTTCCGCATAACCCAACTGAAGAACTTCATTGGGTTTCACATTTACTAGATACATAATCCCAAGCTGGGAAAGTGAGTATGCAATTTCTTGTACATCTGATAGATCTGCACTGGAAACACTCATTCGATTGTTTTCTGGAGATCAATCATCAGTTCTTCTTGTAATTTCTTCTTTGGGACCATGGTTGCTTTACCTTTTTGGTGTAAAGCTTGTACTGGTCCAAATGCATATCTAATATTTGCTTGGTTATTCTTGGAAGATCCAGGAATATCCTTCTGCCTTTTCTTGATATCTGTGTCAAATTTCAGATTCAAAATTTCCTTCTTTAGATCTTGAAATAATTTCAAGATCTCATCTGTTGTTTGATTCAAGTTATCAATTTTTCCAGGTAAAATTAATACTCGGTTACCATAATCTTGAATCGTTTTTTGGATTTCCCTTAAGTCCTGTGAGAACTTAGAGCTATCCGGATCGATTTCTTTCCAATCAGTTCCTCTCATTTTTATGAAAAGAAATCCTTTTCAAAGGATCTTGTCTCTTGGACAAGTTCAAGATTTTCTTCTGGAAATTTCTAATTTTTATTTCCAAATTTTGGAAATAATTCGTAGGTTTTAAATTATTTAAACCCATAAAATAATTAAATCTTCACCATTAAGAGATAAAATACTATAAATAATATAATTAATATGTTCTTCAATAAAATCTAGTCTAGGCTCTGATACAAATTTCCAAGCGCTTTGGGTGTCATCTTTATAAAGAATATCTAAGTTTATTAAAAGAGGACTAAAGTATATAAAGTCAAACTTTCGTGACATATGAATGAAATAAAGAAAAAATTGTTGGGTTCCTTTATTAATTTCAAATAGGTCCTATGACCTAAATTTTACAAAACTGTGTTTGTTATGGCCTGTTTTTATAATTGTAACTTCTTATGTCCTAAAAGCGGAATAACCTCCTTGTTATGGCCCTTTTTAAACATTAACCCGAATATTAATGCATGTTTAATTATTTCATCAAGATGTTAACGTTACAAGGTTTTATTCTTTAATTATTACATGCTGGGTGAGAACAAAATCCATGATTTTTTTCCTCATTTAATGACTCTAATTAATTGAATAAAGGCGACATTCTCTCAAAAACTTAAAAGGGTAAGTACATCAAGAATTGAAAGGAAAATAACTTACTTAAAAGTTCAGAAATATATTAAGTTTTTTATTTATTAAGACAGAAAAATAGTGTGTACTTGTACTGTTCAATACGTATAAAATAAAAAAAAAAATTGAAATGTGTTTGATTTAAATAAATACTTGACTCCTTTAAATACAACGGTGTATAATAATAGTTTGATAAAGGTACTGGTGTGTTTTCGTAGTGCTAGCGCATAAGAGATGGCTGAAGTGGAGCTCCAAGGATGAAGGTATTTTCTTTCAATGCGTCAGCTATGGGACACTACAAGGCCCCTCAGGGTGCGATTGAGTTGTTTACGTTAAGGAAATATCGCTGCTCCTAGTGATTTCTATTTGCTCCTAGTGCTAGACCACGCAACTCCATCTCGATTGTTTCTTTATTTGGCAATAAAATGATACACCAACCAAATATACACTCGAAATAATGTCGGTTATATTATATACTTCCTCCATGTTTTTTTTTTAAAATAAATGATACTGTTTGATTTTTGTTATTGTTCATTGTAGCACTTTAAGTTAAATTTTATCATAGTTATACAAGGAAAATATAGTCAAGTAAGATCTTATTGGATTCGACTTGTCTTGTAATTTTTAAATATCAAACTTTTAAAATTTTCACTTGTACCGTACTTGAGTTAGTAATAATTGAAAATGTCCATTGAACTGCGAAAAAATAGAATATATAACATTGAAAAAAATGGAAAAAGTATACCCTTGTGACTTTTAGGGCTTATTTATTTAATGGGTAATTCCAAGGTATCCTTAGGCGTCATTGGACCCAATAATAATCCTTAGGCGGGAGCTGCCAAGCTCTGCAAATAGAAGCTACTACTAGTAACGTTTTGGCAGCTTTCTATTTTTTAATTTAATTTCGTTCACTTTGTGTATTGTGTTTGGTTCTAGGGTTGCTTCTCCTTTATTCATTTGTAACTTGTGTAAATTGGGCTCACACACAGATTTACTGATATTCGAGTGTCAATATTTAAGAAAAAAAATGTTACTGTTACACTTATTTTTGGTACAAAAGTTAATACATTTATTTAACGATTAATATTTTAAAATGTATAAAAAAAATACATAAGATATGTATTCTATTAGTTTTCTCGTTGTTTTGGTAAACCGCATTTTCGTGAACCAAGGAATACAAAGGCAAAAAGCCAAACAAGGTGCAGAAGAATAATATCTATGCTTTTTGACTGTAGATTTTGCATTGACAAAAAATCAGCTAACACATCCTCATAAATCCTTGACAGATCCTTTTCTTAATTGCTTCCTTCTTGTACACATTTGACCCTCGACATTTCGTGATAGCCTAATTAATTAATGGCTTTGCCTCAAATAAATGTTATTGACACCTTTTTTCACATGATAAAGCCTACATTTACCCATTCTACTTCACCTTCATCTTCACCACCTCTGCACGTCAGCCATGGGCCGAAAGAAGCTCGCCATGAAGCGAATTGAGAATCCCACCACCCGTCAGGTGACCTACACAAAACGAAAAGATGGGATCATCAAGAAGGCCAATGAGCTTTCTGTTCTCTGCGATACCGATGTATCTCTCATCATGTTTTCCCCTGCTGGGAGGCTCTCCACTTTTGCCAGCAAAGGAAGGTTGTGGAACTTTATTGTATTAGGTTTTTCCAATTTTCTGTTTTGTGTGTATTTTTCATAATTTTAGGGTTTTTAATTAGTTTTAACTTTGGAATATTTTTGTGTTTGTTTTGTATTTCCAGTAGGGTTGAAGATATCTTCCTTCGATTTGTTGACAGGCCTGATGAATTAAGGGGAGGGTATGCATATCTAAAAGTGCAATTGATGATTTCAATATCTTTTTTATGTCTTCTTATATAGTTCATATCTATGTTTTTTTATTTTTTTTAAATTATTTTTTTATTTTTCTCTTTTCAGGCCAATTAATAATGAAGAGGTATGGTATGCTTTCGCATGTTTGTATATTTTGAGTTGATTTCTCGATTATAAAATTTACGATCTATTTATATATATACATATGAGTTTTGTGTTTTTTGTAGTTCTTATCAAGAAAGATGAAGGAACTGAAATGTGAAGCAGAAATGCTTGAGAAAACAGCCATGTGAGATCCCTTTTTGGCCTTATCTTTCTCAGATTTATCATATCTGATCAATTTTACATTTTTTTTTTTGTATATAACTAAATTTTATTTATTGATCTAAAATTTGTCGCCTAGTACGCGTGTCTGTTGTCTGTCTACAACGGGATTTTTACAATAATCGTGGGTACATATGTTGTTCGTTATAGATCCGTTATTGACTCTTCGATTACACAACAACTGTTGTCGTCTAGCATCATAATCATATTCAACTTGATCCATGACCAAAAAAATTAAATGAGATAGATTCTCATCTTTTGCAAAATCATTACCTTTTTTTCGAACTATACTTCATTCATTTGTGTAGATTGAATACTTCACCCCCATAATATGATCGAGGTCATCTCCTCAAGAAAAAGCCGAGATATGATCCACATTTTCACTTTGGCTAAGTAGGAATTTGAAGAAAAGAAAAGATGGCATTGGGAAAAAAGATGAATATGCTATTTAAATTTAAGGAAAGTGGGAGACACTAAGAAAACTCTCTTACAAAACTAGGGTTTCATTACATGGCTAAACAATTAAGGAGCACAAATGCCACTCTTATTTTCTGTCAATAGAGCAATATTGAAACAAAGCCTCATTTTCTATGAATGTCATCAAATATTTCATTCTTAGTGTAGCGAAAGAAAAGGGATGAGAAAGTTATCACATATGAACATAGCATGCCCCCAAATGTTTCAGAAATAGTACTAAGTTAAAACTATTCCAGACAAATTGATAATAGTCAATTCTATTACAAATGTTATCAAATGTTTTATCTTATAGTGTACAAGTTTTTCACATTCTCTAAACTCATCAATTACCTCCAACCCCACTTTG
This sequence comes from Hygrophila difformis, assembly GCA_030278955.1. Lineage (NCBI taxonomy): Eukaryota > Viridiplantae > Streptophyta > Magnoliopsida > Lamiales > Acanthaceae > Hygrophila > Hygrophila difformis. The sequence continues at coordinate 43,790,608 of JAOANR010000002.1, read as the reverse complement.
TCAACATTTTTTTTTTTGGTAAACATTGACACTAATTAAAGAAATTAACTATCTATATATAATGCTTAAATAACAACATGTTCATCTTTTTAATATTATTTATCTTAATTTGGTTTTCATGAATAAATGCACTTACCAATTTTGGCCAACGAACAAATCAATGCAGCATTGAGGTATATACTATTTTGAATTTCCAATTCAATCATTATTGTTAACATTTTTAATTTTATTTTTATCAATTTATAGATAATTATAATTTAATTTCAGGATCTGGAAGAAAAACTTGATCAGTTGAATAGGAAACAACGGGAGGCGCAAGAAAAAATGAGGTATAAGATTTAGAATTCTTTTACATTTGTATATATGCTAAGCTCCTTCAACTTTTATTGGGAGTTTATAATAAACAATCATTTATATTGTACTTTTGAAACTTTTAATTTTGTTTTACAGGTTTTATGATCCTAATGTGGCAAAGATTAGTACTGTGCTGGAGGCTGGAGTCTACCAGCAATTCCTTACCAGTGCCATTCACCGTATACAACTAGCCAAGGTTGTTGTTTTTTCCGGCAGAAGAACAAGCTTTCATAGTTATCAAACTATTTAAAAGGATCAAATATTTATACTTTCATCAATATCATTCTAATGCATGAATTTTTGTAGGCCAAATTCCTTGGCAACCAGCTTGTCCGAAACAATGAAAACATTGTGGGAAATGGAGTGAACTCGGCCCCTATGGAGGATCCAAATTCGACGTTGGATTAGTCCGTTCCTGGTGTCTTCCCTAATGGGTATATTCATTTTTCACTTCTAAAAATTGTTCTTTAATTTGTTCAGGGTTGTTGAAGTATTATGTAATGGTTGTTAAAACCTATATATATATATATACTGATTACTGACTACCAGTGTACTATATTTCTTCTGTTGCAGAATGAAGGGGAAGAAGGGCATACTGGGGAAGGTTATCTAGACACAAAACTGGACAAATGATATCCCCGATTTTACCAATTCCTGATTCTCCATGCCTGGAATAATTCATTTGTCAAAAGCCTATATATACCGAATCTAAAATTAAAATATTTGTTAAATATATTGTTTTAAATATATTGCATAGTTTTATTTATTGGCCCAACATAATAGTCCGGCCCTCTATTGTGAATATATTCCCTCATTTTTCAATAATACAATTATTCATTCCCTAAAATTAACATGGTATCAGAGTCAAAACTTAAAATTCTTCAAAATCCTAAATTGTAAAACCTAGCCCCCACCACCCTCTATTCGCCGTCCTCCGATGGTCGCCGGTCGTCACTGCATCGTGTTCGCCATGTCGAGGCGAGGCGGCCGTCCAAATTTCAAGTCCATCGGCGGCGTGTGGGGCCCACACGCACGAATAGACGTTATCCAGCCAATTTTTTGGTCGTTCCTTCCGGCGGCACGTCCGGTCATATTCCGGCATGATTTTCCGGCGTCTAGGTCTGCCACTGTTCCTGTCATCATGGTGCGGTCCGATTTTCCATCCGACGTGTTCGCGCTTGTGTGTTGGTTTCGCATATATACTTAAATATTTTGTGTTCTTATTTTCTCTTTCCCTATGGAGAAAATGGATGTTCACATGCCTATTGGGGTTACCCACTAGTATTGTCGGAAATGCAAGAGCACTGAGCACCCATTTGCCACATGTCCTAAGGTGAAGTGTCACATTTGTCATCAATTAGGGAATATTGCTCCGAACTGTCACATTTGTCATCAATTAGGGCATATTGCTCCGAACTGTCCTTCTAAATCCAAGAGATCTCGAGGTGTCAGGTCTCCTGGAATTCTTCTGTCACTGCTGCTGCTATCACTTCTGAGTAGCCTCCCATTCTTCAAGATATTGAAGCCGTTTTCAGATAGGTTTTAAGTTCCAATTCTGCCTTATCTGCCGTCTCTGGTAACTCTCCCTGGTACCTTGACTCTGGTTGTTACAATCATATGACATCTGATCCTAATATCCTGTCATCTTCTTCTGTTGTCTCTTCATTACCCCCATCCATATCCATACTGCTAATGGCACCATATGATTGTCACCCGCATTAGCACTGTGTCGTCCCCTTCCATTCATCTCCCTGATACTTATTGTATACCCTAGTTGGCTTTAAATCTTGTTTCTGTTGGACAACTTGTTGATAGTGGTCTCAATGTCTTGTTTTCCTTTCTGGTGTGCCTCATCCGTACTTCCTCGAGTCAGTCCCTATGAAATCCGGGTTAGCAGTGTTGGGATCTTATTTCCCGTCATCTCCGTATTTCTCGTCATGTTACATTCTGGGAGACCAAAATGTTCTCTTCTCTGTCTCAGTTCTTGTCCCTTCTTCTATTTCTGTCACGCCCCAATCTCTTTTTTTCTTCCTAGATGATCCACCTACCATACCTTCCTCTGCTGTTTTGGTCTCTTCTCTGTCTCAGTTCATGTCCCTTCTTCTATTTCTGTCACGCCCCATTTTCCTTTTCTCTTCCCAGATGATCCACCTACCATACCTTCCCCATCTGCAGGTGACCTGCCTACCATACCTTCCACTCGTTTAAGTCGTCCTCCTGCTCATCTTCATGATTATCATTGTTATTCTGCTATTTTATCTCACCATGAGCCTAGGTCCTTTCGTGAGGGCTAGACTGATCCCTTGTGGCAGCAAGCTATGTCAGAGGAGTTGCAGGCTTTGGCCAAGACCCGTACTTGGGATTTGGTGGACTTACCCCCTGGTAAGAAAGCCATTGGTTGCAGATGGTTCTACAAGATCAAGACTCATTCTGATGTATCTATTGAGCACTATAAGGCTCGTTTAGTTGCAAGGGGATATACTCAGGAGTATGGCATTGACTATGAGGAGACTTTTGCACCAGTGGCTCAATATTTTTGGATTGTTTGTCGTAATCATACACTATTCTGGTTTCTTACCGATTAGCTTGTGTTTGGGTATGTCACAAGCATATATATAGACAGTAATCAATCAAAACTATATACTCCCTCCATTCCAACTAAGATGTCCTATTTGACTTCTGCACACAATCCAATGCACTTTTTAAATCGTTAATATTATATAAAAGTAAAAATTATGTAAAATATATATTGGAACACTATACAATTAAACGAATATAACAAGATCGAACTCGACAATTTTTTTTCCAAATATATACTTACAAAAATATTAAGTCAAAGTTGAACAATGAACAATGTCAAAAAATCAAACATGACATCTGAAATGGGACGGAGGGAGTACATTGAATCACCTATATATGTGTGGCATTATTATATCAATATAATTTTCTGCTCTGAATCGATCAGGAGTTTTGATTATGGAGAGATATGGATTAACAAATTAATTACTTAATTATATGTGGTGGCAAGAAAAAAAATGCATATGTTGCTAATGAGTTCAATTCCTCAATGTAATCTTGAACAATTGGTGACTCTGTCATATTTATATGCAACAATGGGCTCATCAACACACCTAGAACAAGTATTCTTGTCCTTCTTCTTGATCCATCTTGGCGTCCTCTTCAGTTTCACTCTCCTCTTTGTTATATACACAATACTTTTGTAGATGTCCAAACCTTTGCACTTAAAGCATCTTGGTTTCCCTTTGAGCCAACAATCTTTCTCCTTGTTGTTGTACCTTTGACAATTACTGCACCGAATTCTTCGGTTGAAGGAGAGGTTGTTGAATTTGTGTAACGGTTGTTGAAACATATACATATATATATACATCTACTTTTTGTGCAGAATGAACACCATGATGGAAAAAGAACAAATTGGAGGAAGCTTATCTGGAGGACATCACCTTAGCCTGAGTTTCCTCCAGACACAAAACTTAGCCTGAGGTTCTTATCAAGAAAGTTGAAGGAGTTGAAATGTGAAGCAGAAATGCTTGAGAAAATAGCCATGTGAGACTATTAGACTGCACCATGAAAACCATCCCCTCTCCCTTATGTACGCCGCCGAAAGGGTCCATGGGAAGAAGCTTTCCCAATTGGTCAGCTTTGGGATTTTCCACCACATCGTCAAGGCGAGCTCGGACTTGTGCTTCGATAAACTTTGCGCCATTGTAATCACAATCTATTGCAAAGTCACCCGTGTCGAATTTTCTGGCGAATGAAATAAGGCTAATGTGGAGAAGATCAATTCTGTGCTGGAGGCTGGAGTCTAAGAGCAATCCCTTGGCAACCAGCTTGTTCAAAACAATGACAACATCGAGGGCAATGGAATTACATTGGTGCCTATAGAAAATTGATTTATCAAATAAATGTCTAATCATTTGTCGAATTCCTTTCTCATCAAGCAAAATAATGGATCAACTTTCACCCTTATTGTCGCCACAATTGCCATTATATTGCAAGTCACTATATTACTCTTTAGCAGAACAAATCTTCTTCCTCTTCCTGTTGTGTCGTGGGTTTCAAACAGGATTGGTCCCTAAAGTAATGGGAAAGGAAATACAGAAGTTAGAATTTTTATAACATAATAATAAACATTTTAAAAACAAAATATAGAACATATATAGAGCAAAATTAACATGTATTACAATAAACATTGCGACCATAGAAACATAAGCATTGAATAAATTACAATGAACAAGGATTTCATACCTTAAGATGTTAACACAAAACATCATTGGTGGCCGCCGAGTAAATTCACCAAATAATCGAGGGAAAGCATTGAAGATAATTTGTCAAAGCTATATTATATTTGCAAGTTCATATTCTTGTGAGGAAAAGTAAGGGAGTAAGGCATGGTATATATAGGCAATATAAGGCCTTCACCATCACCCACATCATAGCTATGTGTCCCACATTCATCGCACATGATTCATAATTTGACAGCGTGGCATTTTCACTTTCGTATTATAAAATATGAATTGATGGAAGGCGTGAAGTTATCAACCTACACGTGACCCATAACTTGGCGATATATATTTTTTTTTAATTATGTCAGCATTAATAAATACTCAATGATGAAAGGCGTGAAGGTGTCAACCTTCACGTGACTCATAACTTGGTAAGATATTTTTTTAATTATGTCAGCATTAATAAATACTCAATGATGAAAGGCATGAAGGTTGATAACCTAGCGATATAGTTTTATTATGTCAACACTAATGAATACTAAATAACGAAAGGCGTGAAGGTATCAACCTACATGTATCACATGCATTGGGAATTATTCAATAGTAAACAAATATTATGAATTTATTGAGTATTAAACAAAGTTTTAGAAATGAATATAGGTAAAAATGCCGTGTATTGATAAATATGTCGCATACATTAAGTAACGTAGGGCAATCGGCAATCACGTGTATAATCCCCTTAACTTTGAAAAAACATGACATCTTTAGTATGTGTCACTCTTTAGTTGTACATGATTCAAAATTTGGCGAAGTTGAAATTAATTTGATGTTAAGGAATATGAATAGATAAAAGATATGAAAGTAGGGATGCATGACAATGATTCAAGAGTGAGTTTGAGTCCAAAAATTGGACTGGGAGCAAATCATATATCCTCTATACATGGCCGGCCTAGTCTGGGTCGAATTTTGAAATAAAGTTAAAACTCATGTCGAAAAGAGTTGTGCTTCAAACCTAGTGAAAGGTTTATAATGATAATAACAACAACAACAACAACAACAACAACAACAACAACAACAACAACAACAACAACAACAACAATAATAATAATAATAATAATAATAATTAATAATAATAATAATTATCTATATCTATCTATCTATGCATAAAAATAATATCTTTTATCAACAGTAATCTACCCTTATGAATAGTAACATATCAATTTTCTCTACAAAAATCCCCTGATTGTAACGCACCAAAAATTTAAAACCAAATTTTTGTGACGTCACTGCCATGTTATCTCCCTTAAACTGTTGGCCAATCAATTTAAGTTTGATAACACGAAGCCTGGTAATCAGAAAATCTAACACAGAATAATATCAGAGTAACAGAGTAAGCAACAGAACAAGTCCATCACATAATCATAATGTCTCGGCTACAAACCTCATACAGTACCTCACCTCGGTACTCACATCAACCTGTCCAAAATACCAAGTACAAGGAGGAATGACAACAACAGTTCTCAAATCAAGTCCAACTGTCAAGATAATCAAGAAATACAAGCAGTCACGACAAAAGCAACGGATTCCAAATACATCATCTCAGATATGACATAACAATGCAATCCTACTAGATCACTCAGCCCCAAGCCCATCACCATGATAGTGCTCTGCGTCCTCCTCGGGAGTATCTATAAAAAGACAAAACGCAAGGTGTCAGTACATAAGTACTGAGCAAGAGTAAGAACAGCTGGGCAAACGAGAAATAAAATTATAACAGGTTAATTAACAGTTTATATAATTGCATAATTTAAATAATAGAAACATCACACCGTCCCACTCCGGTGCTTCAACCCCGTCATATATTGCAAAAAAGATGATGAGATGAATAATGAATGAAATGCAATGATCTAAGTGCCTATCTATCCTAAATGCAGCACAGAAGATGTCTAGCGCGCATCCTAATACCATGGCTAGCGCGCCCCCGTCGCGAGCACTACATGCATAAAGGGCCAAGTGGACTTATGGAGTGGTATTCCCAAGGATCGAACCACATCTAGCAGGTATTGGCCCAAAGCATCTCGCTCTCGAAAGCCTACATGCCTAGAAAAAATGAGGTATAAGATTTAGAATTCTTTTACATTTGTATATATGCTAAGCTCCTTCAACTTTTATTGGGAGTTTATAATAAACAATCATTTATATTGTACTTTTGAAACTTTTAATTTTGTTTTACAGGTTTTATGATCCTAATGTGGCAAAGATTAGTTCTGTGCTGGAGGCTGGAGTCTACCAGCAATTCCTTACCAGTGCCATTCACCGTATACAACTAGCCAAGGTTGTTGTTTTTTCCGGCAGAAGAACAAGCTTTCATAGTTATCAAACTATTTAAAAGGATCAAATATTTATACTTTCATCAATATCATTCTAATGCATGAATTTTTGTAGGCCAAATTCCTTGGCAACCAGCTTGTCCGAAACAATGAAAACATTGTGGGAAATGGAGTGAACTCGGCCCCTATGGAGGATCCAAATTCGACATTGGATTAGTCCGTTCCTGGTGTCTTCCCTAATGGGTATATTCTTTTTTCACTTCTAAAAATTGTTCTTTAATTTGTTCAGGGTTGTTGAAGTATTATGTAATGGTTGTTAAAACCTATATATATATATATATATATATACTGATTACTGACTACCAGTGTACTATATTTCTTCTGTTGCAGAATGAAGGGGAAGAAGGGCATACTGGGGAAGGTTATCTAGACACAAAACTGGACAAATGATATCCCCGATTTTACCAATTCCTGATTCTCCATGCCTGGAATAATTCATTTGTCAAAAGCCTATATATACCGAATCTAAAATTAAAATATTTGTTAAATATATTGTTTTAAATATATTGCATAGTTTTATTTATTGGCCCAACATAATAGTCCGGCCCTCTATTGTGAATATATTCCCTCATTTTTCAATAATACAATTATTCATTCCCTAAAATTAACATGGTATCAGAGTCAAAACTTAAAATTCTTCAAAATCCTAAATTGTAAAACCTAGCCCCCACCACCCTCTATTCGCCGTCCTCCGATGGTCGCCGGTCGTCACTGCATCGTGTTCGCCATGTCGAGGCGAGGCGGCCGTCCAAATTTCAAGTCCATCGGCAGCGTGTGGGGCCCACACGCACGAATAGACGTTATCCAGCCAATTTTTTGGTCGTTCCTTCCGGCGGCACGTCCGGTCATATTCCGGCATGATTTTCCGGCGTCTAGGTCTGCCACTGTTCCTGTCATCATGGTGCGGTCCGATTTTCCATCCGACGTGTTCGCGCTTGTGTGTTGGTTTCGCATATATACTTAAATATTTTGTGTTCTTATTTTCTCTTTCCCTATGGAGAAAATGGATGTTCACATGCCTATTCGGGTTACCCACTAGTATTGTCGGAAATGCAAGAGCACTGAGCACCCATTTTCCACATGTCCTAAGGTGAAGTGTCACATTTGTCATCAATTAGGGCATATTGCTCCGAACTGTCACATTTGTCATCAATTAGGGCATATTGCTCCGAACTGTCACATTTGTCATCAATTAGGGCATATTGCTCCGAACTGTCCTTCTAAATCCAAGAGATCTCGAGCTGTCAGGTCTCCTGGAATTCTTCTGTCACTGCTGCTGCTATCACTTCTGAGTAGCCTCCCATTCTTCAAGATATTGAAGCCGTTTTCAGATAGGTTTTAAGTTCCAATTCTGCCTTATCTGCCGTCTCTGGTAACTCTCCCTGGTACCTTGACTCTGGTTGTCACAATAATATGACATCTGATCCTAATATCCTGTCATCTTCTTCTGTTGTCTCTTCATTACCCCCTATCCATATCCATACTGCTAATGGCACCATATGATCGTCACCCGCATTAGCACTGTGTCGTCCCCTTCCATTCATCTCCCTGATACTTATTGTATACCCTAGTTGGCTTTAAATCTTGTTTCTGTTGGACAACTTGTTGATAGTGGTCTCAATGTCTTGTTTTCCTTTCTGGTGTGCCTCATCCGTACTTCCTCGAGTCAGTCCCTATGAAATCCGGGTTAGCAGTGTTGGGATCTTATTTCCCGTCATCTCCGTATTTCTCGTCATGTTACATTCTGGGAGACCAAAATGTTCTCTTCTCTGTCTCAGTTCTTGTCCCTTCTTCTATTTCTGTCACGCCCCAATCTCTTTTTTCTTCCTAGATGATCCACCTACCATACCTTCCTCTGCTGTTTTGGTCTCTTCTCTGTCTCAGTTCATGTCCCTTCTTCTATTTCTGTCACGCCCCATTTTCCTTTTCTCTTCCCAGATGATCCACCTACCATACCTTCCCCATCTGCAGGTGACCTGCCTACCATACCTTCCACTCGTTTAAGTCGTCCTCCTGCTCATCTTCATGATTATCATTGTTATTCTGCTATTTTATCTCACCATGAGCCTAGGTCCTTTCGTGAGGGCTAGACTGATCCCTTGTGGCAGCAAGCTATGTCAGAGGAGTTGCAGGCTTTGGCCAAGACCCGTACTTGGGATTTGGTGGACTTACCCCCTGGTAAGAAAGCCATTGGTTGCAGATGGTTCTACAAGATCAAGACTCATTCTGATGTATCTATTGAGCACTATAAGGCTCGTTTAGTTGCAAGGGGATATACTCAGGAGTATGGCATTGACTATGAGGAGACTTTTGCACCAGTGGCTCAATATTTTTGGATTGTTTGTCGTAATCATACACTATTCTGGTTTCTTACCGATTAGCTTGTGTTTGGGTATGTCACAAGCATATATATAGACAGTAATCAATCAAAACTATATACTCCCTCCATTCCAACTAAGATGTCCTATTTGACTTCTGCACACAATCCAATGCACTTTTTAAATCGTTAATATTATATAAAAGTAAAAATTATGTAAAATATATATTGGAACACTATACAATTAAACGAATATAACAAGATCGAACTCGACAATTTTTTTTCCAAATATATACTTACAAAAATATTAAGTCAAAGTTGAACAATGAACAATGTCAAAAAATCAAACATGACATCTGAAATGGGACGGAGGGAGTACATTGAATCACCTATATATGTGTGGCATTATTATATCAATATAATTTTCTGCTCTGAATCGATCAGGAGTTTTGATTATGGAGAGATATGGATTAACAAATTAATTACTTAATTATATGTGGTGGCAAGAAAAAAAATGCATATGTTGCTAATGAGTTCAATTCCTCAATGTAATCTTGAACAATTGGTGACTCTGTCATATTTATATGCAACAATGGGCTCATCAACACACCTAGAACAAGTATTCTTGTCCTTCTTCTTGATCCATCTTGGCGTCCTCTTCAGTTTCACTCTCCTCTTTGTTATATACACAATACTTTTGTAGATGTCCAAACCTTTGCACTTAAAGCATCTTGGTTTCCCTTTGAGCCAACAATCTTTCTCCTTGTTGTTGTACCTTTGACAATTACTGCACCGAATTCTTCGGTTGAAGGAGAGGTTGTTGAATTTGTGTAACGGTTGTTGAAACATATACATATATATATACATCTACTTTTTGTGCAGAATGAACACCATGATGGAAAAAGAACAAATTGGAGGAAGCTTATCTGGAGGACATCACCTTAGCCTGAGTTTCCTCCAGACACAAAACTTAGCCTGAGGTTCTTATCAAGAAAGTTGAAGGAGTTGAAATGTGAAGCAGAAATGCTTGAGAAAATAGCCATGTGAGACTATTAGACTGCACCATGAAAACCATCCCCTCTCCCTTATGTACGCCGCCGAAAGGGTCCATGGGAAGAAGCTTTCCCAATTGGTCAGCTTTGGGATTTTCCACCACATCGTCAAGGCGAGCTCGGACTTGTGCTTCGATAAACTTTGCGCCATTGTCATCACAATCTATTGCAAAGTCACCCGTGTCAAATTTTCTGGCGAATGAAATAAGGCTAATGTGGAGAAGATCAATTCTGTGCTGGAGGCTGGAGTCTAAGAGCAATCCCTTGGCAACCAGCTTGTTCAAAACAATGACAACATCGAGGGCAATGGAATGACATTGGTGCCTATAGAAAATTGATTTATCAAATAAATGTCTAATCATTTGTCGAATTCCTTTCTCATCAAGCAAAATAATGGATCAACTTTCACCCTTATTGTCGCCACAATTGCCATTATATTGTAAGTCACTTTATTACTCTTTAGCAGAACATATCTTCTTCCTCTTCCTGTTGTGTCGTGGGTTTCAAACAGGATTGGTCCCTAAAGTAATGGGAAAGGAAATACAGAAGTTAGAATTTTTATAACATAATAATAAACATTTTAAAAACAAAATATAGAACATATATAGAGCAAAATTAACATGTATTACAATAAACATTGCGACCATAGAAACATAAGCATTGAATAAATTACAATGAACAAGGATTTCATACCTTAAGATGTTAACACAAAACATCATTGGTGGCCGCCGAATAAATTCACCAAATAATCGAGGGAAAGCATTGAAGATAATTTGTCAAAGCTATTTTATATTTGCAAGTTCATATTCTTGTGAGGAAAAGTAAGGGAGTAAGGCATGGTATATATAGGCAATATAAGGCCTTCACCATCACCCACATCATAGCTATGTGTCCCACATTCATCGCACATGATTCATAATTTGACAGCGTGGCATTTTCACTTTCGTATTATAAAATATGAATTGATGGAAGGCGTGAAGTTATCAACCTACACGTGACCCATAACTTGGCGATATATATATTTTTTTAATTATGTCAGCATTAATAAATACTCAATGATGAAAGGCGTGAAGGTGTCAACCTTCACGTGACTCATAACTTGGTAAGATATTTTTTTAATTATGTCAGCATTAATAAATACTCAATGATGAAAGGCATGAAGGTTGATAACCTAGCGATATAGTTTTATTATGTCAACACTAATGAATACTAAATAACGAAAGGCGTGAAGGTATCAACCTACATGTATCACATGCATTGGGAATTATTCAATAGTAAACAAATATTATGAATTTATTGAGTATTAAACAAAGTTTTAGAAATGAATATAGGTAAAAATGCCGTGTATTGATAAATATGTCGCATACATTAAGTAACGTAGGGCAATCGACAATCACGTGTATAATCCCCTTCACTTTGAAAAAACATGACATCTTTAGTATGTGTCACTCTTTAGTTGTACATGATTCAAAATTTGGCGAAGTTGAAATTAATTTGATGTTAAGGAATATGAATAGATAAAAGATATGAAAGTAGGGATGCATGACAATGATTCAAGAGTGAGTTTGAGTCCAAAAAATTGGACTGGGAGCAAATCATATATCCTCTATACATGGCCTACATGGCCGGCCTAGTCTGGGTCGAATTTTGAAATGAAGTTAAAACTCATGTCGAAAAGAGTTGTGCTTCAAACCTAGTGAAAGGTTTATAATGATAATAACAACAACAACAGCAACAACAACAAAAACAACAACAACAATAGTAATAATAATAATAATAATTAATAATAATAATAATCTATATCTATCTATCTATGCATAAAAATAATATCCTTTATCAACAGTAATCTACCCTTATGAATAGTAACATATCAATTTTCTCTACAAAAATCCCCTGATTGTAACGCACCAAAAATTTAAAACCAAATTTTTGTGACGTCACTGCCATGTTATCTCCCTCAAACTGTTGGCAAATCAATTTAAGTTTGATAACACGAAGCCTGGTAATCAGAAAATCTAACACAGAATAATATCAGAGTAACAGAGTAAGCAACAGAACAAGTCCATCACATAATCATAATGTCTCGGCTACAAACCTCATACAGTACCTCACCTCGGTACTCACATCAACCTGTCCAAAATACCAAGTACAAGGAGGAATGACAACAACAGTTCTCAAATCAAGTCCAACTGTCAAGATAATCAGGAAATACAAGCAGTCACGACAAAAGCAACGGATTCCAAATACATCATCTCAGATATGACATAACAATGCAATCCTACTAGATCACTCAGCCCCAAGCCCATCACCATGATAGTGCTCTGCGTCCTCCTCGGGAGTATCTATAAAAAGACAAAACGCAAGGTGTCAGTACATAAGTACTGAGCAAGAGTAAGAACAGCTGGGCAAACGAGAAACAAAATTATAACAGGTTAATTAACAGTTTATATAATTGCATAATTTAAATAATAGAAACATCACACCGTCCCACTCCGGTGCTTCAACCCCGTCATATATTGCAAAAAAGATGATGAGATGAATAATGAATGAAATGCAATGATCAAAGTGCCTATCTATCCTAAATGCAGCACAGAAGGTGTCTAGCGCGCATCCTAATACCATGGCTAGCGCGCCCCCGTCGCGAGCACTACATGCATAAAGGGTCAAGTGGACTTATGGAGTGGTATTCCCAAGGATCGAACCACATCTAGCGGGTATTGGCCCAAAGCATCTCGCTCTCGAAAGCCTACATGCCTAGAACATAGTTCTCGAAAGCATAACCAACAATCATCACAATAAACATGCCCAGGATAATCAAATAATCAAGCTTGCCCAGTTAATACTCGAAAGCATAGACATGATATTTGTATCATCGAAAGCATAAAGTCACAAATCACAATAATGTCAAACACATGCCTAATCTCACGACTCGAAAGCATACATCGCATAATTCCCATAATCATAATTCACATGCCCAATCATAGATTCGAAAGCACGCTAAAATAATTACCAAGTCCAACGACTAAATTTAGCATTCGGGTCGCCAACCCCACATATCGGCTAGAGTGTTCCACAAGAGTTAGTCGTGAATCAAGGGTGTGCCAAGTCCCACGTATCGGCACTCGACTCACAGTTATCATATTAGAAGCAATGCAAGATCCCATCCTAAGCTAAGGCATGGAAAATCTATCAAATCCAATTCAATACTCATAATAGGCACTAACAATACTTAGACCATTTTAAAATATTTCTCGAAGTCTAGAAACGAGTAAGAAACGATAAAATACGAAAGGAAATAAAAAACGGAAGAAAACAGTGAATCGGGCGCACAGGTGGCACAGGAGGCGCCACACTGGCACCTAAACCTGTTTCCAGGTACCACCCAGGCATGGTGGCGCCAGGGCTGAAAACTGGAAGGCGGGGGCGCCGTTGCGGCGCTTCCCCCTGGTTTTGGGCGCCGGCAAGGCATAGCGGCGCCCAAATTGCGTCAGAAACAGAACTGAATCGCAGTTCTGCGAGCTTCAACCCTTCTTCTCCCATTTTCCCACCCCACTTTGAGCTAAATCCTACTCTTGCCTTGAATTTTTGGTGTCCCAAAAGTCTTCAATAATAGTCCTCCCAAGCTACCCAACACCAATTGCAAGCTCAACTCCTATGACAAATTGGTAACCTTCAAGCAAGGATTCTAACTCCCCACAAGCCAATCTACAAAAATCTTAGCTAGTACAAGAGATCCCCCAACTGATTTAAACAAGAAAATGGGAAATGAAGGAGTTTTGACACCAACCCTAACTCACCAAAGAGGGGTGACGGGAATGAGAGGGTGGAGAGGAGTGAAATGGGTTTCCTTACCCAAAATCTGATTTTTAACAAGTTGAAAATGGATTCGGGTCGGTCAGGAGGTGTGGGCGAGATCTGGAAATGGGTTGGTTCACTTGTGTGGAGCCACTCTACCAAAATGCACTCACTTGAGCACTTGAGCTTTTATTTTCTTGTGGGTTTGAAGCCACTTATTCTTCCATTTCAATCCAAATCCCACCTACAAAATAATTCATATCATTTAATTTACTCAATTAATCACAATTAATTAAATTAATTATTCGTTAATTAAATCGGGGTGTTACAATCCCTCCCGCTTAGGATAATTCTTCCTCGAATGAAAGAACATGGATTAGGTAGGTTACCTCATTGAATTGGAGTCAAGTCCAATTCGGGATATCGCTCCACATGCTATCTTCGGTCTCCCAAGTGGCATATTCTACTCCGTGTCTAGACCAAAGTACCATCACCATCTCGATCACTTTGTTGCGAAGTACTTTCTCTTTGGTATCCAAAGTCGCCGCGGGATACTCTTCCTATTCCAAGCTCTCATCCAACTCCACTTCATCCGGTTGGATGATTTTGTCGGGATCGGAAACGTACTTCCGCAATTGTACACATGAAAGACGTTATGTACGTTCCCCACCTCTGTTGGGAAATCCAAACAATAAGCCACCTTCCCCATCTTCTTGATGATCTCGTAGGGACCAATAAACCTGGGGCTCAATTTCCCTTTCTTTTCGAATCTTTTCACACCCCTCATTGGCGACACTCTCAATAACACTCAATCACCAACGACAAACTCAATGTCCCTCCTTGCCAAATCAACATAACTCTTCTGATGGTCCTGGGCCTCCTTCATCCTGTCTCTGATAACCTGCACCATTTCGTGGTTTGTTCAATAAGTTCAGGACCCATCTCCAATCGCTCTAACGGGTCACTCCAACACAAAGGTGTCCTGCTCCTCCTTCCGTACAAGGCTTCAAAAGGAGCCATCCGAATGCTTGCATGATAACTGTTGTTGTAGGAGAATTCCACCAAAGGTAGATGCTCTTCCCACGTGCCCCGAAAGTCCATCACGCACGCCCTTAACATATCCTCCAGAGTCCTGATGGTCCTCTCCATCTGTCCATCTGTCTGGGGGTGCCATGCTGTGCTCATTCTAATCTGAGAACCGAAGGCTACTTGCAACTCTCTCCAGAATCTCGACAAGAATCTCGCATCCCTGTCCAAAATGATTTCTTTTGGCCCTACAAACCGTCTTACCACATGTGGAATGTAAGCACCAGTCAATTGTTGCATATTCCAGCTCAACCTCATCGGTATGAACATGGCACTCTTGGTTAGTCGATCCACAACTACCCAAATGGTGTCTAACCTGTTTCTTGTCTTCGGTAGTCCTGTGACAATAGTCCATGGAAATGGACTCCCATTTCCAAGTGGGAACCTCTAAGGGTTGCAATAACCCCGAAGGTCGCATATGCTCTCCCTTAGCCTTCTGACAAGTAGGGCACTTTGATACAAACTCAGCAACCTCCCTCTTCATGCCTTTCCACCAGAAATTCTGCCTCAAATCCTTGTACATCTCACTGTTCCCGGATGTACAGAGTAAGGCGTACAGTGTGCTTCCTCCATAATCTTCTTTTTCAACGCCTGGGCGTCGGAAGGAACACACCCACGATCCTCAAGCTTGATCACACCTCTGCTATCAACCGTGAATCCGTCTGCCTCGCCTCGTTGAATCTTAGCTCTCAAGTGCATCATCTCTTGACTCACATTTTGGCTCAATTTGAGTTCCTCGAGTAGTGAAGGTATCGCTGTCATAGCATTTAATCCCGCCTTCATACCGTACGGGATTGCCACAATTTCCTCCTTTTCCAATTCTTGCCTCAATTGCAAAGGAAGGGTAATAGTTTTCAGAGAATGTCCTTTCCTGCTAAGTGCATCAGCCACTCAATTCGCTTTTCCTGCAATGTACTGAATGCTAGTGTCATAGTCTTGCAAGAACTCCAACCACCTTCGCTGCCTCCCACTCATCTTATCTGCAGTGTAGAGACACTTAAGATTCTTGTGGTCCGAATAGATTTGACACTTAGCACCATAGGGATAATGTCTCCAAATCTTCAATGCATGCACGACCACTGCCATCTCCAAGTCGCGAGTAAGGTAATTTAGCACATGAGGCTTCAATTGCCTAGATGCATATGGAATCACCCTATCATTCTGCATAAGTACACATCCAAGCCCTCGATGAGATGCATAGGTGTATACATCACATTCCCCAAATTCATCGGGTAACACCAAAATTGGAGCTTCCGTCACCTTCTCCCTCAATAGATCAAACGCCTCCTGGCAATCTTCGCTCCACTGGAACGGTACATCTTTCCTCAACAACTGAGTCAGGGGTCTTGCAATGCTTACAAACTACTCAATGAATCTCTTGTAGTATCCCACCAATCCAAGGAAACTACGTACCTCACTAACATTAGTGGGTGGATTCCACACCGACACTGCTTCTACCTTGGTTGGATCCACAGAGATTCTTTCTCCAGAAATGATATGTCCGAGGAAAGCCACCTTATCCAACCAGAACTCACATTTCCAGAACTTGGCATACAACTTATGCTCCCTGAGCACCTGCAAAACGATTCTGAGATGCTCCTTATGTGTCTTTGGATCGGGAGAGTATACCAAGATATAGTCGATGAAAATGACCACGCCCACATCCAACCATGGTCTGAAAACACGATGCATCAAATCCATGAAAACTGCTTGGGAATTAGTCAATCCAAACGACATCACCGTGAACTCAAAGTGGCCATATCGTGTCCAGAATGCTGTCTTTTCACGATCTCTTTCTGCCACTCTAATCTGATGATTTCCCCGATCTCAAATCAATCTTAGAAAACGTAGAAACGCCTTTCAATTGATCGAATAGATCATCAATCCTCGGCAGTGGATAACGGTTCTTGACCGTCACCTGATTAAATCCGCGGTAATCGATGCACATCCGCAACTCCCATTCTTCTTCTTCACAAAGATTACTGGTAGTCCCCAAGGCGAACCGCTTAGTTGAATGTATCCTTTATCAAGTAACTCCTTAATCTGCTCCTTCAACTCCCTCAATTCGGCAGGAGCCATACAATAAGGAGCCTTGGCAATCGGCGTTGCCCCTGGCACCAAGTCTATGGCAACCTCTATCTCCCGAGTATCTCATCGGAAATACATCGGAAGATTCCAAGGTGATAGGAATTTAAGACACTTCTGGTCTTGATGTAGGTGGTGTGATCTCGTGCACATAGCAGATATGCGTCGGGTACCCCTTTCTGTTTAATACCGCAGAAAACATGGAAGATACAACTCGAACATTAGGGTAATAGGTCACTTTCTCACATTCTTGATTGACGTAGGATATTCTCGGTACTCCTGAATCCAATCTCGCCTGGTATTGGATAGCAATCCATTCCCAGGACATCGATATTCCGCCAAGTCTAGCACCACGAGATCAGTGCTGAACCCCCGAATCCATTATAGTTATACATGCATTGGGTCTTATTCATTCAGTTCGTATTATATCACCAGATGGTAATAACACAGGAAGATAAGAAGTCCTCAAAGGTCCCATCCGGTCTTCGGATATAATATCCGAGGATATAAGTGAACACGATGCCCGAATGTCAAACACAACATAAGTTAGCACGTTGTCAATAAGTATAATAACAACTCAATCAACATGAGGCACTATCTTTACAATGAATTGCAGTAGTATAGCATTCTCCACTTAGCGCTGGTAATTTCTGAAGCTGACACGACTCCACTTGCTCCATAGGAACTCCCTCCTCTTGACATCCATCATCTGAGGGATTTAGAATGAGATCGTAAGGCGTAGCAGATCGCCTCCTAAGTGAATCTTGATCTCTTCATAAATTCGTTCTCACAAGTTCGCCACCAACGTAGCGCTGGATCCACAAGATGCCTATTGGGATGAACTTGATCGACTCTCTATCCTGATTCATGTTCTGCACAATTGAGAACATTTGTGGCATAAGTTGAACGGATCGAAAGGCATAGACCTTAGTGGCAGTGGTAGTGAAACTGGTTCGTCCTCATGGCGAAGTTCCCCACCAACTCCCAAAAGTTCATCTGAATGAATACCCTTCTCTTTAGTGAGTTCATCCCTTTCACCGACATTATACTGCCCATCGTCACCACTTAGTGGCCCGGACTTTCTATGAGACCTTCCCCGCCTCCCGGTTTCTAACTCCGCGCGACGGTATCCTTTACTCACATGACAAACCATCGAGTAACATTCGGTAATTATACCGAATGGCAATTAAGTAAGTATAGATCTCCCGGGATATTCCTTATGGATAGGTCGTGGTTTGGCTCACAAATTAAAATTCAATCCCATAAGGTACGCAGTTATCCCAAAAATAATGCAAAGCAACAGGAATATAGGCATAATCAGAAGCAAATCCTATACTATATGCATTCCCCCACGCACCTCACCACATGCCTTTGTCAGAATTCTAAGCACATAAGAGCACACATGGCTCTGATACCAACATGTAACGCCCCAAAAATTTAAAACCAAATTTTTGTGACGTTACTCCCGTGTTATCGCACTTAAACTGTTGGCCAATCAATTTAAGTTTGATAACACGAAGCCTGGTAATCAGAAAATCCAACTTAACATAATATCTGAGTAACAGAGTAAGCAACAGAACAAGTCCATCACATAATCATAATGTCTCGGCTACAAGCCTCATACAATACCTCACCTCGGTACTCACATCAACCTATCCAGAATACCAAGTACAAGGAGGAATGACAATAACAGTTCTCAAATCAAGTCCAACTGTCAAGGTAATCAGGAAATACAAGCAGTCACGATAAAAGCAACGTATTCCAAATATAGCATCTCAGATATGACATAACAATGCAATCCTACTAGATCACTCAGCCCCAAACCCATCACCATGATCGTGCTCTGCGTCCTCCTCGGAGTATCTATAAGAAAGACAAAACGCAAGGTGTCAATACATAATTACTGAGCAAGAGTAAGAACAGCTGGGCAAACGGGGAACAAGATTATAATAGGTTAATTAACAGTTTATGTAATTGCATAATTTAAATAATAGAAACATCACACCGTCCCACTCCAGTGCTTCAACCCCGTCATACACTACAAAATAGATGATGAGATGAATAATGAATGAAATGCAATGACCTAAGTGCCTATCTATCCTAAATGCAGCACAGAAGATGTCTAGCGTGCATCCAAATACCATGGCTGGCATTCTTCCCTATTACCTTAATGGTCGGAAGAGATACCTACAGTGCCCCGCCGCGAGCACTACATGCATAAAGGGTCAAGTGGACTTACGGAGTTACATCCCCAAGGATCGAACCACATCTAGCGGGTATTGGCGCAGAGCATCTCGCTCTCGAAAGCCTACATGCCCAGAACATACTTGAAAGCATAACCAACAATCATCACAATAAACATGCTTAGGATAATCAAATAATCAAGCTTGCCCAGTTAACACTTGAAAGCATAGACATGATATTTGTATCCTCGAAAGCATAAAGTCACAAATCACAATAATGTCAAACACATGCCCAATCTCATGACTCGGAAGCATACATCGCATAATTTCCATAATCATAATTCACATGCCCAATCACTAGATTCAAAAGCACGCTAAAATAATTCCCAAGCCCAACGACTAAGTTCAGCATTCGGATCGCCAACCCCACATATCAGCCAGCGTATTCCACAAGAGTTAGTATTGAATCAAGGGTGTGCCAAGTCCCACGTATCGGCACTCGACTCACAGTTATCATATTAGAAGCAAAGCAAGATCCCATCCTAAGCTAAGGCATGGTAGATCTATCAAATCCAATTCAATACTCATAATAGGCACTAACAATACTTAGACCATTTTAAAACAGTTTTCAAAGTCTAGAAACGAGTAAGAAATGATAAAATACGAAAGGGAATGAAAAACGGAAGAAAACAGTGAATCAGGCGCGCAGGTGGCACAGGAGGCGCTACGCTGGCGCCTGAACCTGTTTCCAGGCGCCACCCAGGCATGGTGGCACCTGGGCGGAAAACTGGAAGGGTTGTGGCGCCGTTGCGGCGCTTCCCCCTGGTTTTGGGCGCCGCCAAGGCATAGCGACGCCCAAATTGCGCAGAAACAGAACCAAATCGCGGTTCTACGAGCTTCAACCCTTTTTCTCCCATTTTTCCCCCACTTTGAGCTAAATTCTACTATTGCCTTGGATTTTTGGTGTCCGAAAAGTCTTCAATAACAGTCCTCCCAAGCTCCCCAACACCAATTGCAAGCTCAACTCCTACGACAAATTGGTAACCTTCAAGCAAGGATTCTAACTCTCCACAAGCCAATCTACAAAAATCTTAGCTAGTACAAGAGATCCCCCAACTGATTTAAGCAAGAAAATGGGAAATGAAGGACTTTTGACACCAACCCTAACTCACCAAAGAGGGGTGACGGGAATGAGAGGGTGGAGAGGAGTGAAATGGCTTTCCTTACCCAAAATCTGATTTTTAACAAGTTATAATGGGTCCAGGTCGGTCATGAGGTGTGGTTTGGGTCCGGAAATGGGTTGGTTCACTTGTGTTGAGCCATTCTACCAAAATACATTCACTTGAGCACTTGAGCTCTTATTCTCTTCTGGGTTTGAACCCACTTATTCTTCCACTTCAATCCAAATCCCGCCTACAAAATAATCCATATCATTTATTTTACTCAATTAACCACAATTAATTAAATTAATTTTATGTTATATAAATCTGGGTGTTACACTTATGAACAGTAACCTACCTATATTCTCAATATCAGTTTCTGCACACAATTCAATATATATTTTTGACCCTTAATAACTCAAAATGTGTATAAGTAAAATTTCTAAAAGTTTGATATTTTAAAACAACAATATGAGATAAATCCAAGAGATCTCACTTGACTATGTTTTTCCTACTATCGATGTTGTATAGATATGGGTTAAAGTTGGAGAAAAAACAGTAACAAAAGTCAATAATTTTTCACTATAAAAAATGGAGGAAGTGTATAAAAGCATAATGCACTTTCAAAATATAGGAGAACCAAATTTAAGTGGAATTCACATTAGATAATGTAATTTCACTAATTATTATGAAGAAAAAGTACTACCAAATATGTAGCAAAGACTTTATGGGTTTATATTATATTTATTATTTAAATATAATTTCAATATTTGTTATTATTCTTAATAAATACTTTATAAATTGAAATTATATTTAATATGATAACAAATTTTAATAAATACTTAAAAAAATAATATTATATTCATCAACGGATAACAAATATTTATATTATATAGATTAACTAAATTATATAAATTGCATAAGTTGATCAAACTATGCTTATACATCCCACAAAACCTTATCATTATGAAATTCGTGATGATAGTACATTCAATAATATTTTTTGCATAATCATTTCTAATTTTTAATTCAAAACAGTATTTTTCTTATATTTTTCTAATTTAATTTGGAAATATCTACATCTTTGTCAAATTTCTAATTTTTCAAGGCCATAGAGTAGTGAATCAATATTAATAATCAATTACTGTGTGCAACTGTGATTTCTGTATTTTATTTGCCTATGTATTGCATTAGAGCCGTGAGTAGAAAGTCCTTCATCTTCCTTTTTTAAATTTTACTCTCCTTTTAGACTATTATTGTTTAGTTTATAGTATAATATTTTTTAAGGCACTAAATTGTAATATATAATTTATTGTTAGTGTCATATCGTCTATTGCTCGGTTAGTACAATATATACATGCATTCATATAATGCTTAAAATAGTTTAAGGAGCTTCGGGAGTAATCGACATAATAAAGTTGAACAATTTTATTAATTAAATTCGATTTTTTTATTCATATTTTTCACATTCCCGCCCATTGGGCGGGGTAATACTTGTAATATATAAAAACAAATATCCTTAGTAACAGTAACCTACTCTTATGAACAGACACCTATCAATTTTTTCCCCTCTCACAAAAGTCTCCTTATAAACAGTAACCTATATAAATATTCACTTGCTGCACGCAATCCAATTACATTTTTAACCTTAATAATTCCAAATGTGTATAAGTAAAAATTATAAAAGTTTGATATTTTAAAACTACAAGATGTGGCGAATCCAAACGATATCCCACATGACTATGTTTTTTCTTCTATAGATGTTGTATAGACATGAGTCAAAGTTGAATAATAAACAGTAAGAGAAGTCAATCATTTTTCATTGTAAAAAATGGAGGAAGTATATAAAAGAACAATGCACTTTAAAATTATGGGAAAACCAAATTTGAGAGGAAATTCACATTGAATAATTTAATTTCATTAATTATTATGAAATAAACAATAATATGTAGCAAAAACTTTATGAGTTGATATAATATTTATTATTTAAATATATTTTAAATATTCTTACCAAGTACTTGATGAAACCTTATACTCTTCTTTCGAAATTATATTTAACATGCTAACGAATTTTAGTAAATACTTTATACATTGATATTATATTCATCAATGGATAAAGTCGAGGTTCAGTGTTATGCCATATGGATTTAATGGTTGTAACATCTTCTTGGCTCACGATGTGGATTCTGGTGCTCTACTCGGGTTCCATGCTGGGTTTCGTCTTGCATTGATATGCACCTCATGATATCTGTTCGTGTGGAATTCTGTACTTTCTCTCATTGGGATATCAGGCGGTCCATCGTGGGTCACGTTGGATTCTGATTCTTCCGCATAACCCAACTGGAGAACTTCATAGGGTTTCACATTCACTAGATACATAATCCCAAGCTGGGAAAATGAGTATGCAAGTTCTTGTACATCTAATAGATCTGCCCTGTAAACACTCATTCGATTGTTTTCAGGAGATCAATCATCAGTTCTTCTTGTAATTTCTGCTTTGGGACCATGGTTGCTTTACCTTTTTGGTGTAAAGCTTGTACTAGTCCAAATGCATCTCTAATATTTGCTTGGTTATTCTTGGAAGATCCAGAAATATCCTTCTGCCTTTTCTTGATATCCGAAATGTCAAATTTCAGATTCAAAATTTCCTTCTTTAGATCTTGAAATAATTTTAAAATCTCATCTGTTGTTTGATTCAAGTTATCAATTTTTCCAGGTAAAATCAATACCCGGTTACCATAATCTTGAATCGTTTTTTGGATTTGCCTTAAGTCCTGTGAGAACTTAGAGCTATTTATGAAAAGAAATCCTTTTCAAAATATCTTGTCTCTTGGACAAGTTCAAGAATTTCCTCTGGAAATTTCTAATTTTTATTTCCAAATTTTGGAAATAACTCGTAGGTTTCAAATTATTTAAATTCATAAAATAATTAAATCTTCACCATTAAGAGATAAAATATTATAAATAATATAATTAATATGTTCTTCAATAAAACCTAGGCTCTGATACAAATTTCCAAGCGCTTAGGGTGTCATCTTTATAATGAAAATCTAAGTTTTTTTTTTTTTTTTGAGAAACGGGTACTTTATTACTATCCTCCAAATCACATTACAAGGTCAACAAAGCCCCAGGAGACTTGGTCAGTATCAGTAGTAGATACACACACCAGACCAAAGAAACAAAACATCAGTACCAACATTTGAAATAAAAACACCACATAAGCTCCAGCAGCAAAACAAAAACTCTACAGAAATCATCGATAATGCATTACTATGAGGCAGTATTGTATCCCCCAGTCCATCAATCCATGACTCAGCAAGGCATCAAAACACCAGCAATCAGTCGGAATGGTGCATCAGTCGGGGATGAGATATCTATTTTCGAGCATACTTAGTCGCATAATTATAGGCATCAAGTCCACACGCATCAAGTCCGCACGCATACTTCGGGATGGCACATCAAGTTCACACGTATTCTTGCGGCAGTGATATGGCAAATCAACCGAGCAAACCCAAGTAGCTTACTTACAATAACACATCACCCCTACACAATACTCAATACCAATGCATTGAAGACAAAGGGACATGATATTGTAATGACTGAAAATATATGGGCAAGGAATAGGAAATCTGGGAATGGGGTCTATCTGTGCTAAAGTGAATGAGGAGATAAGGGCGGAGGTATCTGTGTAAGAATGTGAAAAGTCTGTGTAAAAAAAAGGGACAAGGGGAACCATCTCGGAATGATCACACGAAAATGTGAGGTGTATTGCCAACTCCCAGTCAATCTTTCCACCTATCAAAAGGATAAACAAAACCTCTGCATGACATATCAAAAAAACAATGTCCCTTATCACAACTCACCTTGCTATCATACAGACACACACTGCATCAATTCCTCTCTTCTAAGTTTATTAAAAGAGGACTAAAGTATATAAATTCAAACTTTCCTGGGGTATGAATGACATAAAGAAAAAGTTGTTGGGTTCCTTTATTATTACACCAACCAAATATACACTCGAAATAATGTCGGTTATATTATATACTTCCTCCATATTTTTTTAAAAATAAATGATACCGTTTGATTTTTGTTACTGTTAGTTGTAGCACTTTAAGTTAAATTTTTATCATAGTTATACAAGGAAAATATAGTCAAGTAAGATCTTATTGGATTCGACTTGTCTTGTATTTTTTAAATATCAAACTTTTAAAATTTTCACTTGTACAGTACTTGAGTTATTAATAATTGAAAACGTCCATTGAACTGCGAAGAAATAAAATATATAACATTGAAAAAATGGAAAAAGTATACCCTTGTGACTTTTAGGGCTTATTTTTTTAATGGGTAATTCCAAGGTATCCTTAGGCGTCATTGAACCCAATAATAATCCATCGAGGATCGGATAGACATTTAAGGGTTGCCTCTCCCAAAGCAGAATTTTGCATACACAAATGCTTGAACCTGAGACTTTTGCTTAAGCTACCAGTGTTCTATATTACTCAGGCCAACTGCATTTGGTTCTAGGGTCTGTTTTTTTGGAAGTTTTTCAAAGAGAAGTTTTATTAAAATAAATTTTTTGAGGCGGGAGCTGCCAAGCTCTGCAAATAGAAGCTACTGCTAGTAACTTTTAGGCAGCTTTCTATTTTTTAATTTAATTTCGATCACTTTGTGTATTGTGTTTGGTTCTAGGGTTGCTTCCCCTTTATTCATTTATAACTTGTGTAAATTGGGCTCACACACAGATTTGCTGATATTCGAGTGTCAATATTTAAGAAAAAAATGTTACTGTTACACTTATTTTTGGTATAAAAGTTAATACGTTTATTTAACGATTAATATTTTAAAATGTATAAAAAAATTACATAAAATATGTATTCTATTAGTTTTCCCGTTGTTTTGGTAAACCGCATTTTCGTGAACCAAGGAATACAAAGGCAAAAAGCCAAACAAGGTGCAGAAGAATAATATCTATGCTTTTTGACTGTAGATTTTGCATTGACAAAAAATCAGCTAACACATCTTCATAAATCCTTGACAGATCCTTTTCTTAATTGCTTCCTTCTTGTACACATATGAACCTCGACATTTCGTGATAGCCTAATTAATTAATGGCTTTGCCTCAAATAAATGTTATTGTCACCTTTTTTCACATGATAAAGCCTACATTTACCCATTCTACTTTTCTTCACCTTCATCTTCACCACCTCTGCACATCAGCCATGGGCCGAAAGAAGCTCGCCATGAAGCGAATTGAGAATCCCACCACCCGTCAGGTGACCTACACAAAACGAAAAGATGGGATCATCAAGAAGGCCAATGAGCTTTTTGTTCTCTGCGATACCGATGTATCTCTCATCATGTTTTCCCCTGCTGGAGGCTCTCCACTTTAGCCAGCAAAGGAAGGTTGTGACCTTTATTGTATTAGGGTTTTCCAATTTTCTAATTTGTGTGTATTTTTGATAATTTTAGGGTTTTTAATTGGTTTTAACTTCGGAATATTTTTGTGTTTGTTTTGTATTTCCAGTAGGGTTGAAGATATCTTCCTTCGATTTGTTGACAGGCCTGATGAATTAAGGGGAGGGTATGCATGTCTAAAAGTGCAATTGATGATTTCAATATCTTTTTTATGTCTTCTTATATAGTTCATATCTATGTTTTTTTTTTTTTTTTTTTTATTTTTCTCTTTTCATGCCAATTAACAATGAAGAGGTATGGTACGCTGTTGCATATTTGAATATTTTGATTTGATTTCTCGATTATAAATTTACGATCTATTTATATATACATATGAGTTTTGTGTTTTTTGTAGTTCTTATCGAGAAAGATGAAGGAACTGAATTGTGAATCAGAAATGCTTGAGAAAACAGCCATGTGAGATCCCTTTTTTGCCTTATCTTTCTCAGATTTGTCATATCTGATCAATTTTACATTTTTTGTATATAACTAAATTTTATTTATTGATCTAAAATTTGTCGCCTAGTTCGCGTGTCTGTTGTCTGTTTACAATGGGATGTTTACAATAATTGTGGGTACATATGTTGTTCGTTATAGATCCTTGTCTGTTTACAATGGGATGTTTACAATAATTGTGGGTACATATGTTGTTCGTTATAGATCCGTTATGGACTCTTCGATTACATAACAACTGTTGTTGTCTAGCATCATAATCATATTCAACTTGATCCATGACCGAAAAAATTAAATGAGATAGATTCTCATCTTTTGCAAAATCATTACCTTTTTTTTCTAACTATACTTCATTCATTTGAATAGATTGAATACTTCATCCCCATAATATGATCGAGGTCATCTCCTCAAGAAAAAGCCGAGATATGATCCACATTTTCACTTTGGCTAAGTAGGAATTTGAAGAAAAGAAAAGATGGCATTGAGAAAAAAAAGATGAATATGCCATTTAAATTTGAGGAAAGTGGGAAAGACTAAGAAAACTCTCTTACAAAACTAGGGTTTCATTACATCGCTAAACAGTTAAGGAGCACAAATGCCACTCTTATTTTCTTTCAATAGAGCAATATTGAAACAAAGCCTCATTTTCTATGAATGTCATCAAATCTTTCATTCTTAGTGTAGCGAAAGAAAAGGGATGAGAAAGTTATCACATATGAACGTAGCATGCCCTCAAATGTTTCAGAAATAGTACTAAATTAAAACTATTCCAGACAAATTGATAATAGTCAATTCTATTACAAATGTTATCAAATGTTTTATCTTATAGTGCACATGTTTTTCACATTCTCTAAACTCATCAATTACCTCCAACTGCACTTTGTCAACATTTTTTTTTCGGTAAACATTGACACTAATTAAAGAAATTAACTATCTATATTTAATGCTTAATTAACAACATGTTCATCTTTTTAATATTATTTTTCTTGATTTGGTTTTTATGAATAATTGCACTTACCAATTGTTGGCCAACGAACAAATCAATGCAGCATTGAGGTATATATTATTTTGAATTTCCAATTCAATCATTATTGTTAACATTTTTAATATTATTTTTATCAATTTATAGATAATTACAATTTAATTTCAGGATCTGGAAGAAAAACTTGATCAGTTGAATAGGAAACAACGAGAGGCGCAAGAAAAAATGAGGTATAAGATTTAGATTTCTTTTACATTTCTATATATGCTAAGGTCCTTCAACTTTTATTGGGAGTTTATAATAAACAATCATTTATATTGTACTTTTGAAACTTTTAATTTTGTTTTACAGGTTTTATGATCCTAATGTGGGAAAGATTAGTTCTGTGCTGGAGGCAGGAGTCTACCAGCAGTTCCTTACCAGTGCCATTCACCGTATACAACTAGCCAAGGTTGTTGTTTTTTCAGACAGAAGAACAAGCTTTCACAGTTATCAAACTATTTAAAAGGATCACATATTTATACTTTCATCAATATCATTCTAATGCCTGAATTTTTGTAGGCCAAATTCCTTGGCAACCAGCTTGTCCGAAACAATGAAAACATTGTGGGAAATGGAGTGAACTCGGCCCCTATGGAGGATCGAAATTCGATGTTGGATTAGTCGGTTCCTGGTGTCTTCCCTAATGGGTATATTCTTTTTTCACTTCTAAAAATTGTTCTTTGTTCAGGGTTGTTGAAGTAATATGTAATGGTTGTTAAAGCCCATGGCCGTTCCTGACATTTCAAGGGCCCTTGGAAGAATAACATAATAGGCTCCCATAAATATATAATTAAAATATTATTAAAGAAAAGTATGTCGATACTAAAAAAAATTTCTTTCGTTGAATTGAAATTGTAAAAGAAATAAAAATTTTATTGCAATTTTTAGAGAAGAAAAATCAAATAAAAAAATTTATTTATTAGTTTTCTAATGAGGAAACATAAAAAGTTTAATGAAAAATTAATATATACTATAGAAAAAAACTAAAAATTATTATAACTCTAAAATAATTTTTGGGCCCTCTTTTAACTCGGGGCCCTGGGCGATTGCACTTCTCGCCGTCCCTTCCGGACCGCCCTGTTAAAACCTATATATATATACTCATTACTGACTACTAGTGTACTATATTTCTTTTGTTGCAGAATGAATGGGAAGAAGAGCAAACTGGGGAAGGTTATCTAGACAGAAAACTGGACAAATGATATCCCCGGTTTTAGCAATTCCTGATTCTCCATGCCTGGAATAATTCATTTGTCAAAAGCATATATATACTGAATCTTAAATCAAAATATTTGTTAAATATATTGTTGTAAATATAATGCGTAGTAGATTATTACTGGGGTTCGATTGCAGAAGGCGGTTCGGATTTATATCTTTTGAGGGGTGGTCTCTACTCAATTAGTTTCTATATAGGATGTTCAGAGTGATGTGTTGCTTTTGATGATAATGGAATCCCTCTTTGCTAATTTACTAGTTTGATACTCGTCGGCGTCGTTGTCAGATCTTTCCTGTTGGTTCTTTTATCCTTCGTAGCCTTCCACCATCTTTCTTTCCTCGTATCTGCTACCATTTATACCTATTCCTTCCCCTTTCAATTCGATACATCTGGTTTTGAGTATGATTGCAGGGGAGATGTGAGTATAAGGTAAGTTTCTGGGACTGTCATTCTCATTCGGCAATCGAAAGATCCTTTAGCATTTTGGGAAGTTGAAGTATTTAAGCAGAAATTGGGCAAAGTAGAAGAAGCTGGATCAGTCTTCGTCAGTCTTTGTATGTGGCTTGATGTGATGCTGATTATCTATTGTAATGTTTATCTTGTTGGGGCTATGTTCGGCCTTCTTCTGAGTTTTTGGTTGATTCCGGCTATGACTGAGCTAGTACAGCAGGTGTCATTATGCAGTGCAGGAGAACGGAATGTTGTAGGAGTTTTTTTGTTTTTTTTGTACACTGTTGCGATTGGAAATAAAATAATTTCTTCTCAAAAAAAAATTATTGCGTAGTTTAATTTATTGGCCTAACATAATAGTCCGGCCCTCTATTTTGAATATATTCTCTCATTTTTCAATAATACAATTATTCAATCCCTAAAATTAACATGGTATCAGAGCCAAAACCTAAAATTCTTCAAAATCCTAAATTGTAAAACCTAGCCGCCACCACCCTCTGTTCGCCGTCCTCCGGTGGTCGCCGGTTGTCACCGCCACCACCATCGTGTTCGCTGTGTCGAGCCGAGGCGGCCATCCAAATTTCAGGTCCATTGGTGGCTCGTGGGGCCCACACGTGCGGATAGACATTTTCCGCCCAATTTTTTGGCCGTTCCTTCCGGCGCCACGTCTGGTCATATTCCTGCGCGATTTTCCGGCGTCTAGGTCTGCCACTGTTCCTGTCATCGTGGTGTGGTCCGATTTTCCATCCGACGTGTTCACGCTTGTGTGTTGGTTTCGCATATGTACTTAAATATTTTGTGTTCTTATTTTCTCTTTGCCTAAGGAGAAAATGGATGTTCACATGCCTAGCCGGTCCGACACGACCGAGATGCTTACTGGTTGCGCATACATGTCGGAAGGGATCAGCTTTAATGAGTTGTGCTTAGACCACGGCAGTAGTCTATCAAGAGGATAGGCGCACTGTCGGGTTTCGCACTGGTTGGGAGCTGATCCCGTTCCCTTGATGAGGCCACGGGAGGCCGAAACTAATGAAGCATCGGAGATGAGAAAGGCTGGAACCTCGGGTGTCTGAAGAGTATCGAGGGAACCCGAGGTGCCGCTCGGGTGATGTCCGAGACGGAGCGGTCACCCCGTGACAGTTGGTATCAGAGTCAGATGTGTGCTAGCTGTGGGTTTGCTCTTACCACGCAGAGAATCGAAGAGAGCCAAGCGCTTGTATGCCGAAGGGCGAAAGGCTTGCCAAGCGCTCGCATCGCAGAGACGAATAGAGTAGGCAGGAAGCCGTATCAATCGAGGGGGCAAGCGTTTGTGCAATGAGAGAGTAGGCAGGCACCCAATGAGTATGAGATCGAGAAGGGTGGCCAAGCGCTCGCGAGCATGAAATGAGTAGGCAGGAAGCTTACGTAAAAGCCTATTGAAAACTTCTATCAGTATGGGATGGTCGGAGTTAGCAGTGGGCCAAGCGGGAAGCTTTCCAAGCGCTCATAAAAGGGCAAAAGCAGGCAACAACGAAAGTTCGCCATGCGCCCGATACAAGTGGGTGGAATGCCGGAAGAAGTCCATATAGTCATGCAGAGGTGGCCAGGCAGGAGGCCAAGATGCCAGGACTGCGGCTAAGGCGGAGGCATGCTACGTTGTGTGGGTAGGCTACGGGAATTGCACACAACCCTCGAAGAGAGAGGGATGAAGAGACGGGTACTCCCCAGCATGCACGAGGACGTGCATCGAGTTAGTTGGAGGAGAATGTGAGCCGGCGCCAGTCCGGCACGAGCGAGATGCTTACTGGTTGTGCAAACATGTCGGAAGGGATCAGCTTTAATGAGTTGTGCTTGGACCACGGCAGTAGTCTATCGAGAGGATAGGCGCACTGTCGGGTTTCGCACTGGTTTGGGAGCTGATCTCGTTCCCCTGATGAGGCCACGGGAGGCCGAAACTAGTGAAGCATCGAAGATGAGAAAGGCTGGAACCTCGGGTGTCCGAAGAGTATTGAGGGAACCCGAGGTGCCGCACGGGTGATGTCCGAGACGTAGCGGTCACCCCGTGACAATTGGTATCAGAGCCAGATGTGTGCTAGCTTTGGATTTGCTCTTGCCACGCAGAGATCTGAAGAGGGCCAAGCGCTTGTATGCTGAAGGGCGAAAGGCTTGCCAAGCGCTCGCATCGCAGAGGCAAATAGAGTAGGCAAGAAGCCGTATCAATCGAGGAGGCAAGCGTTTGTGCAATAAGAGGGTAGGCAGGCACCCAGTGAGTATGAGATCGAGACGGGTGGCCAAGCGCTCGCGAGCATGAGATGAGTAGGCAGGAAGCTTACGAAAAAAGCCTATTGAAACCTTCTATCAGTATGGGATGATCGGAGTTAGTTGTGGGCCAAGCAGGAAGCTTTCATAAGCGCTCATAAATGGGCAAAAGCAGGCAACAGCGAAAGTTCGCCATGCGCCCGACACAAGTGGGTGGAATGTCGGAATAAGTCCGTATAGTCATGCAAAGGTGGCCAGGCAGGAGGCCAAGATGCCAGGACTGCGGCTAAGGCGGAGGCATGCTACGTTGTGTGGGTAGGCTATGGGAATTGCACACAACCCTCCAAGAGAGAGGGATGAAGAGACGGGTACTCCCCAGCATGCACGAGGACATGCATCGAGTTAGCTGGAGGAGAATGTGAGTCGGTTGCGCAAACGAGATGCTTACTGGTTGCGCAAACATGTTGGAAATGCAAGAGCACTGAGCACCCGTTTGCCACATGTCCTAAGGTGAAGTGTCACATTTATCATCAATTGGGGCATATTGCTCCAAACTGTCCTTCTAAATCAAAGAGATCTCGAGTTGTCAGGTCTCCTGGAATTCTTCTGTCACTGCTGCTGCAGCTATCACTTCTGAGTCGCATCCACTCTTCAAGATATTGAAGCCGTTTTCAAAGAGGTTTTAAGTTCCAATTCTGCCTTATTTGCCTTCTCTGGTACTCTCCCTGGTACCTTGACTTTGGTTGTTACAATCATATGACATCTGATCCTAATATCCTGCCATCTTCTTCTGTTGTCTCTTCATTACCCCCTATCCATACTGTAATGGCACCCATATGATCGTCACCCGCATTGGCACTGTGTCGTCCGCTTCCATTCATCTCCTGATACTTATTGTATACCCTAGTTGGCTTTAAATCTTGTTTCTGTCGGACAACTTGTTGATAGTGGTCTCAATGTCTTGTTTTCCTCTTCTGGTGTGCCTCATCCATACTTCCTCGAGTCAGTCCCTATGAAATCCTTTCGGGTAAGCCTCCTGATTATTCTCAGCATCGTCCATTCGGTTGTGTCAGTTTTTTTTTTCTTCCTCCTCATGAGCGCAATAAGTTAGAACCTCATGCTCGTCTGTGTTGTCTCTTGGGTTATGGGGTAGAGCATAAATGGTTACTGGTGTTGGGATCCTATTTCTCGTCATCTCCGTATTTCTCGTCATGTTACATTCTGGGAGACCAAAATGTTCTCTTCTCCGTCTCAGTTCATGTCCCTTCTTCTATTTCTGTCATGCCCCAATCTCCTTTTCTCCTCCTAGATGATCTACCTACCATACCTTCCCTTGCTGTATTGGTCTCTTCTCTGTCTCAGTTCATGTCCCTTCTTCTATTTCTGTCATGCCCCATTCTCCTTTTCTCTTCCCAGATGATCCACCTACCATACCTTCCCCTTCTGCAGATGATCTGCCTACCATATCTTCCCCTACTGCAGATGATCCGCCTGTCTTGCCACCTCCCGATGCAGCCGACCCGCCTGCGCCTCCCGAGCCTTCACCACTTCTTGTGTCTCATGTCGCCCCTCGTCGATCCACTCATGTAAGTCGTCCTCCTGCTCATCTTCGTGATTATCATTGTTATTCTGCTATTTTATCTAACCATGAGCCTAGGTCCTTTTGTGAGGCCAGACTGATCCCTGGTGGCAGCAACGTGTAACGCCCGAAAATTTAAAACCAATATATGCTGACGTCATTGCCGTGTTATCTCCCTTAAACTGTTGGCCAATCAATTTAAGTTCAATAACACGAAGCCTGGTAATCAGAAAATCCAACTGTAACACCCCGGATTTGATAACCCAGGCCAGGATGCCACCGCCACACCTCCCTAGCAAGACACGGATTCTCCGAGCTTGCTAACGAGATGCAAGGCTATGGGTATTGCAAAGAGTTTTAAAACAAGTCCGGAAATTACTTAAAAGTAATAATGTAATCTCATCCACACATAATAATAATAATAATAATAATAATAATAATAATAATAATAATAATAATAATAATAATAATAATAATAATAATAATAATAATAAGTTGCAGCGGAAATATTAAAATGGGGCCGACATGGCCAAAATTCGGGTTATACAGGCCCGATATGCAAGTATCATAAAAATGACAATTTAATGTTTAAAAAGATGTCCCCAAATGCACATGCTTATGCATTTTCTCCATACTCTGAAAGAAAAATGAAAACAACAATTTTATCAGTATTATAAAATAGTGAGTAAGTCGATCCTAACATAGCAATAAAGGGGTTCAATTTAATAATTAAAATTTTACTCCTAATCATGCATGCAAGACATTCCATTTTCCAATTTAAAAACAATAAGAATTTAATTTGTATGCTTGAACATGCGTTTAAATTCATAAATAATAATTTAAGCATGGTGTAAATATAAGACATAATTTAAATTCATAATTAAAGACATAAATAAATAAATAAATACATAGAAAGGATTAAGTCTTTTAATTTCTCCCGTTACGCCACCATCTCAACAATATTTAGTTTAGCGGGCAATCCGGCAGCCGCAGCCAGTTTCGTAAGTTTTTGTTTAGCCGGTAGTCCGGCGGCCGCAACCGTATCCGCCATACCCAGTACCACTCCGGAGCCTCGGGAAACCCATACGGATACTCCCGAGAGTGTAGGCCCAAATTTCATCGCCGTTTTGGCATAGTTTTTCATTCAAGTATCTTGCATCCATTATAGGCACGCCGAGAGAGGCTAGAGGGGCACCCTGCAGAGCACTCACCCCCTACCTAAGTATCCGATATCGTTTCGACTTAGTGTAACGGGATTTTTTTTGAAAATATGGCATTATCATATTTCAAGGTTTCGGTCGTTTGTTTAGAATTTCAAAATCTTACAATTTAAAACCGTTCGATGTCACAGTTTGCGCCTTTTCGGTTTAAAAATTCAATTCAAGGCCGAAAAATTTGAAATTTTTATAGTATATCAAAAACATCCTAACGAACAACTTTCGTGTTTTAACAATTTCAAAATAAGTGAGGAAGCATGTCAAAAATCGAGTTTACCACACAAACAGTGAGCTGTCAGGATTCAGTTTTGACACAGTTCAAAAATTCGACTTTTTGACATATCAAATGGACTCCAAAAATTCTGACATTTTGTGGACACATACTAGACATGATTATCTACAACTTTTTTTTTAATTGCAAAGATTAGTTCGGACTAGAAATAGTAGAAACATGCTCATCAAGTTCGAAAACAAGCGCTGTCAGTTTTTGTAAATCGTTTGAAAATACAGTTTATGTCCTACGTGATTTGGGGTAGTAAACGTTGATGAAAATCTCTGAAATTATTACACAACATAGCTTAAGGTGTTAGGATCAAAATTATAGTTTTGAGTTTTTCGGTTTGAACTCCCGAAATAAAGGTTTTGGTCGGATTTCAGAAAACAAGCGAATTGGGGTTTTTAGGTTCGATTTTTACGGTTCGTTTCAAAATCACTAATTCGGACGCCCTTAGACCACCCGTATTGATATGAAAGGAGTCAACTTACAGTAATAGAGTTCTTGAACATCCTAGGGTCGATCGACTCGTCCAAAATCACCACGAACGGATCCACGCACACGTACTCCTTCTCCTTTGGCCAGAACGTGTTTGCAAGTGCGAATCTGTAAGTTAGAATGATGGTTTATGATTAAAAACGGTAGAGAAACTTAATCTAACCCTTACCAACGATCCAAAGACTGTAATCCTTGATCTATACGTTTCCTCCGTCGGATTCGATCGCCGGAAAGTCGTCGGGAAGTCGTCGGAAGGTCGTCGGATAGTGGCTTTGGTTTTGGGAGAGTTTTGGATGATGGATAGGTTTGAGAGGCTGAGAATGGAGTGGAAATCTGTCAATTATCATCCTATAAGCCTTTCCCCCGACTGGAATTGGCTTTCCTTAGTCGGGGTCAGAAATTTAGGTAATAAAATCGCCGAAATCGCGCTTGGCAGCTGGTTCTGTGTAACGGCGTGGTGGTGGCGCGTCCCCGCGCGCCCGGCTCAGGTCTCGACGGTGTTTCGGACCGGGTCGTGCGATCCTTCGGGTCTTCTCTTCTCTCATTTGGGTTTCTATCCTCCTACATTTTCGGCCTCGATTTTCCGGGTCGTTCTCGGATTATAAATTCTATCTTAAATCTAATTCTACTTAAATTGATTTCATGTTTGAAATCTTAAGTCCGTCGGTTTGGATTCGTCGGTTTCTAAATCGTCGTCTTTTGACTCTCGCGCATTTCCGACTTTACGGGTTCTCGAAACGAAACCTCTTCGCTCATTGGATTAATTCTATTTCATATCCTAAAAATTACGGGTATTACACCAACGCAGTATAATAACTGAGTAAAGCAGAATCAGAGTCCACAACATACTCAAGTAATCCGGCTACAAGCCTCAAACAGTACAGTACCACAGTACTTCTCATAACTAGTCACTGTACTAAGTGCATAACAGGGATAATAGCAAATGGTTCACAGACCAAGTTTACATCATGAAATATTCAGAAATGACAGGCAAGTCACAACTAAAAACATTATCTCCAGACAACATCAGTCAATACATAGGAATAAAACCCTAGTAGATCACTCAGCCCCAAACCCATCACCATGATCATGCTCTGCGTCCTCCTCGGGAGTATCTATAAGAAAGACAAAATGCAAGGTGTCAGTGCATAAAGTACTGAGCAAGAGTAGGAAAAGCTGGGAAACAGGGAACAAGATTTTAGAGGTTAATTAAAAGTTATAAAATAGCATATAATTAAACAATAAATAAACATCACACTGTCCCATACCGGTGCTTCAACCACGTCATACACTGCAAAACAGATGTAAGATGAATGATGGATGAGGAGATGAAATGTTATGACCTAAAGTGTCTATCTACTCTAAATGCAGCACAGAAGTGTGCCTAGCGCACATCCTAGGTATCATGGTCGGTATTCCTCCCCAAATAGGGTCCACTCCCCTAATGGTCGGAAGAGATACACACAGTGCCCCCGCCGCGGACACTAACAGCTAAAATAAGTGGCTTACGGTCATGGAGGGTACTAGCCCAGAGCATCTCGCTCTCGAAAGCCAACATGCCCAAGATAAATACTAACTATGCCCAGTCGGATACCGACTCGTAAACATTGTTAGGATATCCAACATCCTCAAAAGCATAAATTCCATACCAATCAATATCACCTTACACAATGTCCAGTCGGATACCGACTCGTAAACATTTAGTGTAAATTATCAGTCCACAGAATACATACAGTATTCGGGTTGCCAACCCCATATATCGGCTCAAAACAGTACCACATGAGTTAGACATGTTCCAGGGTGTGCCACGTCCCACATATCGGCACTCGACTAACAAACATAGTGATAGATGCAACGCAAGATTCCATCCTAAACTAAGGCTCGGTGGATCTTCTAAGTTTAATCAATACGCATGATAGGCATTAACATATCCTAGATCAGTTTTAAGCATTTTCCGAGACCTAGAAAGAGTGAGAAAGGATAAAATATGAAAGGGAACGAAAAATGGAAGAAAACAGCAAATCGGGCACAAAAATGACACAGGAGGCGCCAATATGGCGCCTGAACCTGTTTCCAGGTGCCACACAGGCAATGTGGTGCCTGTTCTGCAGGCTCTGTGGTTTGGGGCAACGAAGTGGCGCTCCGAGCCTCTTTTGGGCGCCACAAACGCATTGCGGCGCCTCTGAAGCATC
Organism: Hygrophila difformis; assembly: GCA_030278955.1. Taxonomy (NCBI): domain Eukaryota; kingdom Viridiplantae; phylum Streptophyta; class Magnoliopsida; order Lamiales; family Acanthaceae; genus Hygrophila; species Hygrophila difformis. The sequence continues at coordinate 43,753,347 of JAOANR010000002.1, read as the reverse complement.
AACAGAGGCAGAATCACGACTTGCACTACTTTCTTCCAATCTTCCCCCCCTTTGAGCTAAATCCTACTCTTGCCTTGTGTTTATGGAGTCCAAACACTTCAATTGCTACAATGGCAGCTTCCCCAAGCTCTTCCAAACTCCATTCACCACATGCAAGCTATAATTTCAAAATTCAAAGCCCAAAAACACCAATCAACACCAAAACTCATCCTTCCAAAATTCATCTCCCACATGCATCCAAAAGCCAACACAAAGCAATGATTAAGCTATAAAATTATTACCTCAATTCCAATACAACGTCTCAAACACCCAAGGATGGTAATGACAACCTTTCCCAAGCTCCAAGCTACAAAAACTCCACCAACACTTCAAACCCGTCACTAGGCTGCCCCCTCTCCAAAAACACTCCAAAAGTCCCCCCAAAAAAAGAAGTAATGCTACAAAATCACTTACCATAAGTTGTATAACCAATCCCCCAAGCCAATTTGAGAAGAAAGAAGGAATTGGTGAAGTTTTGACACCAACCCTAGGGCTCCCAAAGAGATTGACGGTAAAAGGGATGAGTTGGGGTGGAAATGAACTCTTCCAACTCAAAACTCAGACTTAAACAAGTAAAGTGGATCCGGGTCGGGTTGGAAAGTGGGTTAAGGGGATGCACTACTAGTCTTGACCACATTACACCCATTTGAGCACTTGACTCTTATTCTCTTGTGGGTTTGAACCCACTTATTCTTCCACTTTGTTAAAAATCATACCTACAAAATATCCATATAGTAATCCTCTGTTAATTAACGAGAATTAATTAAATTAATCATGTGTTAATTAAATCGGGGTGTTACAATCCCTCCCCCTTAGGGTCATTCGTCCTCGAATGCAAGAATATGGATTAAGTAGTTTACCTAATTGGTTTGGAGTCAAATCAAATTCAAGATATCGCTCCAACATGCTATCCTCGGTCTCCCAAGTGGCATCTTCGACACCATGTCTAAACCAAAGTACTTTCAACATCTTGATCACCTTATTGCGAAGTACTTTCTCCTTAGTATCCAGAATCGCCACGGGATACTCCTCATACTCCAAGCTCTCATCCAATTCCACTTCATCCGGTTGGATGATCTTGTCGGGATCGGAAACATATTTCCTTAATTGTGAGACATGGAAAACATTATGCACATTTCCCACCTCCGCTGGCAATTCTAGTCGATAGGCTTCCTTCCTGATCTTTTTGATGATCTCATAGGGGCCTATAAATCGAGGACTCAATTTCCCATTCTTCCCAAATCGTCTCACACCTCGCATCGGTGAGACTCTCAAAAGTACCCAATCGCCAACAGCGAACTCAATATCCCTTCTTGCTAGGTCTGCATAACTCTTCTGACGATCCTGAGCTTCCTTCATTCTGTCTCTGATCACTCGCACAATTTCAGTGGTTGGCTCAATAAGCTCGGGACCCATCACCACTCGTTCTGAAGGATCACTCCAGCACAAAAGGGTGTTCTGCACTTCCTTTCGTATAAGTCCTCGAAAAGAGCCATACGAACACTCGCGTGGTAACTGTTGTTGTAGGAGAACTTCACCAACGGTAAATGTTCCTCCCACGTCCCCTGAAAGTCCATAGCACAAGCCCTCAACATATCCTCCAATGTTCTGATGGTCCTCTCTGTCTGCCCATCAGTCAGAGGGTGCCACGCCGCACTCATACAAATCTGAGTGCCAAAAGATGCCTGCAATTCGTTCCAAAATATAGATAAGAATCTGGAATCCTTGTCTGAAATGATCTCCCTCGGCACACCAAACCGTCTAACCACATGTTGGATGTAAGCACCCATGAATTGTTGCATACTCCAGTTCAACCTCATAGGTACAAACACCGCGCTTTTGGTCAGTCGGTCTACAACCACTCAAATGGTGTCTAACCTGGTCATTGTCTTAGGCAATACAGTGACAAAATCCATAGCAATAGATTCCCACTTCCACATGGGAACCTGCAAAGGTTGCAATAACCCCGAAGGTCGCACGTGTTCTGCCTAACGTTCTGACAAGTAGGGGACTTAAACACAAACTCAGTGATAATGGCCAAAATTGTCCATTATTTCCAATCCATTTCCGTGTCTAAGACGGACATTTTGATCGAAATCCCATCTTATTTCGATAAGAAAGCAGTTGAATATGACAGATTGATGCAAGTTTGTAAAAATATTAAGCTGGTAATGAAAGACACAAAATATGCAATTTTAGTTGCATTTGTGTTAGAAAAATCCAAAAACATGAAAAAAAGGAAAAAGAAAAGAAAAAGGAATGAAAAGATGGGCAAAAGAATAAGATAGCCCACAAAAATCAAAAAGATGGGAAAAAGAATGAAAATCCCACAATCTGAAAATTTGGCTAAGTGTTGAAGACCAATTCGGTCTATAAGCAATGCGACCTAAATCGAATTGCTCATTAGACCGAATTGCTGAAGAAAGAAGAAAAGTGTTGAGGAAGAAAAGAGCAACCAATTCGGTATGTGGCAATTCGGTCTAACCGAATTGACCCCTAGACCGAATTGCACTATGGAAAAAAAGAAGACTTTGAGAGAGCAGAAAAGAAGAGGTTCGATCTATGCAATTCGGTCTAGACCGAATTGCCTTAAAGCAAAGAAGCCAAGCAGGAGCCATCTTCAATTCGACAAGGCCAATTCGGTCTACCCATAGACCGAATTGATGGGTGAATACCACATTCCAGCTCAAGAACAAGAAGGAAGACCTCATGCAATTCGAATTGCATCAATTCGATCTAAACCGAATTGCATGAGGAGACCAAATCACATTCAAAAGTACAGCTGAGCACGTGAGAAATGCATGATGGGCCTAGGGTTTCGAAAACAAGTATAAAAGCTGACCTTCCTCAACACAAGAAATATCCTTAGACACACAAACTCTTGGACAGTTGCTGGGAGACAAAAAGAAGGAGAAAGTTCTTCACCCCTTAAGGGTTAGGTAGGTAGTGTAGTTTAGTTAGTTTATTTTTCATGCTTGTAATGTAGTTTTATTGCTTTTGAGCTTAGTTTTTGTCTCATAGAAGCTGGTTACCACCCTTAGTGTAGCCATTTCCATAAACCTTAAATGCTTTGTAGTTAGAATGAACCCTACCTTCAAGCTAATGAATGGTTTTAGGGTTGTTTACTGCTTTCCGATGTCAATACAAGAGGGAATCCAGAAATGCTTTCCTTAGCAATAATGGTAGAATGTTTGTTTGTTTCAACTAGGTTGTATTTATTATGCCCTAGTTGACTTGCATCCTCAATAAATGTGTGCTAAGTGGTTTGTGGCTTGACTGTACACCTTAGAGACTCAAATAAGTGTTCTTAGATTTTAGATAATCTTAGGCTTGTTAGAATTTATTTTCTTGCTTTCCAGTTGCTGTTTTATTTGCCTTCATTAGCTTAATGTTGCCTTAGATTATGTAGGTGTTCTTGCTTTTGAGCATGTGTTCTTATTTTATTCAGTTTATGCTTGAGTCCTTAATCTTTGATTGCTTGTTTGTAGTTTTGAGGTTTGGTTCAAGCCAATGCCTGTTGGCCACATAACCTAGGTCATTCTCCTTAAAACACCCATTAGTGTGGCTGTGAAGTGACATTGATGTGAAATGAAGGATTATGTAAATCTTATCCATCATAAACCACACAATGTAAACCAAACCCACACTTAAGAGAGAAAGACATGCAATTCGGTTTGAGGTAATTCGGTCTAGGCCGAACTTACTCATGAAAATGGACTTGCATGGCAAAAATAAGTGTTAAATGCTTCATTTGGAAAATCTATATGCAATTCGATCTAGGCAATTCGGTCTATACCGAATTGCCCATGAGATCGAACTGCATAGCAAAAAGAGTTATCTCATGTGAATTCGGTCTATGCAATTCGGTCTATATAGACCGAATTGCCCATACAGATCGAATTGACTTGGGAGACCACATTGTATCCATGCCATCCCTTCATTTCTTAGTCTATTTTTATCTGTCTTACCAATTCGAATTCTCCAAGTTCGGTCTAGATCGAATTCAATTGGCAATTCGAATCACCCTCATTTTTTGGGGTAAATGCCTTAGCCAAAGTTGAGTGAAGGAATGACTTCATCAATTCGAATTGTCCAATTCGGTTTAGACCGAATTGCTTGACAATTCGAGTTAGAAGATGCTTCATGACTTTACAAGGATTTATTGGGTATGGTGTTACTTCATAGCTCATGCATCCTCAATTCGGTCTCTTTTGCATTTAGCCCAATAGACCGAATTTGTAACACCCCGGTTTTTGGTCACCCAGGGCGGGATGTCACCGCCACATCTCCCTAGTAAGACACGGTTTCTCCGAGCTTACTAAAGAGATGCAAGGCTAGGTATTGCAGTATTTAAAACATTTAAAGCATTCAAAATAGTCCATGCAATATAATTCGAAAATAATAGTAGCATAGCGCAGCGGAAATATTTAGTTTAGTACAGTATCGCAGCGGAAAATATAAAAAGGGCCGACATGGCCAAAACACGGGTTAAACAGGCCCGTTCATAATATAGTCTAAGTACGAAATTTAAAAGCAAAATAACAATCCCCAAAATCCCATGCATGATTCGTGCTCACACATGCTCATTCCACATATTCTGTAAAGAAAGGAATAAAAATGGTTTTGGTCAGCAAAATTGCTGAGTAAGTTAACACATGCATGATCGTAGGGTTTAAAAGCCATAAATTTAAATAATTTAACAAAAGCATGATAATAACGTAATATATAATTTAATCCAATCAAGTATCCAATAGCATAATTTATCTCAGGGTCTATTTAATAACACATCTCACATGGTTTAATCATAAAAGCCATAATTTAAATAAAGCATTTAAATAATTTAATTGGACAACAACATAGTTTAATCTAATTTAATTTAATTTAGAATCCCCATTACATTCCCGATTTGGTATTTCAAAGTTTCACGATAAAAATCGCGATGTCAACAAGTTTAGCCGGTAGCCCGGCGGCCGCAACCGTATCAGCCATACCCAGTACCACTCCGGAGCCTCGGGAAACCCATACGGATATTCACGAGAGTGTAGGCTCTAAGTTTCGCCGTTTAGGCAATCCATATCTCAAATTTAGCGCGCGGGGTCACCATCGTCCATTACGGCACGAAGTGAATCGTTAGGGGGCACCCTGCAGAGCACTCACCCCTAATTTTAATTTATCAAGTTTGTAAGGGGATTTAGTTTTTAAAATCTGCCTTCCATTGTATTTATTTAGAAATAATATCTCAATTAGTTTCAACCCTAAAGGTTAATTCCATGTTTCAACAAGATTTCAAGATTTCGTTTCGGTAAATCACAGTTTACTCCAAAATTCGTCTAAAATCAGATTTAATTCCAAAAATTCCAAACTTTCATATCTGACTCGGAAACATCAAGATCTACAACTTTTGTGTTTTAACTTTTTCAATCCGAGATACCTAAGTAGGTCAAAATCGCCAATTTTCGCATAAGAAGAAATCTGTCCGAGTTTAATGCACCACAGTTTAAAGATTTCAAATTCTACCATATCAATTCAACTCCAAATTTAATGAAATTTGACAGAGATCATCTTAAGACATTTATCTACAACTTTCATGTTCGGCCAAAGATCTAAAACAGCCTAGATCCTATGTCAAAAACGTGATCAAGATCATTCATAAGTTCTGTCCAAGATTTCGAGATCTAGATTCAAACAGTTCGGTTTCAACGGGTTTTCACATATCAATTCAACTCCAAAAATTCCCAAATTTTTACAGTAGCTAGGTCTAAGTCTTAGGAACGTTTTTTGTGTTTTAAGTTTTTCCGTTTGAGTTCGTTTTAAGGGTCGGAAAAATTCACCAAATCTGTTGCGTCGGTAGAAAAACAAAAGTGGACAGATTTATGGTTCTTGTTGAATCTTTTAGATTTCGAATGTTTTAAAATCTCCCAAAACCATGTAAGGTTAACTTACAGTGTCTATGAACGTCGGGGATGTCTAGTTCGGAGGCGTGGCTTCCAGATCACCGTTTCTCCTCTCCGTTCGTCGGGTTCTACGATCTAGATTCGATACGGGGTGTAGAAAGAAAAGAATCGAAGTTAGAATCCGTTTTCGGATTGAAATGTGAAAAGATTTATTGGACTAGAGCTTACCACAACGTTTGGAGACCTTGGATTTTCGTCCAAAGCTGCTGCCTCCGTTTGGTGCTTTCCGTCGACTCCGAATTTAGGGTTTCGAACGTATAGAAGATTGTAGGGTTTTGTAAACTTGTTTGGGGCTCCCAAGGGGCTTATTTATAGAATTCTTAATCCCTAGGGCGTCCACAACCGACCTAAAGGTCTGGAGTCGAGAGATGTTCAACCGAAAGTCGAAAAATCCGCGTTCGGGCGAGAGATTCACGCAACAAACGAATCTGTGAAGTGGCGCGGTCGTGGCGCGCTAAAGCCTCTTCACCGCGCGGCCACCGCGCCGACTTCGCCTGGACTTCGGTCCGGGCGGGTCGTGCGATCCGTCGTGCTTTTCCGCCTCTCTTTCGGGTTTCTATCCCTCTATGCTCCCGAATTCCGATTTCCGGGGTATATTCGGGTTCATACTTTCTCTCTAATTTTATTCTCAGTCTAATTGGATGTTTTGGACTCGAATACTCGAGTTCATTAGTGTCGGGTTTTGGTATACCATTTATCCATCCTTTTATTGAATTAAATTCCTTTAATTCCTTTTTAAGTAAAAATCTCATTTCTCATTTCCTTATCTTTATTTATTTCTTTTATTTGCTGGATTTGTTTATTTATTTATAGTATTTATTTTATTTATTATTTATTTATTTAATTATTGTTTAATTATTGTTTTATTTTATGTTGGAAAATTCTCGGGTATTACAGTCTACCCTCCTTAAGAATCAACTTCGTCCTCGAAGTTGTGTTTCGGCTTTTCTCGTCTCGTGCTAAGGTCTTGTGTTTGTTTTATTGTTTTGTGACTGAACTTAGAATTAAAACTTCTAAGCTGCCTACGTACCCGGTAAAGGGATCAAGCCATAACGTAGTTCAAAAGTTTACAAAAATGCACGAAAAATTAGGGGGTATGACAGAATTGCTTTCTTCCTTCTATTTTAAAACTCCCAAAAATATTTTATTTCTTGAGTTGTGTAAGTTGCATGGGTGTATTGGGCCTAGGTCCACTACATCTAATTTTATCCATTACACATCTCAACCCATTAGTGTCTATTTATTGTGTGATTAACACTCACACAATACCAAAAACATTTTCTTAATTTTGTTTATTTTCCCTTTCATTGTGTGTATGAACAACTAGTAAGAAATAAAATCAGACTAATGTTGGCGGATATTCCCACACGGATAATTAGCTCGTATTCTGAGTATTAATTACTAGTTGTTATTTTGCATGGTTCGGGTAGTGGTCGGTGGAAGCCTTGGCGGTTCGTCCATCCAATATCATAATAGCTGCTCAGCTGACTCCTATCCGGATACAGTTTTCTTTTCTTTATCTTAATTTCAAACCTGAATCTAGAGTTGTAGTAATAATAGATGATATATGCCAATGTCATCGAATGATTATTACAGTAATAGAACATGTTGGTTTTCCTCTAGATTCACAGACAGTGAAGTCTGAGGTGACGACGGCAACTGTCACTTAAGGCATTCCACTGCCTACATGACATTCCATCTGGAATACTTGGGAACCGGATAGCAGATGTTTGCAGTCCGGATAATCCCAATTATTTCTGGCATTCTCTTTTAGCCAATTTCTTCTTATCTCAGGCTAATCCATCTTTGTGTATCGAATTCTGTCTAACCCCACCATATATTTTGGGGTAGTTTGTTTTACTTCTCATATACATGTATGCATGATACTATTATATAGATACTGTGGTCATTACTATTTTGGGGATCCTTCCCCTTGGACATAGAAGTCTTGATTTAAATCAGATGTTGCATAATAAATTTCCAACAAAAATTCCTTCATAAAATCCGGATCTGAGTAAGGGATAAATTCAACAGTTATGACTAATTCATCTTCTACTGGGGGTTGATTTTGAGAACTTAGAAGCAGAGTCAGCGAGTAGGTCTCACCTAGATTGAAAGGATCTATGTTTTAATTGAGAGTTTAGTACCTGTTTAGGGAATGATTTTCAAACATCTATTTGCCTCTCAAAATTACTGTGTGTTGGAAATCTTGTATTAAGTGTCGCATCGGATTCGTTTCCACTTGGATTCGGATAAAATGTGATAATTAATACTAGAGGAACAACATATAGGCCTTGGTTAATTTCTATGGTAGGGTTGAGTATTCTTTCAACTACTATCTTCTCCCACCAAAGCCTAAAATTGAGTCTTAGTGAGTGCATTCGGAACAAACCTTCATGGATCTGCTCCACTCATGTTTGTATCTCATAACTAACCGAATGTTATAAGCCCTGTGGCTTACTGATATTTGGGAAGTTCTAAATCTACATCTGGTCACCAAGACCAGGGGCTCTTTTATACTAACGGATTGTGACGATCTTTTAAGACTTCCGAGCGATAGGTTTTTAAATGCTTTCTTTACCGCTTTCTTTAAAATGCTTTCATAGAGGTCACTCGGAAGCAGAGATGCATCTGCCGGTTGTAAGGTTTAAGAGTTATGGATTTGTTTAGGGTTAGATTTGGACTTTGGGTGTGACAAGGGGGACGATAGGAGTACTTGACATGTCAACTAATGATATGTTAGGTGTTGCTTGTCCACCACATATGGTTAACGTTCTCTTGCAAGGCATTGCAAGGGGGGTTATTAATCTGTGGTATCTTAGAAGTTGAGGTCTTAAGAGCATGTAAACTCTTACCATTAAGTACCTGTCTGCTAAAGGGAACATGGTATAGAGAGCATGAGAGTTGGCTAACTGACGGATTATCCCAAACAAAGATCTGTGTATTAAAATGGAAGTTTAATTGTGTTTCATCTGAATCTTGTCCAATATTTATTACTTTCTCCCTGTCCCTTCTGTCACATTTTAAATCTGCTTTCCTAAAATCATTTTAACTGCTTTCTTAGAATAAATTTTAATTGCTTTCTTAGATATAATTTTATCATGCTTTGTAGAATAATTTTATTGCTTTCATAATCTAATTTAAATTATGTCAAGTAGTCGTTAGAAATCATTGCAAAACCTGAATCGAGTAACCGAGTGGAAAATCTTAGTAAACGACGTGGGCCCTGCTTCTATCGCACATCCTCCAGTGAACGATCCGGTCTTACTATAAATTACTGCAACTTTAGACACCGTGCGCTTTCGGGAGCACAGTTCTTAACATGAGCAATAAAAACGTGACAACGTATAATATATCCTTAATCCCAACTCCATCTTCATAATTTGGTTTCACTGAATAAAATTGAAAACCAGGATTATGATTTTTCTGTAAATACTCATACAGTGGGAGTGCGTTTCATGGCAAGGATCTTTATGACGTGAAACTATGATAAGTTTCATGATGCCAAAAGCTGGGGATCTTCAGTGTGACAGACTGAAGGTCAAGATTGAATTATCTATCCCGGCTGCACCGTGAAAGTTGTCAAAAGTTTCATGCCGGGGAGAACCGCAACGCCGTTTGAAATCAGAATACCCCACATGAGTAATAAAAAGTGAAATATATCCTTAAACCCTTTCCCCATGAATCATAACTCTTTTCCTTTAATAAATTTAACTTGGGATATTTTAGAAAAAGCTCTTGTTAATGAACCAAAGTTCTAAAGTTTCATTGCGCCGTTGCCGGGGAGGATGCAACGCCGTTTATTAAGAGAATTACATTCCTGATTTACTCATAGATAGATCTTGTATATACTTTTGAAGCATTACTTACCTGGGGGTTGTGCAGGTGCTACCAAATCTTGATACAAGCTGCTTATGCAAAGGAGAAATGCCACACTGCCTGAGCTACCGTTCGATCTAGAAATAGAAAGGACCGCTCGCCAACTGAGGGCACAAGCCAGACGAAGGAAAGAGCAGGAAGCCCGGACTCGTACCTCAACCGAAACCACAAGCAGTGACATATCCGATATGGCAGAAAACCAGGACATTCCCCCGATCTTGCCATTAGACCAACCACACAATAATCCTGGTAATGGAGCTGATGGGGGTATGGTAGAACACCCGAATCGTGCAAACGAGGAGGAAGATCTACCTCATCCAAATCAGCAACAGTATCAACAGTTCCACCAACAACCACCACCCCCTAACCAATATAACCAACAAAACCAAAATATGCCAAACCAGCAATACCAGAATCAAGCCTTCAATCAGGATCAGTTTCAAAACAATCCCCATGATCCCGAAAATATTTTTAAGCAGAATCCTAACTATCACCAGCAGTATCAAAATCAAGCAGACCAAGGAAATCAACAGCAGCAAGCAGCAGCTGACTTTATGCAGCCCATCGTGGAGCCCTATTTGGATAGGCCTGGGAGAGCACAATTCCCTGCACGCAATTTTGAGCTCAAACCGGCACTCATCAACTTGGTGCAGAACATTCAATTTTGCGGTGCAAATCATGAGGATCCCCATGATCATCTCCGAACTTTCCTGGAGCTCTGCGACACAATCAAAAATCAGGGAGTATCACCTGATGCTATAAGATTAATGTTGTTTCCTTTCTCTTTATTTAGTGGTGCCAGGGATTGGTATAAATCATTGCCCATAAATCAGAGGAGTACCTGGGCAGATTTAGTGAGGAGCTTTCTGTTAAAATATTTCCCTGAATCTAAGATAGATGAAGGACGGGAGAAAATTGGAGAGTTCAAGATGAAGCCGGACGAGTCATTGTATGACGCAAAGGAAAGATTCGCCAGCCTTTTGAGGCGCTGCCCCCAACACGGATACCAACCGTGGGAGCAACTGAGGAAATTCTATGGAGGACTCACCCATCCATGGAGAATGATATTGGACGCCGCAGGCGGAAGACATTTACTCCATTTGCCCATGGATCAAGCCTGGGAAAAGATTGAGACAATGTCTATCAACAGATCTGTGCTGAACAGCAATGACAAGAAGGCGGACCCTCCAAGAAAAGTTTTTGCTGTAAGTGAAGGAAAAACAGATTTTGAAAAATTGCAGGAACAGGTAGCTGCGATACAGCTGGGACAAGAGAAAGGAAAGGGAGCGGGTACCTCTCAGGCAGGAGCCTCATCTGGTCAAGCACAAACACAGCAATCGGAAGCAATTTGTGGGCTATGTCAGGGACCACATCCAACTGACACATGCCAACAACTAGCTACCGAAAGCTGCAATTATGCAGGGAACTACCAGGATCGCCACCCCAACCTCTCCTATTCCAACAACAATGCACTCAATGCGCATTTGTTGACACAGCCAAACCAGCCAAACCAGTTTGCAAACCAAAACTTTCAGCAGAACTTCAGACCTCAGAATCAAAGATTTGTCCAGCAGAGAGTCCAGAACTTCCAGAATCATAACCAAAATTTTCAACCCCAAATCCAACAGAGGCCAAATCAAAACCAAGGCCAAAATTTCCAGAACTTCCAATCCCAACCTGATCAGAATCAGCAATACAACCAAAAGCCACCGTCTCGCTTGGAGAATTTGATGACTGAGTTTATCTCCAATCAAAGGGAGATAAACCAGCAGCTGCAGTCATCAATCAAGAATGTGGAGACGCAGGTCACCCAATTGGCTAAAGAATTGCAGAACAGGGGGAAAGGAACACTGCCGAGCAGCACTGAAGCCAACCCGCAATGCAAGGCGATCACATTGCGGGGAGGCAAGACTCTGAAGGGAAATGTTGGATCTGCAAAGAAGAAAGCCATGAAAGTAAAGGTTTCATTGGAGGTGGAAAAGGAGAAGGAAAAGATTGAAGGAGATGAAAGTATTGAGCTGGTACAGGATAAATCAGATACAGCTAACTCGCAGGCTGAAGCTGCAAATGAAGCTGAAGAGGGTATGGGTGAAGGTACAACTCCCTTCTCTTTACCACCAAAAACAGATAATAATAAGTACATGCCAAGGGTGCCGTACCCTGCACGTCTTCAAAATAAGGAACAAGATGAAAAATTTAAAAAGTTTTTAGAAAGACTGAAAGCTGTCGAGATCACTATTCCATTGGTCGAAATGATTTCAGAAATGCCCGTCTATGCTAAATTTCTTAAAGAAATGATTTCAGGGAGGAGAAAAGTCGAGCAGGATGAAGTGGTGATTTTGAACAGCAGTTGCAGCGCCATCATCCAGAGAGTGTTACCGGAGAAGAGAGAGGATCCAGGCTGTATTACACTGCCACTCCACATCGGGAAAACCAATGTTGGAAAAGGGTTGTGCGATCTGGGATCAAGCATCAATGTTATGCCACTCGCCATGGCAAAACGTCTTCACTTGGGTGTAATTGAGCCGGTTACAATGAAACTACAGCTGGCAGACCGTTCGATTGCCCATCCAGTCGGAATCCTGAAGGATGTAATTGTCAAAATCGGAGGGACCCTCTTTCCCGTCGACTTCATTATTCTGGATATAGAGGAGGACTACGAGATGCCACTGATCTTAGGCCGCCCCTTTCTCTCAACCGGTGGTGCACTTATAGACGCGCGATCAAATCAGATCAAGCTCCGAGTCGGAGAAGAAGAATTGAATTTCAACATGGGAAAGCTGCAGAAGTTTCCGTCTGTGGAAACTTGTTCCAAATTTGATGTAATAGATGGTAGGTGTGAGGACGAGAGCATGGACTCTATGACTGATGTGACGGACAGAATTTCAAAACAGGTACTGACGCCTGGAGGTGCTGATCAGCAAAGAAGTTGCAACGCTGTGCACTTCGAAGACCCTATCACTGGGGATCTTGAAGAATTTGACGGTGTTGAATTCACTCAGGAGGAGGAAGAGAGCACCACGGAAGAGGAAGTGGACCCTATACTGACGCAGGGTCCTGAAGGTAAATCTGATCTCTCACCCCCGACCAATTCTCGCAAATTACTACCTTCCGTTGAATGTCCGCCAGAGCTTGAACTTAAAACACTTCCGGATCATCTTAAGTACGTCTTTCTCGCTGAACATAAAAGATTACCGGTAATTGTGTCAGCTAAGCTGACACAAGAACAAGAAAAAGCTCTGGTAGACATTCTAAAGAGATATGTACATGCAATTGGATGGACCATTTCTGATATAAAAGGAATAAGCCCTTCTGTTTGCATGCACAGAATTTTAATGGAAGAGGAGTACAAGCCCTCAAGGCAACCACAAAGGCGTCTGAACCCTCATATGCAAGAAGTGGTAAGGAAAGAAGTTATCAAGCTCTTAGATGCTGGTATCATCTATCCTATATCTGACAGCAAATGGGTTAGCCCAGTGCAGGTAGTACCTAAGCGTGGAGGAATGTGCATAACGACTAATGAGCAAGGAGAAGAAGTGGCAACGCGTCCAGTGACCGGTTGGAGAGTCTGCATCGACTACCGGAAGCTTAACACCGCTACGCGGAAGGATCATTTTCCCTTGCCATTCATTGATCAGATGCTGGGGAGGTTGGCCGGGAGGGAGTACTATTGCTTTTTGGATGGGTACTCTGGTTACAATCAGATTGTAATAGCTAGTGAAGATCACGATAAGACCACTTTCACGTGCCCATACGGAACTTTTGCGTACAGGCGCATGCCTTTTGGACTTTGCAATGCGCCCGCCACCTTTCAACGATGCATGATGTCTATTTTCTCGGAATTTATCGAAAAATGCATTGAAGTTTTCATGGATGACTTCTCTGTGTATGGAGATACTTTTGATGAATGCTTGACAAATCTTGCAAAAATTTTAAAAAGATGCGAGGACACTAACCTAGTTTTAAACTGGGAAAAGTGCCATTTTATGGTCACCGAAGGAATAGTGTTGGGTCACCGCATCTCGCGCGCAGGCATCGAAGTCGATAGGGCCAAGGTCTCAGTCATATCCAACCTTCCATTACCAAACTCAATAAAAGCAGTTAGGAGTTTCTTAGGGCATGCCGGTTTTTACCGAAGGTTCATTAAAGATTTTTCTAAAATTGCCAAGCCGCTCACTAATTTGCTTTGTAAAGAAAATTCTTTCGTAATAAGCGAAGCGTGTGTTCAAGCCTTTGACACGCTCAAAAAGATGTTGATTTCTGCTCCAATAGTGCAACCACCCGATTGGTCAATGCCTTTCGAGGTCATGTGCGATGCAAGTGATCTCGCCGTGGGTGCAGTTCTTGGGCAACATAAGGAAGGAAGGCACTGCGTAATTCATTACGCCAGCCATGCCCTGACTGAAGCCCAAGTCAATTACACCACCACGGAGAAAGAGATGCATGTTGTGGTTTTCGCGTTTGATAAATTCAGGCAATACCTCATTGGTACGAAAACCATAGTATACACCGATCACTCTGCACTAAGATACTTGTTTATCAAACAAGACGCCAAACCTCGATTAATCAGGTGGGTACTTTTGTTGCAAGAGTTTGACATCGTAATAAAAGATAGAAAAGGCAAAGACAATGGTGCTGCTGACCATTTGTCTCGGATAGATAATGATAAAAATGAGATAGCCGTTAATGAAAATTTTCCGGATGAACAACTGTTTGCCTTGCATCTTCATGATCAAGCTTGTCCATGGTTTTCAGATATTGCTAACTTTTTAACATGTGGAATAACCCCGCAATTCCAGAGCACGAGGCAGAAAGCAAGGTTCAACCAAGATGTAGCCAACTACTTCTGGGAAGATCCTTACCTCTTTAAGCATTGTGCATATTCTATTATTAGACGTTGTGTAACTGAGCACGAGGCTTACCAAATCGCTTAAAAATGTCATGAATCGGAATATGGAGGTCACCATGGCCCCACTCAAACAGCTCACAAGGTGCTCGAGTGTGGTTTCTATTGGCCTACCATTTACGAGGATTGTAAGGCGTTTGTTAAGGCTTGCGACAAATGCCAAAGATTAGGGAATATCTCGAAGAGGGATGAAATGCCTCAAAAAGGAATTCTCATCCTTGAGATTTTCGATGTATGGGGTATTGACTTCATGGGACCATTCCCGACGTCTGATGGGAATCACTACATCTTGGTAGCTGTCGATTACGTGTCCAAGTGGGTCGAGGCGGTTGCGCTTCCAACCAACGATGGTTACCAAGTCATCAAATTTTTGAAAAACAACATTTTCAATAGATTTGGTGTACCTAGGGTAATCATATCTGATGGAGGAACCCACTTTGTCAACAAAGCTTTTGCAAATCTCATGAGCAAAAGTGGGATTCTCCACAAGATCGGCACGTCTTATCATTCCCAAACCAGTGGCCAAGTCGAGGTATCAAACCGCGAAATCAAACATATACTCGAAGCCACTGTGGGGATAACCCGCAAGGACTGGTCACGTAGACTCAATGATGCTCTATGGGCATATCGCACTGCATTCAAGACTCCCATTGGGATGTCCCCATACAGGCTTATCTTTGGGAAGGCCTGTCATTTGCCCGTAGAACTAGAGCATAAGGCTTACTGGGCCGTAAAAACGCTTAATTTTGACCCACGAGTAGCTCAGAGTAAACGCAAGTTGGACCTCAATGAAATTGAGGAAATACGTGCGCAAGCTTATGAAAGCTCGAGGATTTACAAAGAGCGGACCCAGAAGTTACACGATCGTCGCATAAAGTCTAAACACTTCTATGTTGGCCAAAATGTCTTGTTATTTAATTCTAGGTTGAAGCTATTCCCCGGAAAGCTTAAATCCAGATGGGAAGGGCCATACGAAGTGGTGCACGTGTTTGAAAGTGGAGCTGTCAGGATTTGAACCGACAAAGGAGAGCTGGTGGAGAATGGACACATGTTGAAGGAGTATCTAGGGCAGTTCGACCCCGGAAAGGAAGTTCAAATGACATCAGAGCCGGCCTATGCTCAATAAATATCTATATTTATATCTCTATATTATTATCTATTATGTATCTATTCGTCTTGAACGATAAGTACCCAAAGATCAACTAAACATTTAGAGTACTAAGACTCTAAATGTGAGGATGTTGATATTTGGAGAAAATCTAATAATTCCTCCTATGTTTGCTTTGCAGGAATTCATGGAACCAACAGAAAGAAGGATAAAGCTACGAAAACCAGGTTTCCGGTTGGATTAATTCCAAATTTAATGGAAAGTAATTTCGGAATTTAGAGAAATTTAAAATCCGGAATAACTCCATAAAATAAGGGTGTTAATCCAACCTAATTTATGCAAGCAATTTACCATAGAGGAATGTTTAATTCTGTTTAATATGTGCTTTCAGTGTGTTAATTTTTGAGAAAATCCATAATCTCAGAAAATTTGAAATTTGAAAAATTTCAAAATTTTTTCTAAGTGTTGAATGCGATCTATTTTATCTCAAGCCAGTTCGGTCTACATAAGAATTGTTTGAGACAGATCGCATTGGATGTATGCCTTGGAAATTTTCAAGCAATTCGATCTCCAAGCAAATTCGGTCTAGACCGAATTGGCCTAAGAAACCGAATTGATTTCCCCAAGACACATCCCCCATCCTTGTGTAAATTTGGCCAAGTAGCAATTCGATCTATGGTAATTCGGTCTAGGCCGAATTAATTTTAAAATAGATCGAATTGATCTGCAAAAGGCATCCGTGTTTCCTTAGTTTTATTTATGCAAGTGAGCAATTCGATCTATAAGGCAATTCGGTCTAAACCGAATTGCCCATATAGACCGAATTGCCTCACAAAAGCATCCCTCAAAATTTTTCTAAGTAATCAGGTTCGGTCATCTAGCTGTAATTCGGTCTCTGAATCAATTCGGTCTAAAACCGAATTGACTTCAAAAGACTTCATTGCAGAGAGTGTGTTTGCCCCCCTATGCCAATTCGGTCCCTGTGCCAATTCGGTCTAGACCGAATTGGCCTAAGAGACCGAATCCTTCGCAAACACTAGAGACCACATCAATTCGGTCTAGACCGAATTGATGGTTCGGTCTCTAACAGACCGAATTACCCAAATCCCCTACCCCTTTATATTCCATATTCCCCCTATTTTCCCTCACTTTCACTTTTCGCACTTCGATATTTTCCCCCGTGTTCCCTCTCGCGAACTTCGTCTCCCTCGTGAAACCAGAGCTCGAGCCAGAGTTTTTCTTTGATCAACTCCGTGCAAAGTGTTCAAAAATGGCTTCTTCTTCATCTAATCCCACTGGGAGTGTCGGGTGAGTTCCCTGTTTTTGATTTCGCACCCTGTTTCGCGATTTCCAGTGTTGGTGTTTCATTGTTCCTGCGAAATCAGTAATGGGGGAGGGAATGATGAATGTTTTCAAGTGAGACATGGTCAGAATATAGCCGGAATGGTTTGGGTATGGTTGGGAAGAGGGTATAACACAATAGGCAGAATTTAGGGTTTGTGCGTTTTTGTTCAAAACTGCCATTGTTGTGTTTTTTTGAGCTTTCTGAGATATTGGGGATGTCTTACTTTGAAAATGAGAGTTGCAAAACCCCTCAAAAGTCATGTTTTTTTGTTCGCTTTGTAGTTTTGTTGTTTTGTCTGTGTCTTCTGTGTATATATTCGGTTAACTGTGGTTGTTGTCAAAAATCTGTGAAAATGGAGCACACAGTGGTTTGCTTTTCCTTTGCAGTCACTGTGTTATTTTACTAGTTATGAGATAATGTTGATAGGATATGCATGTTGATGGTATAGCCGTAGCTATGTTTTTAAAGCATGAGTTTATGGCAAAATTTTTGCATGATCATGGGGTGAATGGACTATTTGTGTTTGTTTTCAGTATTGCATGTATTGTATACTGTGCATTTTGCCAATAAATGCTTTTGTCGGATACTTGTTAACCACAAAGTGCAAACTCAACTTGAAAGTTGCTGTCTCAACTTGAAAAGTAATGTTTGCACATATGGGAAACATGGAATTATAGACGAAACCATGCCAAAATTTTTCCAACACTTTTGGCATGGTATTTATGTCTAAAAAGACAAAAAGTGGTAGAATGTTATTTCTTTTAAATGTTTGACTTATACTCACTTTTGGGACAAGTGGGGGAATATTCAATTTGAACACCTTGTTTCGTTCTTGAACACCCATTACTCCAAAACAAGTCCAAATGGGGGACCATTCACACCCCCAATTTCACTAAATAAATAAGTCAACACTTCTCATAAAAATCCAAAAATGTTCTTTTTGTGTTTGTGCATTTTGTTTTATTTTTATTCTCCATAATCCATTATTACATTCTAGTGATTGCATAATCTGTCATGTGCATTTATTCCTCATCATTCATTACCTTGTTACCTCTTTTACATGATTTAAATCACTTTTTAAGTGATAAAAATCCAAATCTCTTTCGCAGGCTTAATAGCCTATGAAATTTTACTTTTTGGTCTTTTGACCACTCCAAAATTATTTTAGACTATTTATAGTCTAAGAAAAAAAATCGTAAGGATCCCAAATCCGTATCTCCCCCTCTTCTCTTTCTATTTTTGTTTTATTAAGGGTTGGATTTAAAAATCCAACTCTATGTCTTTTATCCAATAAATTCAAGTAAAAAACTAATTAACTCACATTTAGAGGTTAGCTCAAAATGTGAGGATGTTGATTTTTCAAACTTGAATGTGTTTATCAAAAACTTGCTAAAAACAGTTCCAACTCTCTCATTCAGCGACCTATGCTTAGAACTAGCTGAAGGAGTAAGACTACTGGTTTCAGACTTGTTTACTACTCCATGTCTTTCCAGAGGCATCATTCATGCAGACCCAAATCAGGAGCAAGAAGGAGGGACTGAGCTGCTAGACCTCCCAGTGGAACTCTTGGGGGAGATCCTCTCTCGCATTGGAGAGGATGACATTAAAAAGGTGTTCGTTGTTCGGGAGGCATGCAAGAAACTCCGTGATGCGGCAGACCTCCCTATCGTCTACAAAAGGTGCGAGCTGGAGACCACCATCGTGAAGATGTGGCAGGTAGGAGTCGAAGAGCAGAAAGAAGCACTCCTGCTAAAGTGTGAGGAGGCTGGGAATTTCAACCTCCAGCTCATACCAGCGCTGCAAGCATTTGGAGCGGGAGACGAGGGTCAAGCCTGTGAACTGCTGAAGGCAGGGATTGAGGAAAACCATAAGGCCTCAATCTTTGTCAGGGGTTACATGCTGCTCAGTAAGGTGGACAATGAACAGGTCCAGCAGGGGGTGGCAATGATAAACAGGATAGTGACTGATAAATCAGTCATGACTTATGTGGGGACCAACGTCTTTGCATGGCTGGCTGATAGCCTGGAGACCCCCGACCTATTTGGCACCCAGGGACCCAGAGTTTACTGCTCGAGAGTGCTGGAGGAAGGCGAAGCAGACGAGGGCGATTACTGCGTGCCCTGCAGCTTAACCAATTTTGTCCACTGGAGCAGAATCTTCTTCCAGGGTTTGGGGAGAAGGAAGCTGAAGGAGGACTGAATCTGTATAGATTCATTTTTGACTGGACTAACTGGAACTTCTTCTAGGAGATCTTTTGACTACTCTTTAATGCTAACCTTACTTAAGTGTATAGCATCTCCTGTGAGTAATGTATTGATGATTAAGGTCGTGTATTGTATAACGAACCTTGGAACTGCTGATTGTTATGGCCCGTAATGTGTAATACCCGGAAATTTTCCAACATAAAATAAATACAATAAATAAAATAAATACAATAAATAAAGAAATAAATGTAGAGGAAATGAGAAATGGAATTTAAATTAAAAAGGAAACAAAATACCGAGGACCCGGGAAGCCGAACACAATTTAATCGAATAAATGGTTACACGGGGACCCGACACTGATAGACTCAATAACTCGAGTCCAAGTATAAATTTAGGTCCGAATAAAATTAAGATAGGAAATCGGAGCCCGAAGATACCCCGAAAATCCAAATCCGAGAACATAGAGGGATAGAAGTCCGAAAGAGAGGAGGAAATGCCCGACGGATCGCACGACCCGACCCAGACTAAAGTCCAGGCCAGGATGGCGCGGTGGCCGCGCGCCCAATGGGAGAAAACCGCGCCAATAGCGCGCCACATGACAGAATCGGCCGTTCCGCGATTTTCTCGCCCGATTCCGGATTTTTCGACTTTCGGTTGAACATCTTTCGACTCTAGACTCTGAGAGTCAGATCTAGGACGCCCTAGGCCTTAGTTATCTATAAATAAGACCTCCTAAAAGCCCCGAATACGTTTTGAAACCCTACGAAATCTCTCTACACGTCGAAACCCTAATCCCGGAGTCGTCGGAGGCACGACGGCATTCGAAGACTGGGTTGGATGAAATTTGGAGACCTTGCTTTCGTGGTAAGATCTTGTTCATTCCTTTACATTCAAGATTCGAAAACGAATCCTAATTAAACCTCTTTTCTATTCTAAACCCCGATCCGGACGCGTTGAGGAAAAACGAAGGATCTCGGAAGGAGAACGAAGAACGTGGAAGCCACGCCTCCGAATCATCGAGCCAAGACATACATAGATCTGTAAGTTAACGCCTACACGGTTTTGGGAGTATTTAAAATATCTAAATCTAGAAACTTAATCAAAACTTTCGTAAATCTGTCAATATGTGATTTCTAACGGCGCAACAGTTTTGTCGAATTTTTCCGAACCTTAAAATGACTTCAAACGGAAAAACTTAAAACACGAAAAATGTTCCTAAGACATAGACCTATCTATTGTAAAAGTTTCATAATTTTTCATCGTGTTTTGATATCCGAAAACGACCACGAACAGACCTGCCTTTGGTTTAGATCTTGAAACGGTG
This sequence comes from Hygrophila difformis, assembly GCA_030278955.1. Taxonomy (NCBI): domain Eukaryota; kingdom Viridiplantae; phylum Streptophyta; class Magnoliopsida; order Lamiales; family Acanthaceae; genus Hygrophila; species Hygrophila difformis. The sequence goes on along the minus strand of JAOANR010000002.1, from coordinate 43,732,588 downwards.
ACAGAACCTTAGTTCGAACTTGTTGGTGATTTCTACCTTAGATCTAGACCGATCTAGGTTTGGCGTTGAACATAAGAGTTGTAGATCTATACGTTAAGAACACCTCCGTAAAATTTCAGAATATTTCGTGATGATTTGATATATGAAATCCACCCGAAACCGAACTGCTAGGATGTGGATCTTGAAATTCTTGACAGAACTTAGGTCAGAACTTGATGACATTTTTGACTAGGGTTCTAGGCCGATTTAGATCCTTTGTCAAACATGAAAGTTGTAGATAAATGTCTTAAGATGGTCTCTGTAAGATTTCATCAAATTTGGAGTTGAATTGCTATGGTCGAATTCGAAATCTTTAAACTGTGACATATAAAATTCGGACAGATTTGTGTTTCTGCGAAAATTGACATTTTTGACATGATTGGGTATCTCGGATTGAAAATGTTAAAACATGAAAGTTGTTCATCTCAATGTTTATGAGTCACTGGGGAAATTTCGGAATTTTTGGAATTAAATCTGAATTTAGACGAATTTTAGAGTAATCAGTGGGTTACCGGAAGTCAAATCTTGAAATCTTGTTGAAACATGAAATTAGCCCTTAAGGTTTAGATGATTGGGAATTCCTTTGAAATAAAATACACATGAAAAATACTGCTTGCCGAAAGGCAATCGAAATATACTGCTTGCCGAAAGGCAATTGAAATATCCTGCTTGCCAAAAGGCAATTGAAATATCCTGCTTGCCGAAAGGCAATTGAAATATACTGCTTGCCGAAAGGCAATTGAAATATCCTGCTTGCCGAAAGGCTATTGAAATATCCTGCTTGCCGAAAGGCAATTGAAATATCCTGCTTGCCGAAAGGCAATTGAAATATCCTGCTTGCCGAAAGGCAATTGAAAAATAAAACTTGCCGAATGGCGATTGAAATATAAACTTGAAACATGAGACATGAGATATGAAACTAGAAGACTCGAAAAATTGTTCCTTTTAGATTTTGCCTTGAAGTATGTCTTGCAATTGTTTTACTTTGCGAATTATATTTATGATCTTATGAAATCTCTATCCCTTACATTATGCCATTTAATTATTGTTAGATAAATAAGTTAAATGATGTGGTGTTGTGCACATGTTTTCTTTAAATATTAAATAATGGCTTTGAAACCCCATAGTTATGTTTGTGTTAACTTACTCAGCACGTAGTGCTGACCAAACCATTTTTATGTCTTTTTCTTCCAGAGTTGAGAATTATGCATCGTCATATGCATACACGGGAAGCTTGGGATGATATATTATTTTGAATTTTTGTATTAGACTAGATCTTGCATGAACGGGCCTGTTTAACCCGTGATTAGGCCATGTTGGCCCTATATTCCGCTGCGATACATATATGTAAATATTATTTTCCGCAGCAACTTTGATGTATTATTTTTAAATTATACTCCCTCCGTTTTTTTGTTTGCTACGGACCCACGCAGCACGCAGTCCAATGTACATTTTAAATCATTAATAACTCAAGTTCGGTACAAGTAAAAATTCTAAAAGTTCGATATTTAAAAACTACAAGACGAGACGAATCTAACAAGATCTCAATTGACTATATTTTAACTTGAATAACTATGATAAAACTTCAAGTCAAAGTGATTGTGTGAATAGTGCCAAATTCTCCAACGTAGCTATCATTTAAAAACGGATGAAGTATATAAATGGGCTGTTTGAATGTTTTGAATTCTGAAAAACCCTAGCCTTGCATCTCTTTAGCAAGCTCGGAGAAACCGTGTCTTGCTAGGGAGGTGTGGCGGTGACACCCCGACCTGGGTGACCAAAAACTGGGGTGTTACAAAGTGGTATCAGAGCCCGGCTATTTTTAAACTATTATTTTTAAACTATTATTATTTTTAAACTATTATTAGTATTTTGACTACTATTTTAAATTTTAAAGTATTATTTCCATGGAGAAATTTTTATTTTAAAACCAATGGGAAAAATATATATATAGTGCATAAATTGCTTTTGGGGGGAAATCATCATTCGCATTTGCATATTGCATCTCTTCTATGAACTTAGAATCTTGGCGAATTCGAACTTAGAATCTTGGCGAATTTCAACCTAGAATCTTGGCGAAGTTTAACCTAGGTCTTTTGCTTGCACCGGATAACATAGAGACTTGACATCGAATTAGAAACGCTCACTAGAGACTGATCTTGCCTTAGTTATAGACCGCGTTCATCTAAGCGCACGCCTAAGCATAACAATCCTCGGCCTAGGCCATTCCTACTCTTGTACGAATTAGAAAATTTCCTTATGTTGTACAATAAAAATCAAGTTCTATTAAAACACTCTTTATTCCAAAAATCTTGTTTGGTTTCCCAAACAACAAATCCGAAAATTCGAAATTTGAAATTTACAAAACGTCTTGTTCGAGCAATCTATCTAAACAAAGATAAACTAATCTATATACGTTATAATAGAAAATGACACCTAGGAGAAACCCAATGAAGGAAAAAGACTAAAACCCGAACCCTCTTGAGAACGTATAGGCAGTTATGGGGACATAACTGAAGTCCTAAGGGGGAGAGGATGTGATACCCCGTAGAAATTTATTTTCGGAGTTCGATTCGATAGGATGTATCCTAAATCGTAAACAAACAAATTCAAATTGTTTTGAACTACGTTATGGCTTGATCCCTTCATAGGGTACGTAGGCAGCTTAGAAGTTTTAATTTTAAGTTCAGTCGCAAAATAATAAAACAACAAAAAGACTTTGGCACGAGAAGAGCCGAAACACAACTTCGAGGACGAAGTTGATTCTTAAGGAGGGTTGATAATGGCCAAAATTGTCCATTATTTCCAATCCATTTCCGTGTCTGAGACGGACATTTTGATCTTGATTCCATCTTATTTCAATAAGAAAGCAGTTGAATTTGACAGATTAATGCGAGTTTGTAAAAACATCGAGCCGGTAACAAAAAGACACAAAATATACAATTTTAAATTGTATTTGTGTTAGAAAAATCCAAAAACATGAAAAAAAAGGAAAAAGAAAAGAAAAAAGGAATGAAAAGATGGGCAAAAGAATAAAAGAGCCCACAAAAATCCAAAAAGATGGGAAAAAGATTGAAAATCCCACAACTGAAATTTGGTTAAGAGTTGAAGCATAATTCGAATTGTGAGCAATTCGAATTAATTCGAATTGCACAACAATTCGAATTGCTAAAGACAGCAAAGAAATGGTTAAGTGTTGGAAGGGATGCAGAAGGCTAATTCGAATTATTCAAGTTCGAATTAATTCGAATTAGGGAATGAAGAGAGAAGAAACCCAAAGGCAAGAAGAAGATGCAATTCGAATTGTCCAAGTTCGAATTAATTCGAATTGGCACCAACAATTCGAATTGCCAACAAAGTGCAAGGAAGCCAAGCAGAAACCCTCATCCAATTCGAGAAAAGACCAATTCGAATTATTCACAACAATTCGAATTGACTACTGAAGGCTACAATTCCAGCTCAAGGAAGAGATCTCACAATTCGAATTGGTTGAGATAATTCGAACTTCACTCATTGAAGCTGTGGAGCATGAGCACAACATTGGTGGGCCTAGGGTTCTGAAGATTGTCTATAAAAGCAAGCCTTCCACAACAGAATCAGAAGATCAAGAATTTTAACCAAAAGGCAGCTTGGGACAAAAAGAACAGCAGGAGGTTCCACACCCCTTAAGGGTTAGGTAGGTAGTTTAGATTAGTTTAGTTTATTTTTCTTGCAAGTAGTGTAATCTTTACATGCTTTAATCTTAGTTTAGTGTAGAAGCAGTTTGTGTAACCCTTAGAGTAGCCATTTTCCATATGTCTACATGCTTTCTAGTTAGAATAAACCATACCTTCAAGCTAATGATGGTTTTGGGTTCCTATTTTGCTTTCAAGTGTCAATACAAGGAAAATTTCCAGAAATGGTTTTATCCATTTGTTTTGGCACTCTTTAATGCTTTCCCTAGAAATAAATGCTTAGTGTGTTTGTTTGTTTCAACTAGGTTACATTTATTATGTCCTAGTTGACATTCAAACTTAATAAATGCATGTTTGTTGGGTTTTTGGCTTGATTTAGTGCCTTAGAGCTTCAAATAAGTGTTCTTAGGTTTTAGATGTTTTTAATGTCTGTGTTAATTTGTATTTTAATTTTATTCTTCCTGCCTTAATCTTATTTCATGCTCCCTTAGAAAACTTGAGTGTTCTTAGTTTACTCATGTAGTTCTTAGATAACTAGATGTTTTAGGCTCTTTGATCTCTGATTTCTTGTTTGTAGAAATAGGGTTTGAATCTGGCCAATACCCACTAGACATGTATTCGTTTATTTCTTGAAAATCTCACTAGGGTGGCTGTGAAATGACACTGATGTGAGATGAGGGATTTAGTAAATCTAAACCCATCATTACAGTACAGTGTTCACCTAACCCATACTTGTGAGAACAAAAATTGTTGTTGTCTGAAAATATGTGATTCGAATTGAGGCAATTCGAATTAATTCGAATTGCTAAGGGAAATTCGAATTGCATATCCAAACTATTCTCTTCATGTGGTTTTCAACCAATTCAAATTATTCCATTCGAGTTAATTCGAACTGCTCAACAATTCGAATTGGGTTGAAAACCACATTGTACCCATTGCCACTCATTCATGCCTTAGTTTATTTTCCACCTCTTACCAATTCGAATTGTCCAATTCGAATTAATTCGAATTGCTGGACAATTCGAACTCACCCTCCCTTTGAGGTAAATGCCTTAGTCAATTTGAGCAAGAAAGGGACTTCGCCAATTCGAGTTATCCAATTCGAATTAATTCGAATTGGCCAATAATTCGAATTAGATGATGTTCCAATTTCTGGCAATGATCAATTGGGTAAGGTACCACTTCATCCTTAATGCATTCTCAATTCGAATTATCCCAATAATTCAAATTGAACTGTCCCCTCTATTTTGAAAACTCCAAAAACATTTCCTTTCTTGATTTGTGTAAGCTGCATGGATGTATTGGGCCTAGGCCCAATTCATCTGATTTCTGTCCATTACACATCTCATCCCATTAGTGTCCATTCATTGTGTGCTTAACACCCACACAATACCAAAAATATTTTCTTACTTTCATATTTTTTCCTTCATTGTGTGTATGAATGGATAATGAGAAACACCACAGATTAATGTTGGTGAAAGGTCCCTTCACAGGGATATCGACTAACCCGTCTTCTGTGTGTCAATCATTATCTGTTATTTTGCATGATCTGGTTAGTGGTGGGTGGAAGCTTCGGCGAGCGTTCTCTTCACTAAGAGTTTCGATTAGTCACTCAGCCAATTCCTAATCAGATACTATTTTAATTTTCCTTATCTTAATTTCTCAACCTGAATTCAAGTTGCAATAGTATCAACTGATGTCGACCAACATCAGTTGAGAAATATTACAGCAAGAAATATGTGGGTTTTTCTTCCACTCACAGACAAAAGAAAACTAAATGACGGCGGTCACCGTTGTTTGGGATTCTTTCTGTCTACAATCATTCATCTGGGATAATTGGGAACCGGACAACAGATGTTTGCAGTCCGGAAAACCCCAACTATCTCTGGCATCCTTTTTAGCCGATTTCTTCTCTTCTCAGGCTAATCCACCTTTGTGTATCGCATTCTGTCTAACCCCGCCATATATTTTGGGGTATTTTATTTTCCTTTTTATATACTTGTATGCATGATACTATTATGTAGATGTTCTAGTCATATCATTATTTTGGGGATCCTTCCCCTTGGACAGAGAAGTCTTGATTTAAATCAGATGCTGCATAGTAAATTTCCAACAAAAATTCCTTTATAAAATCCGGATCTGAGTAATGGATAAATTCAACAGTTATGACTAATTCATATTCCACTGGGGGTTGATTTTGAGAGCTTAGAAGCAGAGTCAGCGATTAGGTCTCACATAGACTGAAAGGATATGTGTTTTAATTGAGAGTCTAGTACCAGTCTAGGGAATGATTTTCAAATGTTCATTTGCTTCTCAAAATTGCTGTGTGTTGGAAATATGATATTAGATATCGCATTAAGTCAATATCCACTTGGGTGTAGATGAGATGTGATAAATAATATTGGAGGAACAACATATAGGCCTTGGTGAATTTATAAGGTAAGGTCGAGTATTCCTTCGACTACTATCTTCTTCTGCCAAAGTCTAGAATTGAGTCTTGAATGAGTACATCCGGAATAGGTTCATTTATGGATCTGTTTCATTTAGTTTGTATCTCATAATTACCCAGATGTTGTAAGCCCTGTGGCTTATTGATATCTCGGGGGTTCTTGATCTGCATCTGGTCACCAAGACCAGGGGCTCTTTTATACTAACGGAAAGAGACGTTTTTAACAATTCCGGGTGATAGATTTAAATGCTTTCTTTACAGCTTTCTTTACTGCTTTCCTTTAAATGCTTTCATAGAGGTCACTCGGAAGAATTAAGGGCTGTCCATCTGTTAAAAGGTTTGAGAGTTATGGAATGGTTTGGGGCTTGATTTGAAACTTTGGGTGTGACATGGGGGATTGATAGCAGTACTTGGCATGTCAACTAATGATTTGACAGGTGTTGCTCGTCCACCGTAAACGATTAACATACTTTTGCAAGGCATTGCAAGGGGAGTTAAGAGTTTATGGTATCTTAGAAATTGCTGTCTTAAGAGCATGTAAACTCTTACTGTAAGTACCTGTCTGTTAAAGGGAACATGGTATAGAGAGCATGAGAGTTAGCTAACTGGAGGATTATCCCAAGCTAAGATCTGTGTATAAAAAATGGAAGTTTAATTGTGTTTCATCTGAACCTTGTCCAATTTTTATTATTTCCTCCCTGTCCCTTCTGTCATATTTAAATCTGCTTTCTAGATAGTGTAGCATAATTTTATATTGCTTTCATAGTATAAATTTAATTGCTTTCCTTGATCTCGTTTACCATGCTTTGTAGAATAATTTTTACTGCTTTCATGATCTGATTTAATATTGTCAAGTAGTTGTTAGAAACCTTTGCAAAACTTGAAACGAGTAACTGAGTGGAAAATCTTAGTAAACGACGTGGGTCCTGCTTCCATCGCACATCCTCCAGTGAACGATCCGGTACTTACTATAAATTACTGCAATTTTTGACCCGTGCGCTTTCGGGAGCACAGTTTCGTGACACGAGTAAATAAAAATAACATTTTGGGAAAATACTCATACAGTGGGAAGATGTTCAAGAATTTCATGGCAGGTATCTTCTTGACATGAAATTAAGAGAAGCATTATGGTGCAGATACCTAGGACTTTCAGGGTGACAGACTGAAGGTCCATCCCGGTTGCACCGTGATACTTGTCAAAAGTTTCATGGCTGGAAGAACCACAGCGCCGTTTGAACCCCACAGGAGTAATAAAAAGGGAAATCTTAGTATATTCTTAAACCCCTTCCCCCAATCATAACTCTTTTCATTTAATAAATCCGAACTTGGAAATTGTATTTAGACGGTTCTTCAACCCCCCAGTAGCAAAATGAAACTTGGCTTGAGTGCAAAAGTTTCATGGCCGTTACCGGGGACTCTTGGGGCACCATTTGAAACCACAATTTCCTCCTTAAGCACTAAACCAGTAAAAGAATTTTCAGAAAATTACTCGTGTCGGCGAAGCTCGTCAAAAGTTTCATGGCGCCGTTGCCGGGGAGGATGCAGCGCCGTTTACTAGGAGAATTACATTCCTGATTTACTCATAGATAGTTCTTGTATATGTTCTTGAACTATTACTAACCTGGGGGTTGTACAGGTACTGTCAAAAGTTTGATACCAACTGCTTATGCAACGGAGAAGGAGCACATTACCGGAGCTACCGTTCGATCTAGAAATAGAAAGGACCGCTCGCCAACTGAGGGCAGAAGCTAGAAGACGGAAGGAGCAGGAGCGTCGGAGCCGCACTTCACCTGAAACATTAAGCAGCGATCTATCAGATATGGCAGAAAACCAAAACATTCCCCCGATCTTACCCATAGACCAACCACCACATAACCCTGGTAATGGAGCTGACAGAGGAGTGGTAGAGCATCCTAATCGTGCCAACGAAGAAGAGAATCCACCAAATCCTAATCAGCAACAATACCAGCAATTCCACCAACAACCACCACCACCCATAAATCAATTTCACCAAAACCAAAACATACCAAACCAACAATACCAAAACCAAGCTTTCAATCCAGATCAATTCCAGAACAACCCACAAGATCCACATAACTTCCAGCAATTTCCAAATTATCACCAACAGTACCAGAACCAAGCTGAACAAGGAAATCAACAGCAGCAGCAAGCAGCAGCAGACTTTATGCAACCAATTGTAGAGCCCTATCTGGATGGACCGGGGAGAGCACATTTTCCTGCACGCAATTTCGAGCTCAAACCGGCACTCATTAATTTGGTGCAAAACAATCAGTTCTGCGGCGCAAATCATGAGGACCCTCATGATCATCTCCAGACCTTCCTGGAGCTCTGCGACACGATCAAAAATCAGGGAGTCTCTCCTGATGCTATAAGGCTAATGTTGTTTCCATTTTCTTTGTATAGTGGTGCCAGGGACTGGTATAAGTCATTGCCTATCAATCTGCGGAGCACTTGGGCAGACTTGGTGAGGAGCTTTTTGCTGAAGTATTTTCCAGAATCAAAGATTGAGGAAGGAAGATCTAAGATTGGAGATTTTAAAATGAAGCCAGATGAGTCATTATATGATGCGAAGGAGAGATTCTTGGGCCTCATCAGGCGATGCCCCCAACATGGGTACGCACCATGGGAGCAATTGAGGAAATTCTACGGAGGACTCACCCATCCATGGAGAACAATGTTAGACGCCGCTGGCGGACGACATTTACTCCACTTGCCTATGGACCAAGCTTGGGAGAAGATTGAGACAATGTCTGTCAACAGATCCATCCTAAACACAGACGATAGGAAGGAGAATCCTCCTAGAAAAGTCTTTGCTGTAAGTGAAGGGAAACAGATTTTGAAAAATTGCAAGAACAGGTAGCTGCGATACAGCTGAGTCAGGATAAAGGGAAGGGAACGGACGCTTCTCAGGCAGGAACCTCATCAGACCAAGTTCAAACACAGCAATCGGGAGTTGTCTGTGGACTGTGTCAGGGACCTCATCCAACTGACACATGCCAACAGATAGCTACCGAAAGCTGTAATTATGCCGGGAACTACCAAAATCGCCATCCCAACCTCTCTTATTCCAACAACAATGCACTTAACGCGCATTTGTTGCAGCCAAACCAGCCCAACCAGTTCCAAAACCCACAGCAAAACTTCAGACCTCAGAACCAAGGATTCGTCCAGCAAAGAGTGCAGAACTTCCAAAATCAGAATCAGAATTTCCAACCTCAAATCCAACAAAGGCCTAATCAGAACCAAGGCCAGAATTTCCAGAACTTCCAGCCCCAACCTGATCAGAATCAGCAATATAACCAAAGGCCACCATCTCGTTTGGAGAACTTGATGACTGAATTTATAGCCAACCAGAAGGATATAAATCAGCAACTGCAGTCATCAATCAAGAATGTGGAGACGCAAGTCACCCAATTGGCCAAGGAACTACAGAACAGGGGGAAAGGAACACTTCCAAGCAGTACTGAAGCTAACCCGCAGTGTAAAGCAATCACATTGCGGGGAGGCAAGACTCTGAAAGGAATTGTTGGACATGGAAAAGAGATGGCCGAGGAGGAAAAGGATCTAGTGGAGGGTGAAAAAGGAAGTGAAAGGATCGAAGGAGGAGATGGTATTGGACTGGACAAGGACAAACCAGAAACAGCTATTCCGCAGGCTGAAGCTGCAAAGGGAGCTGAAAAGGGTAGGGTTGAAGGTAAAATTTCCTTCTCTTTACCACCAAAAACAAATAATAATAAGTACATGCCAAGGGTGCCATACCCGGCACGTCTTAAAAATAAGGAGCAAGATGAAAAATTTAAAAAGTTTTTAGAAAGACTGAAAGCTGTCGAGATCACTATTCCATTGGTCGAAATGATTTCAGAAATGCTCGTCTATGCTAAATTTCTTAAAGAAATGATTTCAGGGAGGAGAAAAGCTGAGCAGGAGGAAGTAGTGATTTTGAACAGCAGCTGCAGTGCCATTATCCAAAGAGTGCTACCGGAGAATAAGGAAGATCCAGGATGTATTACATTGCCGATCCACATCGGGAAAACTAATGTTGGAAAAGGGTTGTGCGATCTAGGATCGAGCATCAACGTTATGCCACTTGCCATGGTGAAACGTCTTCACTTGGGAACAATTGAACCGGTTACAATGAAGTTACAGCTGGCAGACCGATCAATTACCCATCCAATCGGAATCCTGAAGGACGTAATTGTCAAGACGGGAGGGACTCTCTTCCCCGTCGACTTCATTATTTTGGACATAGAGGAGGATTACGAGATGCCACTGATCTTAGGCCGCCCCTTTCTCTCAACCGGCGGTGCACTTATAGACGCTCGATCAAATCAAATCAAGCTCCGAGTCGGAGAAGAAGAATTGGATTTCAACATGGGAAAGCTGCAGAAGTTCCCGTCTGAGGGATCTTGTTCCATTTTTGATGTAATAGATAGTAGGAGTGAGGATGAGAGCATAGACTCTGTGACTGATGAGCCGAGCAAAGTTTCAAAACAGGTACTGAAGCCTGAAGGTGCAGAGCAACCAAGGAGCTGCAACGCTGTCCACTTCGAGGATCCTATCTCTGGGGACCTTGAAGAATTCGATGGAGTTGAGTTCATCCAGGAGGAAGAGGCAAGCACTGCTGAGGAGGAAATGGATCCTGTACTGACACAGGATCCTGAAGGTAAATCTGATCTCTCTCTCCCACCCATTTCTCGCAAATTACTGCCTTCCGTTGAATGCCCACCAGAGCTTGAACTTAAAATACTTCCGGATCATCTTAAGTACGTTTTTCTCGCTGAACATAAAAGATTACCGGTAATTGTGTCAGCCAAGCTGACACAAGAACAAGAAAAAGCTCTGGTAGACATTCTAAAGAAATATATACATGCAATCGGATGGACCATTTCTGATATAAAAGGAATAAGCCCCTCTGTTTGCATGCACAGAATTTTAATGGAAGAGGAGTATAAGCCCTCAAGGCAACCACAAAGGCGTCTGAACCCCCATATGCAGGAAGTGGTAAGGAAAGAAGTTATCAAGCTCTTAGATGCTGGTATCATCTATCCTATCTCTGATAGCAAATGGGTTAGCCCAGTGCAGGTCGTACCGAAACGTGGGGGGATCTGTGTAACGACTAATGAGCAAGGAGAAGAAGTGGCGACGCGTCCAGTGACCGGTTGGAGAGTTTGCATCGACTACCGGAAGCTCAATACCGCTACCAGGAAGGACCATTTCCCCTTGCCATTTATTGATCAGATGCTGGAGAGGTTGGCCGGAAGGGAGTACTACTGCTTTTTGGATGGGTACTCTGGCTATAATCAGATTGTAATAGCTAGTGAGGATCATGACAAGACCACGTTCACATGTCCTTACGGAACTTTTGCGTACAGGCGCATGCCTTTTGGACTTTGTAATGCGCCTGCCACATTTCAAAGATGCATGATGTCAATTTTCTCAGAATTTATCGAAAAATGCATTGAAGTTTTCATGGACGACTTCTCTGTGTATGGAGATACTTTTGATGAATGCTTGACTAATCTTGCACAAATTTTGAAAAGATGTGAGGACACCAACCTAGTTTTGAACTGGGAGAAGTGCCATTTCATGGTCACCGAAGGAATAGTGTTGGGTCACCGCATCTCGCGCGCAGGTATCGAAGTCGACAGAGCTAAGGTCTCCGTCATCTCAAACCTCCCATTGCCTAATTCAATAAAAGCAGTTAGGAGTTTCTTAGGGCATGCCGGTTTCTACCGGAGATTCATAAAAGATTTTTCTAAAATTGCCAAGCCGCTCACTAACTTGCTTTGTAAAGAAAATCCTTTTGTAATAAATGAAGCGTGTGTTCAAGCCTTTGACACGCTCAAAGAAATGTTGATTTCCGCTCCAATAGTGCAACCACCCGATTGGTCAATGCCTTTCGAGGTAATGTGTGATGCAAGTGATCTCGCCGTGGGTGCAGTTCTTGGGCAACATAAGGAAGGGAAGCATTGTGTAATTCATTACGCAAGTCATGCCCTGAATGAGGCCCAAACTAACTACACCACCACGGAGAAGGAGATGTATGCTGTGGTTTTTGCGTTTGACAAATTCAGACAATATCTTATTGGTACAAAAACCACAGTGTACACAGATCACTCTGCACTGAGATACTTATTTGGCAAACAAGACGCCAAACCTCGATTAATCAGGTGGGTACTTTTGTTGCAAGAATTTAACATCATAATAAAAGATAGAAAAGGCAGAGACAATGGTGCTGCTGACCATTTGTCTCGACTAGAAAATGATAAAAATGAGCTAGCCGTAAATGAGAATTTTCCGGACGAGCAACTGTTCGCCTTGCATCCTCATGATCAAGCTTGCCCGTGGTTTTCCGATATTGCTAACTTTTTAGCATGCGGAATAACCCCACCATTTCAAAGCAGAGGCCACAAAGCGAGGTTCAACCGAGATGTAGTTAACTACTTCTAGGAAGACCCTTACCTCTTCAAGCATTGTGCAGATTCGATTATTAGACGATGTGTAACTGAGCACGAGGCTTATCAAATCGCTAAGAAATGCCATGAATCGGAATATGGAGGTCACCATGGCCCCACTCGAACAGCTCATAAGGTACTCGAGTGCGGTTTTTATTGGCCTACCATTTACGAGGATTGCAAAGCGTTTGTTAAAGCTTGCGACAGATGCCAAAGACTAGGGAATATCTCCAAGAGGGATGAGATGCCTCAACAAGGAATTCTCACTCTCGAGATTTTCGATGTATGGGGTATTGACTTCATGGGACCATTTCCGACATCTGATGGGAATCATTACATCTTGGTAGCTGTCGATTACGTTTCCAAGTGGGTTGAGGCTGTTGCACTGCCAACCAATGATGGCAACCAGGTCGTCAATTTTTTGAAAAATAACATTTTCAATATATTTGTTGTACCCAGGGTGATCATATCAGATGGAGGAACCCATTTTGTTAATAAAGCATTTGCAAATCTCATGAGCAAAAATGGGATTCTCCACAAGATCGGCACGCCTTATCATCCCCAAACCAGTGGTCAAGTCGAGGTCTCTAACCGCGAAATTAAACATATACTCGAGGCCACTGTGGGGACAACTCGCAAAGATTGGTCACGTAAGCTCAATGATGCTTTATGGGCATACCGCACTGCATTCAAGACTCCCATTGGGATGTCTCCTTACAGACTCATCTTCGGAAAGGCCTGTCATTTGCCCGTAGAACTAGAGCATAAGGCTTACTGGGCCGTACGAATGCTCAATTTTGACCCCCGAGTTGCTCAGAGTAAACGCAAGTTGGACCTCAATGAAATTGAGGAAATACGTGCGCAAGCTTATGAAAGCTCGAGGATTTATAAAGAGCGGACCCAGAAGTTACACGATCGTCGTATTAAATCTAAACACTTCTATGTTGGCCAGAAGGTCTTGTTATTTAATTCTAGGTTGAAGCTATTCCCCGGAAAGCTTAAATCCAGATGGGAAGGGCCATACGAAGTGATGCACGTGTTTGAAAGTGGAGCTGTCAGGATCCGAACTGACAAGGGAGAGCTGGTGGTGAATGGACACAGACTGAAGGAGTATCTTGGGCAGTTTGACCCCGAAAAAGAAGCTCAGATGACAACAGAACCGGCTTATGTTCAATAAATATTATACATATATTTACTTACTTATTTATTACTTTCTTCACTTATTTTTATTGGGACAAAGTATCCAAAAATCAAGTGAACATTTAGAGTACTAAGACTCTAAATGTGAGGATGTTGATATTTGGGGAAAACCTAATGCCTTTTCATAATTGTTTTGCAGGAATTAGAGGAACTAACAAAAAGAAAGATAAAGCTTCCAAAAGCCAGGTTCCCGGTTGGGGTAACATTATGTTTAATGGAGGTTGATTTTGGAATTTAGAGAAATCTAAAATCCAGAATACATTCATAAAATAAAATTGTTAACCCAACCTAATTTATGCAAGCAATATGTTTTAGATTCTCTTTCGGTGTAGATATGTTTGCTTTTGAGTTCATATAATTTTTGGAAAACCTAAAAATTTTCCTAAGTCTTGAATGTGGTATACTTCTCATTTCAAGAAAATTCGAATTAATTCGAATTGCTTAGAACATACCACATAAGACATTTGGCCTTGGAATTTTTCACTCTCGGATTTGTTAATTCGAGTTATTCTAGCAATTCGAATTAATTCGAATTGCCATGAAAATTCGAATTGGCAACCAAGGCAAACAAATTTTCGGATTTATTTTGGCCAAGTAGTGCAATTCGAATTATAAGGCAATTCGAATTAATTCGAATTGCCTAACCAATTCGAATTATCATGCACAAGGCATTTTCCTCAGCAAGTGAGCAATTCGAGTTATTCTAGCAATTCGAATTAATTCGAATTGCCTGAATAATTCGAATTAGCTCATTTCAGCCTTGTGTAGATTTTGCCCACATTCTCAAGTTCGAATTGTGAGCCAATTCGAATTAATTCGAATTGATCTCAATAATTCGAACTTGCTTGGTTTCTCTGTTTTTCAAGCCAATTCGAATTAATTCGAATTGGCCTGAATAACTCGCATCTCTCACAGATAGCATCAATTCGAATTAATTCGAATTGATGCAATAATTCGAACTCCCCTTCCAAAAATCCTTTTTATACCCCTCTCTCCCTCTCATTTCCCTCACTTTCACTTTCCACACTTCCAAAATCCACCGTTCCCTCTCTCGCGAAACCCTTATTCCTCGCGAAACCAGTCGCTCTGCTCAAGCTTTCCTCCGGCCAAATCACTCGGAAATGGCTTCGTCATCATCCAACCCTAGTGGGAGCAGGGGGTAAGTGTTTCTTTTCCGTTTTCACACTCGGTTTCGCAGTTTACAGTTTTGTCTTTTCATCTCCCGTGCGAAATCAAGGTTGGGGAGGGGAATGCTTTTGTTTCTCATGACAGGAAGAGTGGGAAAGTGGTCGGAGTGCGTTGAGTTTGTTCAGAAACGGGGTAGAAATCGACTAGGCAGAACCTAGGGCTCTAGGCTTTGTGTTCTTAACTGCCATTTAAGGGTTCGAAGTTTTCTGTGGTAAAGGGGATGTTCTTATTTTAAAAATGAAGGTCTCACAACCTTTAAAAATTCGATTTTTGTTCATGTTGCAGTAATTGTTGTCCTATTTATGTTTATGTGTATATCTGTGCTTTCTGCTTTGTGATTTTGGTAACTTGTGAATGAGGTTAACACGGTGGTCATGTTTTGTTCAGCCACTGTGTTGTTTTTCAATAGATAATCGTTGATGATGACTGAAAATGCATATTGATACTATCTGCAAAATTCATGTTTTTAAGGCATGAGTTTTGTTGGTGACATTAGTACATTACAGTAGTACAAATGGATCAACTGTTCTCATTTCTGTTAGTGTTTGCATGTATAATATTATATAAATATTTTTGTAATAAATGCTTTTGTCGGGTACATGTTGCCCATACATTGCAAACTCAGCTCTGGAAGTTGATTTTTGCACATTCGGGACACATGGTACAGACGAAACCATGCCAAAATTTTTCCAACACTTTTGGCATGGCATTTATGTGTAAAAAGACAAAATGATAGATTGTTCTTTACCTTAAAGTTCTTGATCTTTGTCAACTTGGGACAAGTGGGGAATATTTGTAAGGAATTTTTGTTTTATTCCTTAAAAACCCACTTTCCAAAACAAAATCCAAATGGGGGACCACTCACACCCCCAATTTCATTAAATAAACAAGTCAACACCTTTTCATAAAAATCCAAAAATCGCCTTTTGTATGTATGCATGTCTACTTTTATTTGCATTTCTTATTTTTGGTCATGATCCATTGTACATACTAGTAATTGCATAATCTATCGCTTGCATTCGATTTTCATCATTAATCTCTTATCTTCCCTGCCTCACATGATTTAAATCACTTCTTAAGTGATAAAAATCAAATCCCTTCGTAGGCTCAATAACCTACGAAATTCTCTCTTTTTGGTCCTTTGACCACCTAGAAACATCTTAGACTACTTATAGTCTAAGAAAAATTTCTAAGGATTCAGGATCCTTCTCTCTCTCTTGCTTTCCTTATTTTTGTTTTAATAAGAGTAGATTTGATAATCTGACCACTTGGACTTTCATAGTGTGCCTCAAGTGAGACAGGTGTTAGAAAGTGAACTGTATTTCGAAGTGGCTGAAGGTATTAGGCTGAGGGTCTCAGACCTAATCATCTCTCCATGTCTTTTCAGAGACATCATCCCCCTAGCCCCAAACGAAGATCACGAGGAAGAAACTCAACTACTGGATCTGCCAGTAGAGCTCCTAGGAGAAATCCTCTCCCGCATCGGAGAGGATTGCATTAAGAAAGTGTGGAGAGTCAGAGGAGTGTGCACCAAGCTCAGGGATGCAGCTGATCTTCCCATTGTCTACAGAAGGTGTGAACTAGAAACCACCATCGTCAACATGTGGGAGCAGAGGTTGGAACCGCAAAAAGAGGCACTCATGGCCAAATGCGAAGAAGCTGGCAACTATAACCTGAAACTCATCCCAGCCCTGCAGGCATTCGGAGCAGGAAACGAGACCCTGGCTTGTGAGCTGCTAAAGGAAGGGATTGAGGACAACCACAAGGCCTCAATCTTTGTCCGGGGATACATGCTGCTCAGCAAGCTGGACAATGAACAGGTCCAGCAGGGAGTGTCAATGATCGACAAGATCATAACCAGCAGGTTCGTCATGCAATACGTTGGGACCAACGTCTTCGCATGGTTGGCTGATAACCTGGAGACACCCGACTTGTTTGGAGACCAAGGACCAAGGGTCTACTGCACCAGGGTGATGGAGGAAGATGAGGACGACATGGTAGATTTCTGCGTACCCTGCAGCTTAATGAACTATGTTCATTGGACCAGAATCTTCTTCCAAGGATAGAGGGGAAAGATGCTGAAGAAGGACTGAATCTGTAAAGATTCACTTTTGACTGGACTAACTGGAACCGTATTTTGGTAACTTTTTGACTGATCTTTGACGTTAACCTATCCAAGTGTACAGCTTTGTCTGTATTGATGTTTGGTTGTGATTAAGGTCGTGTACTGTACAACGAACCTTGAATTTGTTTGTTTTAATGGTTGTACGACATATTTTGGAAGTCGTACAATTACTGCTTTCCACAAGAGAATTTCGTCTTGAGTTCTCTATTATTTGAAAAAAAAAAAAAAAGATGTGTGACAGTCCAAGATGAATAAGTGACTGTCACGCCAAAAACAAAGCTGTGACATGCTTGCATGTACACAGTGTCTTTTTACTGCTTTCAATTAAACAAACCGGCATAAAACAAGCATAAATCTGTCACCTAAATTCACATGTTGAATTTAGGTTGATGACGAAATCTTCAGACTATTACATTGGGATAAAACAATTAAAAATATGCATGACATAAATTCTTGAAGTTTTGAGCTATAAAAATCCAATGATATGATCACTTGAAAGACTAACCAACTTTCATGTTGAGAATTTGATTGAATAAGTTGTAAGAATTTTTCAAAGGTTAAATTTGAGAATAAATGTATGACATGATCAAACCGTCCCTTGTGAGATCTGAGCCGAGTCATTTTTACTCAATACTTCTTTGATTGTGTGAATCAATTCGATTAAAGGGCACTAGAACTTGCAATTGGGACCGATTCAAGACCATGCCATATTCCCGAAATCAAGCATATGATCGAGGCACTTAGAAAAACCCAAAATTTTGGCTTTCGTTTGAATTCCAAACCCAAAAACATTTTCCCTTTAGGATCAACCAATCTGAGCCTTTAAGCCTAATTTTTCTTTGAAACCACTATATTACTCTTAGCCTTACAAAAAGACCAAGAAAATCAAACCCAAGTGTATATGAGCCATCCTATCAAGGCATAGTAACTTTTGATCATCCAGTATGTATCAATCGGTATGCGGTAAACCGATTCAAAAAAAAAAAAAAAAGTTGAGACCTATTCAACAAGAGTAGAAAAGAAGTTGAGACCTATTCAACAAGAATAAATTGCAAAAGACAAAGCACCAATGTCATGCAATGGAAAAAGAAAAACAAAAGAAAGATAGAAATGATGATGATCATAGATTCTACAAAATGCCAGGTTGTGGTGGAATGGTGTCATGTCACTTTTTAACCCAATAATCCCTTTTCCTACCAAATGTTACAACCGTATGCCCCGTTACAACCTTGAATAAGACCTTGGGATCTCGATTTGAGGAAATGAGCCGGTGGCGAGTTGGTCCAATTGCAAGCTTATGGGGGAATTTAATTGAATTCGATCTGGAGCGTTAATGATAAAAGCCAATCTTGAGAGTGAGTGAACTTTCCGATTCTACTATATGTGAGGCTCTGCTTTGATTGATTAATGATTCATGTCATGCTTGAATTCAAGAATTAAGCCAATGCAATTTTCTAAACACATATTCAAGAAGAATTAACAATAATGATTGATTTGTGTGTTCACTCAAGTGAGAGGTATCATTCCATTAAACACTGCAACCAAGAGAGTTTAATACTTGTAATTTTGATTGTCTTATCCCAATATAAAAAGAATGAAATTTCTGAGGCCACGCAAATGGATTGAATATGCAGAGTCCAAGCTCCTAGGAGCACTGACTCTGACTGCTCGGGGACGATCAGTATTAAATGTGAGGATGTTGATAATGGCCAAAATTGTCCATTATTTCCAATCCATTTCCGTGTCTGAGACGGACATTTTGATCGTGATTCCATCTTATTTCAATAAGAAAGCAGTTGAATTTGACAGATTAATGCGAGTTTGTAAAAACATCGAGCCGGTAACAAAAAGACACAAAATATACAATTTTAAATTGTATTTGTGTTAGAAAAATCCAAAAACATGAAAAAAAGGAAAAAGAAAAGAAAAAAGGAATGAAAAGATGGGCAAAAGAATAAAAGAGCCCACAAAAATCCAAAAAGATGGGAAAAAGATTGAAAATCCCACAACTGAAATTTGGTTAAGAGTTGAAGCATAATTCGAATTGTGAGCAATTCGAATTAATTCGAATTGCACAACAATTCGAATTGCTAAAGACAGCAAAGAAATGGTTAAGTGTTGGAAGGGATGCAGAAGGCTAATTCGAATTATTCAAGTTCGAATTAATTCGAATTAGGGAATGAAGAGAGAAGAAACCCAAAGGCAAGAAGAAGATGCAATTCGAATTGTCCAAGTTCGAATTAATTCGAATTGGCACCAACAATTCGAATTGCCAACAAAGTGCAAGGAAGCCAAGCAGAAACCCTCATCCAATTCGAGAAAAGACCAATTCGAATTATTCACAACAATTCGAATTGACTACTGAAGGCTACAATTCCAGCTCAAGGAAGAGATCTCACAATTCGAATTGGTTGAGATAATTCGAACTTCACTCATTGAAGCTGTGGAGCATGAGCACAACATTGGTGGGCCTAGGGTTCTGAAGATTGTCTATAAAAGCAAGCCTTCCACAACAGAATCAGAAGATCAAGAATTTTAACCAAAAGGCAGCTTGGGACAAAAAGAACAGCAGGAGGTTCCACACCCCTTAAGGGTTAGGTAGGTAGTTTAGATTAGTTTAGTTTATTTTTCTTGCAAGTAGTGTAATCTTTACATGCTTTAATCTTAGTTTAGTGTAGAAGCAGTTTGTGTAACCCTTAGAGTAGCCATTTTCCATATGTCTACATGCTTTCTAGTTAGAATAAACCCTACCTTCAAGCTAATGATGGTTTTGGGTTCTTATTTTGCT
Source organism: Hygrophila difformis (assembly GCA_030278955.1). Lineage (NCBI taxonomy): Eukaryota > Viridiplantae > Streptophyta > Magnoliopsida > Lamiales > Acanthaceae > Hygrophila > Hygrophila difformis. Next base: position 43,712,649 of record JAOANR010000002.1, on the reverse strand, counting down.
TTCAAGTGTCAATACAAGGAAAATTTCCAGAAATGGTTTTATCCATTTGTTTTGGCACTCTTTAATGCTTTCCCTAGAAATAAATGCTTAGTGTGTTTGTTTGTTTCAACTAGGTTACATTTATTATGTCCTAGTTGACATTCAAACTTAATAAATGCATGTTTGTTGGGTTTTTGGCTTGATTTAGTGCCTTAGAGCTTCAAATAAGTGTTCTTAGGTTTTAGATGTTTTTAATGTCTGTGTTAATTTGTATTTTAATTTTATTCTTCCTGCCTTAATCTTATTTCATGCTCCCTTAGATAACTTGAGTGTTCTTAGTTTACTCATGTAGTTCTTAGATAACTAGATGTTTTAGGCTCTTTGATCTCTGATTTCTTGTTTGTAGAAATAGGGTTTGAATCTGGCCAATACCCACTCGACATGTATTCGTTTATTTCTTGAAAATCTCACTAGGGTGGCTGTGAAATGACACTGATGTGAGATGAGGGATTTAGTAAATCTAAACCCATCATTACAGTACAGTGTTCACCTAACCCATACTTGTGAGAACAAAAATTGTTGTTGTCTGAAAATATGTGATTCGAATTGAGGCAATTCGAATTAATTCGAATTGCTAAGGGAAATTCGAATTGCATATCCAAACTATTCTCTTCATGTGGTTTTCAACCAATTCGAATTATTCCATTCGAGTTAATTCGAACTGCTCAACAATTCGAATTGGGTTGAAAACCACATTGTACCCATTGCCACTCATTCATGCCTTAGTTTATTTTCCACCTCTTACCAATTCGAATTGTCCAATTCGAATTAATTCGAATTGCTGGACAATTCGAACTCACCCTCCCTTTGAGGTAAATGCCTTAGTCAATTTGAGCAAGAAAGGGACTTCGCCAATTCGAGTTATCCAATTCGAATTAATTCGAATTGGCCAATAATTCGAATTAGATGATGTTCCAATTTCTGGCAATGATCAATTGGGTAAGGTACCACTTCATCCTTCATGCATTCTCAATTCGAATTATCCCAATAATTCAAATTGAACTGTCCCCTCTATTTTGAAAACTCCAAAAACATTTCCTTTCTTGATTTGTGTAAGCTGCATGGATGTATTGGGCCTAGGCCCAATTCATCTGATTTCTGTCCATTACACATCTCATCCCATTAGTGTCCATTCATTGTGTGCTTAACACCCACACAATACCAAAAATATTTTCTTACTTTCATATTTTTTCCTTCATTGTGTGTATGAATGGATAATGAGAAACACCACAGATTAATGTTGGTGAAAGGTCCCTTCACAGGGATATCGACTAACCCGTCTTCTGTGTGTCAATCATTATCTGTTATTTTGCATGATCTGGTTAGTGGTTGGTGGAAGCTTCGGCGAGCGTTCTCTTCACTAAGAGTTTCGATTAGTCACTCAGCCAATTCCTGATCAGATACTGTTTTAATTTTCCTTATCTTAATTTCTCAACCTGAATTCAAGTTGCAATAGTATCAACTGATGTCGACCAACATCAGTTGAGAAATATTACAGCAAGAAATATGTGGGTTTTTCTTCCACTCACAGACAAAAGAAAACTAAATGACGGCGGTCACCGTTGTTTGGGATTCTTTCTGTCTACAATCATTCATCTGGGATAATTGGGAACCGGACAGCAGATGTTTGCAGTCCGGAAAACCCCAACTATCTCTGGCATCCTTTTTAGCCGATTTCTTCTCATCTCAGGCTAATCCACCTTTGTGTATCGCATTCTGTCTAACCCCGCCATATATTTTGGGGTATTTTATTTTCCTTTTTATATACTTGTATGCATGATACTATTATGTAGATGTTCCAGTCATATCATTATTTTGGGAATCCTTCCCCTTGGACAGAGAAGTCTTGATTTAAATCAGATGCTGCATAGTAAATTTCCAACAAAAATTCCTTTATAAAATCCGGATCTGAGTAATGGATAAATTCAACAGTTATGACTAATTCATATTCCACTGGGGGTTGATTTTGAGAGCTTAGAAGCAGAGTCAGCGATTAGGTCTCACATAGACTGAAAGGATCTGTGTTTTAATTGAGAGTCTAGTACCAGTCTAGGGAATGATTTTCAAATGTTCATTTGCTTCTCAAAATTGCTGTGTGTTGGAAATCTGATATTAGATATCGCATTAAGTCAATATCCACTTGGGTGTAGATGAGATGTGATAAATAATATTGGAGGAACAACATATAGGCCTTGGTGATTTTATAAGGTAAGGTCGAGTATTCCTTCGACTACTATCTTCTTCTGCCAAAGTCTAGAATTGAGTCTTGAATGAGTACATCCGGAATAGGTTCATTTATGGATCTGTTTCATTTAGTTTGTATCTCATAACTACCCAGATGTTGTAAGCCCTGTGGCTTATTGATATCTCGGGGGTTCTTGATCTGCATCTGGTCACCAAGACCAGGGGCTCTTTTATACTAACGGAAAGAGACGTTTTTAACAATTCCGGGTGATAGATTTAAATGCTTTCTTTACAGCTTTCTTTACTGCTTTCCTTTAAATGCTTTCATAGAGGTCACTCGGAAGAATTAAGGGCTGTCCATCTGTTAAAAGGTTTGAGAGTTACGGAATGGTTTGGGGCTTGATTTGAAACTTTGGGTGTGACATGGGGGATTGATAGCAGTACTTGGCATGTCAACTAATGATTTGACAGGTGTTGCTCGTCCACCGTAAACGATTAACATACTTTTGCAAGGCATTGCAAGGGGAGTTAAGAGTTTATGGTATCTTAGAAATTGTTGTCTTAAGAGCATGTAAACTCTTACTCTAAGTACCTGTCTGTTAAAGGGAACATGGTATAGAGAGCATGAGAGTTAGCTAACTGGAGGATTATCCCAAGCTAAGATCTGTGTATAAAAAATGGAAGTTTAATTGTGTTTCATCTGAACCTTGTCCAATTTTTATTATTTCCTCCCTGTCCCTTCTGTCATATTTAAATCTGCTTTCTAGATAGTGTAGCATAATTTTATATTGCTTTCATAGTATAAATTTAATTGCTTTCCTTGATCTCGTTTACCATGCTTTGTAGAATAATTTTTATTGCTTTCATGATCTGATTTAATATTGTCAAGTACTTGTTAGAAACCTTTGCAAAACTTGAAACGAGTAACCGAGTGGAAAATCTTAGTAAACGACGTGGGTCCTGCTTCCATCGCACATCCTCCAGTGAACGATCCGGTACTTACTATAAATTACTGCAATTTTTTACCCGTGCGCTTTCGGGAGCACAGTTTCGTGACACGAGTAAATAAAAATAACATTTTGGGAAAATACTCATACAGTGGGAAGATGTTCAAGAATTTCATGGCAGGTATCTTCTTGACATGAAATTAAGAGAAGCATTATGGTGCAGATACCTAGGACTTTCAGGGTGACAGACTGAAGGTCCATCCCGGTTGCACCGTGATACTTGTCAAAAGTTTCATGGCTGGAAGAACCACAGCGCCGTTTGAACCCCACAGGAGTAATAAAAAGGGAAATCTTAGTATATTCTTAAACCCCTTCCCCCAATCATAACTCTTTTCATTTAATAAATCCGAACTTGGAAATTGTATTTAGACGGTTCTTCAACCCCCCAGTAGCAAAATGAAACTTGGCTTGAGTGCAAAAGTTACATGGCCGTTACCGGGGACTCTTGGGGCACCATTTGAAACCACAATTTCCTCCTTAAGCACTAAACCAGTAAAGGAATTTTCAGAAAATTACTCGTGTTGGCGAAGCTCGTCAAAAGTTTCAAGGGTAGACTGTAATACCCGGAAATTTTTCAACATAAAATAAATACAATAAATAAAGAAATAAATGTAGAGGAAATGAGAAATGGAATTTAAATTAAAAAGGAAACAAAATACCGAGAACCCGGAAAGCCGAACACAATTTAATCGAATAAATGGTTACACGGGGACCCGACACCGATAGACTCAATAACTCGAGTCCAAATATAAATTTAGGTCCGAATAAAATTAAGATAGGAAATCGGAGCCCGAAGATACCCCGGAAATCCGAATCCGAGAACATAGAGGGATAGAAGTCCGAAAGAGATGAGGAAATGCCCGACGGATCGCACGACCCGACCCAGACTGAAGTCCAGGCCAGGATGGCGCGGTGGCCGCGTGCCCAATGGGAGAAAACCGCGCCAATAGCGCGCCACATGACAGAATCGGCCGTTCCGCGATTTTCTCGCCCGATTCCGGATGTTTCGACTTTCGGTTGAACATCTTTCGACTCTAGACACTTAGAGTCAGATCTTGGACGCCCTAGGCCTTAGTTATCTATAAATAAGACCTCCTAAAAGCCCCGAATACGTTTTGAAACCCTACGAAATCTCTCTACATGTCGAAACCCTAATCCCGGAGTCGTCGGAGGCACGACGGCATTCGAAGACTGGGTTGGATGAAATTTGGAGACCCTTGCTTTCGTGGTAAGATCTTGTTCATTCCTTTCCATTCAAGATTCGAAAACGAATCCTAATTAAACCTCTTTTCTATTCTAAACCCCGATAAGGACGCGTTGAGGAAAAACGAAGGATCTCGGAAGGAGAACGAAGAACGTGGAAGCCACGCCTCCGAATCATCGAGCCAAGACATCCATAGATCTGTAAGTTAACGCCTACACGGTTTTGGGAGTATTTAAAATATCTAAATCTAGAAACTTAATCAAAACTTTCGTAAATCTGTCAATATGTGATTTCTAACGGCGCAACAGTTTTGTCGAATTTTTCCGAACCTTAAAATGACTTCAAACGGAAAAACTTAAAACACAAAAACCGTTCCTAAGACATAGACCTATCTATTGTAAAAGTTTCATAATTTTTCATAGTGTTTTGATATCCGAAAATGACCACGAACAGACCTGCCTTTGGTTTAGATCTTGAAACGGTGACAGAACTTTAGTTTGAACTTGTTGGTGATTTCTACCTTAGATCTAGACCGATCTAGGTTTGGCGTTGAACATAAGAGTTGTAGATCTATACGTTAAGAACACCTCCGTAAAACTTCAGAATTTTTTGTGATGATTTGATATATGAAATCCACCCGAAACCGAACTGCTAGGATGTGGATCTTGAAATTCTTGACAGAACTTAGGTCAGAACTTGATGACATTTTTGACTAGGGTTCTAGGCCGATTTAGATCTTTTGCTAAACATGAAAGTTGTAGATAAATATCTTAAGATGGTCTCTGTAAAATTTCATCAAATTTGGAGTTGAATTGCTATGGTAGAATTCGAAATCTTTAAACTGTGACATATAAAATTCGGACAGATTTGTGTTTTTGCGAAAATTGACGTTTTTGACATGTTTGGGTATCTCGGATTGAAAATGTTAAAACATGAAAGTTGTTCATCTCGATGTTTATGAGTCACTGGTGAAATTTCGAAATTTTTGGAATTAAATCTGAATTTAGACGAATTTTAGAGTAATCAGTGGGTTACCCGAAGTCAAATCTTGAAATCTTGTTGAAACATGGAATTAGCCCTTAAGGTTTAGATGATTGGGAATTCCTTTGAAATAAAATACACATGAAATATACTGCTTGCCGAAAGGCAATTGAAATATACTGCTTTCCGAAAGGCAATTGAAATATCCTGCTTGCCGAAAGGCAATTGAAATATCCTGCTTGCCGAAAGGCAATTGAAATATCCTGCTTGCCGAAAGGCTATTGAAATATCCTGCTTGCCGAAAGGCAATTGAAATATCCTGCTTGCCAAAAGGCAATTGAAAAATAAAACTTGCCGAATGGCGATTGAAATATAAACTTGAAACATGAGATATGAGATATGAAACTAGAAGACTCGAAAAATTGTTCCTTTTAGATTTTGCCTTAAAGTATGTCTTGCAATTGTTTTACTTTGCGAATTATATTTATGATCTTATGAAATCTCTATCCCTTACATTATGCCATTTAATTATTGTTAGATAAATAAGTTAAATGATGTGGTGTTGTGCACATGTTTTCTTTAGATATTAAATAATGGCTTTGAAACCCCATAGTTATGTTTGTGTTAACTTACTCAGCACGTAGTGCTAACCAAACAATTTTTATATCTTTTTCTTCCAGAGTTGAGAATTATGCATCGTCATATGCATACACGGGAAGCTTGGGATGATATATTATTTTGAATTTTTGTATTAGACTAGATCTTGCATGAACGGGCCTGTTTAACCCGTGATTAGGCCATGTTGGCCCTATATTCCGCTGCGATACATATATGTAAATATTATTTTCCGCTGCAACTTTGATGTATTATTTTTAAATTATATATAAATGGGCTGTTTGAATGTTTTGAATTCTGAAAAACCCTAGCCTTGCATCTCTTTAGCAAGCTCGGAGAAACCGCGTCTTGCTAGGGAGCTGTGGCGGTGACACCCCGACCTGGGTGACCAAAAACCGGGGTGTTACATAATGTATGGTCCAAAATGTATTTAGGAAGCAATTATTTACTGCTTTCCACAAGAGAATTTCGTCTTGGATTCTCAAAAATATTTTGAAAAAGATGTGTGACAGTCCAAGATGAATAAGTGACTGTCACGCCAAAAACAAAGCTGTGACATGCTTGCATGCTCACAGTGTCTTTTTACCGCTTTCAATTAAATAACTGGCATAAAACAAGCATAAATCTGTTACCTAAATTCACATGTTGAATTTAGGCTAAGGATGAAATTTTCAAACTATTAAATTGGGATAAAACAGTTAAAAATATGCATGATATAAATTCTTGAGGTTTTGAGCTATAAAAATCCAATGACATGATCACTTGAAAGAAAAACAAAACTCTCATGTTGAGAATTTGATTGAATAATTTGCAAGAAATTTTCAAAGGCTCAATTTAAGAATAAAGGTATGACATGATCAAACCATCCATGTGAGATCTGAGCCGAGTCATTTTTACTCAATGTTTCCTTGTTGTGTGAAAATCAATTCGATTAAAGGACACTAGAACTTGCAAATGGGATCGATTCAAGACCATGCCATATTCCCGAAATCGAGCATATGATCGAGGCACTTAGAGAAACCCAAATTTTTGGCCTTCTTTTGAATTCCAAACCCAAAAATATTTTCCCTTTAGGATTAACCAAGTTGAGCCTTTAAGCCTAATTTTTCTTTGAAACCACTATATTATTCCCAACCTTATAAAAAGACCAAGAAAATCAAACCCAAGTGAACACGAATAAATTCCATCAAGGCATTATAGTTTATGATCATCAAAAATATCAATCGGTATTCATAAACCGATCAAAAAAAAAGAGAAAGTGTTGAGATTCATTTAACAAAAATAAATTGCAATTAACAAAGCAAATTAGACAAAGTCTAATGTCATGCAATAGAAAAAGAAAAACAAAAGAAAGAAAGAAGTGTTGATGATCATAATCCTTAAATAAAAACATGCCAAGTTGAGGTGGAATAGATTCGTGTCACTTTTTAGCCTAATAATCCCCTTTCCTACCAAATGTTACAACCGTATGCCCCGTTATAACCTTGAATAAGACTTCGGGATCTCGATTTGAGGAAATGAGTAGGTGGCGAGTTGGTCTAATTGCAAGCTTATGGGAGAATTTAATTGAATTTGATTATGAGCGTATTGTATAAAAGCCAACTTTGAGAGTGAGTGAAATTTCCGACTCTACTATATGTGAGGCTCTGCTTTAATTGATTAATGTTCATGTCATGCTTGAATTCAAGAATTAAACCAATGGAAATTTTCTATACATATATTCAAGAAAAATTAACAATAATGATTGATTTGAATACCTATCCAAGTGAGAAGTATCATTTCATTAAACAATGCAATCAAGAGAGTTTAACACTTGTAATTTTGATTGTATTATCCCAATATAACAAGAATGAAATTTCTGAAGGCACGGGGACGATCAGTATTAAATGTGAGGATGTTGATAATGGCCAAAATTGTCCATTATTTCCAATCCATTTCCGTGTCTAAGACGGACATTTTGATCGAAATCACATCTTATTTCAATAAAAAAGCAATTGAATATGACAGATTGATGCAAGTTTGTAAAAATATTAAGCGGGTAATGAAAGACACAAAATATGCAATTTTAGTTGCATTTGTGTTAGAAAAATCCAAAAACATGAAAAAAAGGAAAAAGAAAAGAAAAAGGAATGAAAAGATGGGCAAAAGAATAAGATAGCCCACAAAAATCAAAAAGATGGGAAAAAGAATGAAAATCCCACAATCTGAAAATTTGGCTAAGTGTTGAAGACCAATTCGGTCTATAAGCAATTCGACCTAAATCGAATTGCTCATTAGACCGAATTGCTGAAGAAAGAAGAAAAGTGTTGAGGAAGAAAAGAGCAACCAATTCGGTCTGTGGCAATTCGGTCTAAACCGAATTGACCCCTAGACCGAATTGCACTATGGAAAGAAAGAAGACTTTGAGAGAGCAGAAAAGAAGAGGTTCGATTTATGCAATTCGGTCTAGACCGAATTGACTGCATAGACCGAATTACCTTAAAGCAAAGAAGCCAAGCAGGAGCCATCTTCAATTCGACAAGGCCAATTCGGTCTACCCATAGACCGAATTGATGGGTGAATACCACATTCCAGCTCAAGAACAAGAAGGAAGACCTCATGCAATTCGAATTGCATCAATTCGATCTAAACCGAATTGCATGAGGAGACCGAATAACATTCAAAAGTACAGCTGAGCACGTGAGAAATGCATGATGGGCCTAGGGTTTCGAAAAAAAGTATAAAAGCTGACCTTCCTCAACACAAGAAATATCCTTAGACACACAAACTCTTGGACAGTTGCTGGGAGACAAAAAGAAGGAGAAGGTTCTTCACCCCTTAAGGGTTAGGTAGGTAGTGTAGTTTAGTTAGTTTATTTTTCATGCTTGTAATGTAGTTTTATTGCTTTTGAGCTTAGTTTTTGTCTCATAGAAGCTGGTTACCACCCTTAGTGTAGCCATTTCCATAAACCTTAAATGCTTTGTAGTTAGAATGAACCCTACCTTCAAGCTAATGAATGGTTTTAGGGTTGTTTACTGCTTTCCGATGTCAATACAAGAAGGAATCCAGAAATGGGTTTTCATTTCAAGTGTTTGGCATCTATTAAATGCTTTCCTTAGCAATAATGGTAGAATGTTTGTTTGTTTCAACTAGGTTGTATTTAGTATGCCCTAGTTGACTTGCATTCTCAATAAATGTGTGCTAAGTGGTTTGTGGCTTGACTGTACACCTTAGAGACTCAAATAAGTGTTCTTAGATTTTAGATAATCTTAGGCTTGTTAGAATTTATTTTCTTGCTTTCCAGTTGCTGTTTTATTTGCCTTCATTAGCTTAATGTTGCCTTAGATTATGTAGGTGTTCTTGCTTTTGAGCATGTGTTCTTATTTTATTCAGTTTATGCTTGAGTCCTTAATCTTTGATTGCTTGTTTGTAGTTTTGAGGTTTGGTTCAAGCCAATGCCTGTTGGCCACATAACCTAGGTCTATTCTCCTTAAAACACTCATTAGTGTGGCTGTTAAGTGACATTGATGTGAAATGAAGGATTATGTAAATCTTATCCATCATAAACCACACAATGTAAATCAAACCCACACTTAAGAGAGAAAGACATGCAATTCGGTTTGAGGTAATTCGGTCTAGGCCGAACTTACTCATGAAAATGGACTTGCATGGCAAAAATAAGTGTTAAATGCTTCATTTGGAAAATTTATATGCAATTCGATCTAGGCAATTCGGTCTATACCGAATTGCCCATGAGATCGAACTGCATAGCGAAAAGAGTTATCTCATGTGAATTCGGTCTATGCAATTCGGTCTATAGACCGAATTGCCCATACAGATCGAATTGACTTGGGAGACCACATTGTATCCATGCTATCCCTTCATTCCTTAGTCTATTTTTATATGTCTTACCAATTCGAATTGTCCAAGTTCTGTCTAGACCGAATTCAATTGGCAATTCGAATCACCCTCATTTTTTAGGGTAAATGCCTTAGCCAAAGTTGAGTGAAGGAATGACTTCATCAATTCGAATTGTCCAATTCGGTTTAGACCGAATTGCTTGACAATTCGAGTTAGAAGATGCTTCATGACTTTACAGGGATTTATTGGGTATGGTGTTATTTCATAGCTCATGCATCCTCAATTCGGTCTCTTTTGCATTTAGCCCAATAGACCGAATTGCTTTCTTCCTTCTATTTTAAAACTCCCAAAAATATTTTATTTCTTGAGTTGTGCAAGTTGCATGGGTGTATTGGGCCTAGGTCCACTACATCTAATTTTATCCATTACACATCTCAACCCATTAGTGTCTATTTATTGTGTGATTAACACTCACACAATACCAAAAATATTTTCTTAATTTTGTTTATTTTCCCTTTCATTGTGTGTATGAACAACTAGTAAGAAATAACATCAGACTAATGTTGGCGGATATTCCCACACGGATAATTAGCTCGTATTCTGAGTATTAATTACTAGTTGTTATTTTGCATGGTTCGGGTAGTGGTCGGTGGAAGCCTTGGCGGTTCGTCCATCCGGGATCATAATAGCTGCTCAGCTGACTCCTCTCCGGATACAATTTTCTTTTCTTTATCTTAATTTCAAACCTGAATCTAGAGTTGTAGTAATAATACATGATATATGCCAATGTCATCGAATGATTATTACAGTAATAGAACATGTGGGTTTTCCTCCAGATTCACAGACAGTGAAGTCTGAGGTGACGGCGGCAACTGTCACTTAAGGCATTCCACTGCCTACATGACATTCCATCTGGAATACTTGGGAACCGGATAGCAGATGTTTGTAGTCCGGATAATCCCAATTATTTCTGGCATTCTCTTTTAGCCGTTTCTTCTTATCTCAGGCTAATCCATCTTTGTGTATCGAATTCTGTCTAACCCCACCATATATTTTGGGGTATTTTGTTTTACTTCTCATATACATGTATGCATGATACTATTATATAGATACTGTGGTCATTACTATTTTGGGGATCCTTCCCCTTGGACATAGAAGTCTTGATTTAAATCAGATGTTGCATAATAAATTTCCAACAAAAATTCCTTCATAAAATCCGGATTTGAGTAAGGGATAAATTCAACAGTTATGACTAATTCATCTTCTACTGGGGGTTGATTTTGAGAACTTAGAAGCAGAGTCAGCGAGTAGGTCTCACCTAGATTGAAAGGATCTGTGTTTTAATTGAGAGTTTAGTACCTGTTTAGGGAATGATTTTCAAACATCTATTTGCCTCTCAAAATTACTGTGTGTTGGAAATCTTGTATTAAGTGTCGCATCGGATTCGTTTCCACTTGGATTCGGATAAAATGTGATAATTAATACTAGAGGAACAACATATAGGTCTTGGTTAATTTCTATGGTAGGGTTGAGTATTCTTTCAACTACTATCTTCTCCCACCAAAGCCTAAAATTGAGTCTTAGTGAGTGCATTCGGAACAAACCTTCATGGATCTGCTCCACTCATGTTTGTATCTCATAACTAACCGAATGTTATAAGCCCTGTGGCTTACTGATATTTGGGAAGTTCTAAATCTGCATCTGGTCACCAAGACCAGGGGCTCTTTTATACTAACGGATTGTGACGATCTTTTAAGACTTCCGAGCGATAGGTTTTTAAATGCTTTCTTTACTGCTTTCTTTACCGCTTTCTTTAAAATGCTTTTATAGAGGTCACTCGGAAGCAGAGATGCATCTGCCGGTTATAAGGTTTAAGAGTTATGGATTAGTTTGGGGTTAGATTTGGACTTTGGGTGTGACAAGGGGGACGATAGGAGTACTTGGCATGTCAACTAATGATATGTTAGGTGTTGCTTGTCCACCACATATGGCTAACGTTCTCTTGCAAGGCATTGCAGGGGGGTTATTAATCTGTGGTATCTTAGAAGTTGAGGTCTTAAGAGCATGTAAACTCTTACCATTAAGTACCTGTCTGCTAAAGGGAACATGGTATAGAGAGCATGAGAGTTGGCTAACTGGCGGATTATCCCAAACAAAGATCTGTGTATTAAAATGGAAGTTTAATTGTGTTTTATCTGAATCTTGTCCAATCTTTATTACTTTCTCCCTGTCCCTTCTGTCACATTTTAAATCTGCTTTCCTAGAATCATTTTAACTGCTTTCTTAGAATAAATTTTAATTGCTTTCTTAGATATAATTTTATCATGCTTTGTAGAATAATTTTATTGCTTTCATAATCTAATTTAAATTATGTCAAGTAGTTGTTAGAAATCATTGCAAAACCTGAATCGAGTAATCGAGTAGAAAATCTTAGTAAACGACGTGGGCCCTGCTTCTATCGCACATCCTCTAGTGAACGATCCGGTCTTACTATAAATTACTGCAACTTTAGACACCGTGCGCTTTCGGGAGCACAGTTCTTAACATGAGCAATAAAAACGTGACAACCTATAATATATCCTTAATCCCAACTCCATCTTCATAATTTGGTTTCACTGAATAAAATTGAAAACCAGGACTATAATTTTTCAGAAAATACTCATACAGTGGGAGTGCGTTTCATGGCAAGGATCTTTATGACGTGAAACTATGATAAGTTTCATGATGCCAAAAGCTGGGGATCTTCAGTGTGACAGACTGAAGGTCAAGATTGAATTATCTATCCCGGCTGCACCGTGAAAGTTGTCAAAAGTTTCATGCCGGGGAGAACCGCAACGCCGTTTGAAATCAGAATACCGCACATGAGTAATAAAAAGTGAAATATATCCTTAAACCCTTTCCCCATGAATCATAACTCTTTTCCTTTAATAAATTTAACTTGGGATATTTTAGAAAAAACTCTTGTTAACGAACCAAAGTTCTAAAGTTTCACTCAGCAACTTCCTTCTTCATGCCCTTCCACCAATAATTCTGTCTTAAGTCATTGTACATCTTCACTGCTCCCAGATGTACAGAGTAAGGTGTACAATGTGCTTCCACCATAATCTTTCCTTTCAATGCTTGATCCTCGGAAGGCACACAACGATCCTCAAGCTTGATCACACCTCTGTCATCAATAGTGAATCTGTCTGCTTTGCCTTGTCGAATCCTGGCTCTCAAATGCATCATCTCTTGACTCAAAACTTGACTAAATCTGAGTTTCTCCAGTAATGAAGGTGTTGCGATCGTAGCATTTAGCCTTGTCTTAATACCGTAAGGGATGGCCACAATCTCCTCCTTTTCCAAGTCTTGCCTCAAATGCCAAGGGAGGGTAATAGTGTTCAACATATGTCCCTTCCTGCTGAATGCATCAACCACTCAATTTGCCTTCCCTTCAATGTACTGAATGCTAGTATCGTAATCCTGCAAGAACTCCAACCACCTTCGCTGTCTCCCACTCATCTTATCTGCAGTGTAGAGACACTTGAGATTCTTGTGGTCTGAATAGATTTGACACTTAGTACCATAAAGATAATGGCTACAAATCTTCAGTGCATGGACGACTGCTGCCATCTCCAAGTCGTGAGTCAGGTAGTTTAGCTCATGAGGCTTCAATTGCCAGGATGTATATGCAATCACTCTGCCATTCTGCATAAGTACACACCCAAGCCCTCGATGAGATGCATCAATGTATACCTCATACTCCCCATACTCGTCGGGTAACACCAACATTGGAGCTTCCGTCACCTTCTCCTTCAATAAATCAAACTCCTCTTGGAAATCCTCGCTCCACTGGAATGGTACATCCTTCCTCAACAACTGAGTCAGGGGCCTCGCAATGCTCGCAAACCCCTCAATGAACCTTCAGTAGTATCCCATCAATCCAAGGAAACTACGTACTTCACTAACATTAGTGGGTGGATTCCATTCCAACACTGCTTCCACCTTAGCTGGATCCACAGAGATTCCTTCTCCAGAAATGATATGTCCATGGAAAGCAACCTTATCCAACCAAAGCTCACATTTCGAGAACTTGGCATACAACTTATGCTCCCTGAGCACCTGCAAAACGGTTCTGAGATGCTCCTTATATGTCCTTATGTCGGAAGAGTATACCAAGATATCGTCGATGAAAATAACTACGCGCACGTCCAACCATGGTTTGAACACACGATGCATTAAATCCATGAAAACTGCTGGGGCATTAGTCAATCCAAACGGCATCACCGTGAACTCAAAATGGCCATATCGTGTTCGGAAGGCTGTCTTTTCACGATCTCTTTCTGCCACTCTAATCTGATGATAACCCGATCTCAAATCAACCTTTGAAAACGTAGAAGCGCATTTCAGTTGATCGAATAGATCATCAATCCTCTGCAAGTGGATAACGGTTCTTAACCGTGACCTGATTAAGCCCATGATAGTCAATACACATTCGCAAACTCCCATCCTTCTTCTTGACAAAAATCACCGTGCTCCATAGGGTCAGCTGCTAGGCTGTATGTATCCTTTGTCAAGTAACTCCTTGAGCTGATCTTTCAATTCCCTCAATTCTGCATGAGCCATAGGTAAGGAGCCTTGGCAATTGGTGCCGCCCGTGGTACCAAAACTATGGCGAAATCGATCTCGCGAGCAGGTGGAAACCCGTGTATCTCATCGGGAAAGACATCGGGAAACTCAGAAACGATTGGAATCTGAGACACTGATGATCCGGATGCAGATGTCACAATCTCATGCACATGACAGATGTACACCGGGTATACTTCCTAACTAATGCAGCAAAAGACAGTCGATACAACTCGGACGTTAGGAGGGTAGTAGGTCACTTTCTCACCTTCTTTATTGCAGAAAGTAATCCTTGGCACACCGCAGTCTAATCTCGCTCGGTACTTAGACATTCAGTCCATTCCCAGAATCACATCAAAGTCGGTCAAGTCTAGCGCCACCAAGTCTGCTCTGAACTCTCGATCTTTAATGACTATTTGTGCATCGGGTCTGATCCACTGGCTCCGCATATCTCAGGAAGGTAGAGACACATGGAGTTGATAAGCTTCCAATGGTCCCATATCATGCTTGGATACAAGTTCCGAAGATATAAAAGAGCATGATGCACCGGAGTCATATAAAGTATAAGTAGGAACATTATCAACTATTATAGTACCTACACAATCAACATAAAGCACCACCCTAGCAATTTCTTATAGATGGTTAGATCAATCAGAATTGAAATTGAACAATGCAAAACATACCAGTCATAACATCATCTCGACCATCTAACTCAGCCCGCTTAATCACATTGAGGCGGCCTCCACGGCCCCTCGGAATTCGACGTCCACGATTTGAGCCACACCCTCTTGGGGCACCTCCTCCATGAGCTGCAGCTGCAGATCCTCCAGCTTGCCCAATCAACTGTGGGCACTGATACCTCATGTGCCCCTCCTGCAGACAGTTCCAGCAGTAAGAGCCTTGCCTGAACTGAGCCTGCGCGAAAGGCTGGGTCATGGAGGTCTCACCTCCTCCTCTAGTATGCCTCCTGCTCGGTCCACCTGAATTTCCCTTATTCTTGTGCCGGTTAGACCAGTTCCGCTGTACATCAGATCTGGCCCTCTCAATGAACAACGCCTGATCATAGGCTGAAGATAGGGATGCATGCTGTGCACTGAAGCCCGTCCGGATCTCAGCCTTTAGACCATCCACAAACCTGGAGACCTTATCCTCTTCGTCGGTAACCAACATCGGCACATAGGTCATGAGCTCCACGAAGCGATGTACTACTCTGACACTGTCATGTTCCCCACTTGTTCTAAGTTGAGGATGTAACACTTGAGATTTTTATCAGCGTCCAAAGGAATACAATTTGTTTCTTAATCCGATCAAGGTCAAAATATCTCCGAGAAGAAAATAATTTATCACAATAAATTATTGCTCGGAAATGAAACGCTGATAGATTCAAAAATTCAAAATGGAATAAAAGAGGGAAAGGAAGCCCGAAGACATTCCATGAATCGAGTCAAAAGAATTGGAGTTAAATTCAAGAAAGAAAAGAATTTTAATTCCAAGAACCGTGAAGTCGAAAATGATTTAAAGAAATAAATCATTGCACGGGAATCGAATGGAGACGAATTCAACGCCGACGAACTCAAACTCGACGGATTCAAGATTTCAAATATGAAATCAATTTAAGTCGAAATAAATTTAGGACAGAAATTGTAATTCGAGAATGACCCGAAAATTCGAGCCCGAAAATGTAGGAGGATAGAAACCCAAAAGAGAGGAGGAAAGGCCCGACGGATCGCACGGCCCAGCCCACGACGCAGCCCTGCCGGGGGCCGCGCGGTCTGGATAGAAACCGCGTGAAGACCGCGCCGTTGCACAGAGGACGATCAAGTTTCACTTTTCGACGATTTCTTACCTTATTTTCGACCCCCAACTTTGGTAACTCAATCCCGGTCGAGGGAAGGAGTATATGGACGGATTTTGAGTCTTGAAACTCATTTTTTTCGTTCAACACAACCCTAGCAGCCCTCTCGTCTCTCCATTCTCTCAAACCTCTTCCAAAACCCGAAATCACCAAGTTCTTGCTTTCCGATCACTTACCGGCAACGAAATCCGACCAAGGAGGCGTGGAGAACAAGGATTTGAGGTTTTTAGATTGTTAGTAAGTATTTGTTAAGGTTTCTTCCATCTTTTCAAGTCCGAAAATCCGATCTAACCCTAGATTTTTACTTTCGATTTTCAAAAACCTACTTGATGTGCATTTTTCTATCACTTCTTATCAAAATTAATCTTTGGTAAAAACATAAAAGTTGTAGATAAATGTCTTGAGATCATGCCTATAAAATTTTGTACATTTTCATTAAAGTTTGGATGGTCAAAACCTGTTTTGAATACACTGTGTCGTTGGAGAAAAAGTTGACAGATTTCGAGTCCAAACTTGTTGAATTAATCTGACTTAATCCGTTATGATTTTGCATAAAATGCCTCTAATAAAACTTTCTTATTTTGGTGTTGTGTAAGTGCCTGTAAAATTTCATAAATTTTGGAGATCGTTTGTATTGTCAAAAACGCTCTTGAAAATCAGTGCACCGTGTTAGAAAAGTTGGCAAATTTTATGTCTTGCAAAGATTGTGAAATTTCACTTGTTTCCTCACCTAATTTTGAAAAACTCAAAACGTGAAAGTTGTTCAGTAGCGTGTTTTTAAACTACTGTAAAAATTTCAAGTCGATTGCCTTTGAAATGAATTTTTAAACTGAGATAGCGTAAACTGTGGCAATGGCTTGGTTGAAATGTTGAAAAACTCGACTTTTGAGAAACACATGATTCGGGCGATATGTCTAAACAATAAAACAATTTTTTAAAATCCCGTTAATCTAGTTAAATATGATTCGTGTGACTTTGGAGATTATATTTTGTGAAATTTGCAAAATTTGTTTTTCCTGCGGGTTCAATTCCCTAGGGTGTATGTTTTCCTGCGGGTTCGATTCCCCATGATGTGTGTTGATTCCTATGGGTTCGACTCCCTAGGATGATTTGAGTTCTTGCGGGATCGATTCCCCAAGGACGATTGTCCTCGATCACATTAAAACAATAGTGAAAGAATGAAATATTCGTTATGCGAGAATAGATACCTTATCCCATGATCTTTAAAACTCTCCATATTTAATAAATCCTTTTTGTTAAAATTTTTAAAGTTTACATGCTTAATATTTGTGTACGCCCCTTTACGTTTAGAATCATGCTTTTAAATCCTTATTAGTTAAATTATTTATTATGTCATGTTTTAAAATTATGCCTATGCCTTAAATTATCACTTTTAAATTTAATTTGGCTACGAGAATATGTGTAGTAAATTATTATCTATAAATTAGTCAAATTCATGTTCTAAATATGCATGCTTAAAAATGAGTTGTTAATGTATTAAAGTTTAAAACCCCTTTATTGCTATGTTAGAGATTATCTTACTCAGTACTTTATATACTTATAAAACCCGTTGTTTTATTTTTCTTTTACAGAGTATGGAGAAATGATATGAGCATGCACGCATATTGGGGCTCGGGAATTAAATTAATATCTGTGAATGTTACATTTTATTAGACTTAAATTACTTATTGCATTTGGCCATGTTGGCCCAAGTTATATTTCCGCTGCAACTTATTGTAGATGATAGTATACTATTTTAAACTTAAATCTTTTTGGGCTCGCTTTTAAATTATTTTGAAATACCTTTAGCCTTGCATCTCTCAAGTGAGCTCGAATGAAGTCGTGTCTTGCTTGGGAGGTGTGGCGGTGGCACCCCGGCCTGGGTTATCAAATCCACGGTGTTACAGAGGAACTCCCGCTTTTTAACATTCATCATCTGGGTGGTAAAGAAGTGGGATCTCAGAGCCTGACAGAATACCTCCCACGAGAAATCGGGCCTAGCCAATAGCTCGGGCTTGCGCGCCCTCCACCAATGGAGCGCTGGTCCCTTCAAATACTGTCTCGCCACCCTGACTTTCCGGTCCTCAGGGCATTCTATACACTCGAAAACCTCCTCCATCTGGTAGATCCAATCGGTCAAAGCAACTCGATCAGGTCCCCCGCTGAATACTGGCGGCTGGTAGTGTTTCGCAAGGTGTACATAATCTACGGGTCGCTGAGGCTGCGGTGCTGGTGGATTTGCCTGACGCTGGTACATTCTCTGCATAAACTGCATGAACTGGTTTTGACCAAATGGCATAGGCCCCGGTGGAGGTGGTGGTGGCACTGGTTCATTCTCATAGTCTAGCTCGTCCTCCACATTCATAGGTTCCCTATAAGGAACATTCTCCTCCTGATCAAAATCATGTCCCATTCCTCCAATAATAGGCTCCGGGTTCTTGCGAGGTCTTCCCCATCTCTACGCCTGGGTTCCCCATCTCTACGAGGCGGCATCCTGTACTCACAACACAAAATCAAACGTTCAGTGACATTCGGTAACCGAGAATAAAGTAGTACCGAATAATAAAACAAGTATAGACTTCCCGGGATGTCCCTAAGGTTTGATTGTGGCTTTCCTCGCAAACCACAACTCAAACTCATAAGGTACACAGTTATCCCAAAATAAAGTAAAGTCATAGCATTATAAGGATAATCAGATGCAATTCCTATACTACATGCATTCCCCCACACACCTCACCACATACTTGTGTCAAAATTCTAAGCACATAAGAGCACACAAGGCTCTGATACCAACATGAAACGCCCCAAAAATTTAAAACTAATTTTTGTTGATGTTGCTGTCGTGTTATCTCCCTTAAACTGTTGGCCAATCAATTTAAGTTCAATAACACGAAGCCTGGTAATCAAAAAATCCAATACAGTATAAGAATAGAGTAAAGCAGATTCAAAGTCCACAACATACTCAAGTAATCCGGCTACAAGCCTCAAACAATACAGTACCGCAGTACTTCTCATAACCCGTCACAGTACCAAGTGCATAACAGGGATAACAGAAAATGGTTCACAGACCAAGTTTACATCATGAAATATTCAGAAATGACAGACAAGTCACAACTAAAGACATAGTCTCCAGAAAACATCAGTCAATACATAGGAATGCAACCCTAGTAGATCACTCAGCGCCAAACCCATCACCATGATCATGCTCTCGTCCTTCTAGGGAGTATCTATAAGAAAGACAAAATGCAAGGTGTCAGTGCATAAAGTACTGAGCAAGAGTAGGAAAAGCTGGGAAACAGGGAACAAGATTTTAAAGTGTAATTAACAGTTATAAAATAGCATAATTAAAAAATTAAATAAACATCACACCGTCCCATACCGGTGCTTCAACCACGTCATACACTGCAAAACAGATGTAAGATGAATGATGGATGATGAGATGAAATGTTATTAACTAAAGTGTCTATCTACCCTAAATGCAGCACAAAAGTATGCCTAGCGGGCATCCTAGGTACTATGGTCGGTATTCCTCCCCAAATAGTGTCCACTCCCCTAATGGTCGGAAGAGATACCCACATTGGCCCCGCCGCGGACACTAACAACTGAAATAAGTGGCTTACGGTCATGGCGGGTACTAGCCCAGAGCATCTCGCTCTCGAAAGCCAACATGCCCAAGATAGATACTAACTATGCCCAGTCGGATACCGACTCATAAACATTGTTAGGATATCTAACATCCTCGAATGCATAATTCCATACCGATCACAATCACCTTACACAATGTCCAGTCGGATACCGACTCGTAAACATTTAGTGTAAATTATCAGTCCACATACTATATACAGTATTCGGGTCGCCAATCCCATATATCGGCTCACAACAGTACCACATGAGTTAGACATATTCCAGGGTGTGCCACGTCCCACATATCGTCACTCGACTCACAAACATAGTGATAGTAGCAATGCAAGATTCCATCCTAAACTAAGGCTCGGTGGATCTTCTAAGTTCAATCAATACTTAGATAGGCACTAACATATCCTAGATTAGTTTAAAGCATTTTCCGAGACCTAGAAACGAGTGAGAAACGATAAAATATGAAAGGGAATGAAAAATGGAAGAAAACAGCAAATCGGGCCAAAAATGACATAGGAGTTGCCAATGTGGCGCCTGAACCTATTTCCAGGCGCCACACATGCAATGTGGAGCCTGGTCTGCAGGCTCTATGGTCCGGGGCGCCGAAGTGGCGCTCCGAGCCTCTTTTGGGCGCCGCAAAGGGATTGTGGCGCCTCTGAAGCATCAGCAGAGGCAGAATCGCGACTTGCACTACTTTCTTCCAATCTTTCCCCACTTTGAGCTAAATCCTACTCTTGCTTGTGTTTATGGAGTCCAAACACTTCAATTGCTATAATGGCAGCTTTCCCAAGCTCTTCCAAACTCCAATCACCACATGCAAGCTACAATTTCAAGATTCAAAGCCCAAAAACACAAATCAACACCAAAACTCATCCTTCCAAAGCTCATCTCCCACATGCACCCAAAAGCCAACACAAAGCAAGGATTAATCTAGAAAATCATTACCTCAATTCCAATACAAGGTCTCAAACACCCAAGGATGGTAATGACAACCTTTCCCAAGCTCCAAGCTACACAAACACCACCAACACTTCAAACCCGTAACTAGGCTGCCCCCTCTCCAAAAACACTCCAAAAGTCCCCAAAAATAAGAAGTAATACTACAAAATCACTTATCATAAGTTGTATAACTAATCCCCCAAGCCAATTTGAGAAGAAAGAAGGAATTGGTGAAGTTTTGACACCAACCCTAGGGCTCCCAAAGAGAGTGATGGGAAAAGGGATGAGTTGGGGTGGAAATGAACTCTTCCAACTCAAGAATCCGATTTTAACAAGTAAAGTGGATCCGGGTCGGGTTGGAAAGTGGGTTAAGGGGATGCACTACTAGTCTTGACCACATTGCACCCATTTGAGAACTTGACTCTTATTCTCTTGTAGGTTTGAACCCACTTATTCTTCCACTTCGTTAAAAATCATACCTACAAAATATCCATATAGTAATCATTTGTTAATTAACCTCAATTAGTTAAATTAATCATGTGTTAAATAAATCGGGGTATTACAAGCTATGTCAGAGGAGTTGCAGGCTTTGGCCAAGACCCATACTTGGGATTTGGTGGACTTACCCCCTGGTAAGAAAGCCTTTGGTTGTAGATGGGTCTATAAGATCAAGACTAATTCTGATGTATTTATTGAGCACTATAACGCTCGTTTAGTTGCAAGGGGATATACTCAGAGTATGGCATTGACAATGAGGAGACTTTTACACCAGTGGCTCAATATTTTTTGATTGTTTGTCATAATCATACACTATTCTAGTTCTTACCGATTAGCTTGTGTTTGGGTATGTCACAAGCATATATAGACAGTAATCAATCCAAACTATATACTCCTTCCGTTCCAACTAAGATGTCCTATTTGACTTCTGCACACAATCCAATGCACTTTTTAAATCGTTAATATTATATAAAAGTAAAAATTATGTAAAATATATATTTGAACACTATACAATTAAACGAATCTAACAAGATCGAACTCGACAATCTTTTTTCCCAAATATATATACTGACAAAAATATTGAGCCAAAGTTGAACAATGAACAATGTTAAAAAAATCAAACAGGACATCTGAAATGGGACGGAGGGAGTACATTGAATCACCTATATATGTGTAGCATTATTATATCAATATAGTTTTCTGCTCTGAATCGATCAGGAGATTTGATTATGAAGAGATATGGATTAACAAATTAATTACTTAATTATATGTGGTGGCAAGAAAGAAAATGCATATGTTGCTAATGAGTTCAATTCCTCAATGTAATCTTGAACAATTGGTGCCTCTGTCATATTTGTATGCAATAATGGGCTCATCAACACACCTAGAACAAGTATTCTTGTCCTTCTTCTTGATCCATCTTGGCGTCCTCCTCAGTTTCACTTTCCTCTTTGTTATATACACAATACTTTTGTAGATGTCCAAACCTTTGCACTTAAAGCATCTTGGTTTCCCTTTGAGCAAACAATCTTTCTCCTCGTTGTCGTACCTTTGACAATTACTGCACTGAATTCTTCGGTTGAAGGAGGGGTTGTTAAATTTGTGCAATGGTTGTTGAAACATATATATGTATATATACATCTAATTTTTGTGCAGAATGAAGACCATGATGGAAAAAGAACAAACTGGAGGAAGCTTCTCTGGAGGACATCACCTTAGCCTGAGTTTCCTCCAGACACAAAACTTAGCCTGAGGTTCTTATCAAGAAAGTTGAAGGAGTTGAAATGTGAAGCAGAAATGCTTGAGAAAATAGCCATGTGAGACTATTAGACTACACCATGAAAACCATCCCCTCTCCCTTATGTACGCTGCCGAAAGGGTCCATGGGGAGAAGCTTTCCCAATTGGCCAACTTTGGGATTTTCCACCACATCGTCAAGGCGAGCTCAGACTTGTGCTTCGATAAACTTTGCACCGTTGTCATCACAATCTATTGCAAAGTCATCCTTGTCGAATTTTCCAGCGAATGGAATAAGGCTAATGTGGAGAAGATCGATTCTGTGCTGGAGGGTGGAGTCTACGAGCAATCCTTTGGAAACCAGCTTGTTCAAAACAATGACAACATCGAGGGCAATGGAATGACATTGTTGCCTACAGAAAATTGATTTATCAAATAAATGTCTAATCATTCGTTAAATTCCTTTCTCATCAAGCAAAATAATGGATCAACTTTCACCCTTATTGTCGCCACAATTGCCATTATATTGTAAGTCACTCTATTACTCTTTAGCAGAACAAATCTTATTCCTCTTTCTGTTGTGTCGTGTTTGAAACAGGAATGGTCCCTAAAGTAATGGGATAGGAAATACAGAAGTTAGAATTTTTATAACATAGTAATAAAAATTTTAAAAACAAAATATAGAACATATATAGAGAAAAATTAACATGTATTACAATAAACATTGCAACCATAGAAACATAAGCATTGAATAAATTACAACGAACAAGGATTTCATACCTTAAGACGTCAATACAAAACATCATTGGTGGCCGCCGAATAAATTCACCAAATAATCGAGGGAAAGCATTGAAGATAATTTATCAAAGCTATATTATATTTGCAAGTTCATATTCTTGTGAGGAAAAGTAAGAGAGTAAGGCATGGTATATATAGGCAATATAAGGCCTTCACCATCACACACATCTTAGCTATGTGTCCCACATTCATCGCACATGATTCATAATTTGACAGCGTGGCGTTTTCACTTTGGTATTATAAAATATGAATTGATGCAAGGCGTGAAGGTATCAACCTACACGTGACCCATAACTTGGCGATATTTATTATGTTAGCATTAATAATACCCAATGATGAAAGGCGTGAAGGTGCAACCTTCACGTGACTCATAACTTGGCGAGATAGCTTTTTATTATGTCAGCATTAATAAATACTCAATGATGAAAGGCGTGAAGGTTGATAACTTAGCGATATAGTTTTATTATGTCAACACTAATGAATACTAAATAACGAAAGGCGTGAAGGTATCAACCTACATGTATCACATGCATTGGGAATTATTCAAAAGTAAAACAAATATCATGAATTTATTGAGAATTAAATAAAGTTTTAAAAATGAATATAGGTAAAAATGCCGTGTATTGATAAATATGTCGGATACATTAAGTAACGTAGGGCAATCGGTAATCACGTGTATAATCCCCTTCACTTTGAAAAACACATGACATCTTCAGTATGTGTCACTCTTTAGTTGTACATGATTCAAAATTTGGCGAAGTTGAAAATTTAATTTGATGTTAAGGAATATGAATAGATAAAAGATATGAAAGTAGGGATGCATGACAATTCAAGAGTGAGTTTGAGTCCAAAAATTGGATTGGGAGCAAATCATATATCCTCTATACATGGTCGGCCTAGTCTGGGTCGAATTTTGAAATGAAGTTAAAACTCATGTCGAATAGAGTTGTGCTTCAAACCTAGTGAAAGGTTTATAATGACAATAATAATAATAATAATAATAATAATAATAATAATAATAATAATAATAATAATAATAATAATAATAATAATAATCTATATCTATCTATATATAAAAATAATATCCCTTATCAACAGTACCCCACCCTTATGAATAGTAATATATCAATTCTCTCTACAAAAAATCCCCTTATGAACAGTAACCTACCTATATTCTCAATATCACTTTCTGCACCAATTCAATATATATTTTTGACACTTAATAACTCAAAATATGTATATGTAAAAATTCTAAAAGTTTGATATTTTAAAACTACAATATGAGACGAATCCAACGAGATCTCACTTGACTATGTTTTTCCTACTATCGATGTTGTATAGATATGGGTTAAAGTTGGAGAAAAACAGTAACAAAAGTGAATCATTTTTCACTAAAAAAAAATGGTGGAAGTGTATAAAAGCATAATGCACTTTCAAAATATAGGAGAACCAAATTTAAGTGGAATTCACGTCAGATAATGTAATTTCACTAATTATTATGAAGAAAAAGTAATACCAATTATATAGCAAAAACTTTATGGGTTTATATTATATTTATTATTTAAATATAATTTAAATATGTGTTATTATTCTTAATAAATACTTTATGAATTGAAATTATATTTAATATGATAACAAATTTAATAAATACTTTATAAATTAATATTATATTCATCAACGCATAACAAATATTTATATTATATAGATTAACTAAATTATATAAATTGCATAGTTTGATCAAACTATGCTTATACACCCCACAAAATCTTATCATTATGAAATTCGTGATGATAGTACATTCAATAATATTTTTCGCATAATTATTTCTAAATTTTAATTCAAAAGAGTATTTTTCTTATATTTTTCTTTAATTTGGAAATATCTACATCTGTGAAATTTCTAATTTTTCAATACCATAGAGTAATGAATCAACATTAATAATCAATTTCTGTGTGCAACTGTGATTTTTGTACTTTATTTGCCTATGCATTGCATTAGAGCCGTGAGTAGAAAGTCATTTATCTTCCTTTTTTAAATTTTACTCTCCTTTTAGACTATTAATGTTTAATTTATAGTATAATATTTTTTAAGACATTAAATTATAATACATAAATTATTATTAGTGGCATATCGTCTATTGCTCGTTTTGTACAATATATATGTGCATTCATGTAATGCTTAAAATAGTTTAAGGAGCTTCGGGAGTAATCGACATAATAAAGTTAAACAATTTTATAATTAAATTCAATTTTTTATTCATATTTTTCACATTCCCGCCCATTGGGTGGGGGTAATACTTGTAATATACAAAAAGAAATACCCCTTATTAACAATAACATACTCTTATAAATAGTAACCTATCAATTTTTTCCCGTCTCACAAAAATCCATTTATGAACCGCAACCTACCTATATCATCAATATTCACTTTCTGCACGCAATCCAATATACATTTTTAACCTTAATAATTCAGAAAGTGTATAAGTAAAAATTATAAAAGTTTAATATTTTAAAACTACAAGATGTGGCGAATCCAATGATATCCCACTTGACTATGTTTTTTCTTCTTTAGATGTTTATATAGATATGAGTCAAAGTTGGATAATATACAGTAACAGAAGTCAATCATTTTTCATTATAAAAAATGGAGGATGTATATAAAAGAACAATGCACTTTAAAATTATGGGAAAACCAAATTTGAGAGGAAATTCAAATTGGATAATTTAATTTCATTAATTATTATGAAATAAACACCAAATGTAGCAAAAACTTTATGAGTTGATATTATATTTATTATTTAAATATATTTTAAATATTATTACCAAGTACTTGATGAAACCTTATACTCTTCTTTCGAAATTATATTTAACATGATAATGAATTTTTTTTTTGCTGAATTAGCCTAAAGAGGCTAGCGAAAAGAAAAGAAAAGAAAGGGCAACAAACTAACTACGCATATAAATAACACCACTAGCATCACGATCTACCAAATCCATAAGCCCATCCGGAGGGAAGGCCCACGTCGTGTAGAACTCCTCCGAGCTAGCAGCCTTCCTCGCCATCCAATCTGCCACCAGATTGCGTTCTCTGTACACATGGCGAAGCGCACAACCATCCATTTTCTGAAGTAAACTTCGGACCTCCTTAATCATAGGCCATAGGGAATGATGAGGTTTCGCCACCCCCATCACCAGTTGCACCGCGAGAAGAAGCCCAAACCACATCCCCAACAATTCAACTTCCTGTAACACCCCGGTTTTTGGTCACCCAGGTTGGGATGTCACCGCCACACCTCCCTAGTAAGACACGGTTTCTCCGAGCTTACTAAAGAGATGCAAGGCTAGTTATTGCAGTATTTAAAACATTTAAAACCATTCAAGTAGCCCATTCAATATAAATTCAAAATAAATATTATAATGCAGCGGAATAATAGTATCTAAATATAAGTATTGCAGCGGAAAATGTAAATAGGGCCAACATGGCCAAAACACGGGTTAAACAGGCCCGTTTATATTATAGTCTAATGCAAAAATCAAAATATTAAATGTTCCCATAAATCCCATGCATGTAGTGCTCATGCTCATTCCACATACTCTGTGAGGAAAAAAAATAAAATGGTTTGGTCAGCACAACTTGCTGAGTAAGTTAATACATACATGATCGTGGGGTTTCAAAACCATTAATTAATATTTAAATAAAAGCATGATAATAAATCATAAATAATTCAATTTAATTATCTAACCAATTCGCATAATTAATTCATGGCACTAATCAATAATACACTTAGCATAATTTAAATAAAAGCCATAATTTATTTAAATAAAGCATTTAACAATTTAAAAGGACAACAAATAAATATTTAACTATCCCCATTACACCCAAGATTTAGTATTTCAAGTATTTCACGATTGCATCGCAATCTCGTCAAGTCTAGCCGGAAACCGGCGGCCGCAGCCGTATCTGTCATACCCAGTACCACTCCGGAGCCTCGGGAAACCCATATGGATATTCACGAGAGTGTAGGTCATATATCTCATGCTGTTTTGGCAACATGTCTCAAAATTTCGCGCGGGTCACCATCGTCCATAAAGGCACGAAGTGAAATCGTTAGGAGGGCACCCTGCAGAGCACTCACCCCCTAATTTTAAATGATCAAGTTTGTAAGGGGATCTCCTAAATCTCATATTTCATGTATTTATTTTCAAAGAGTCTTCCACTCGTTTAAACCTTAAAGGCTAATTCCACCGTTTCAACAAGATTTCAAGATTTGACTCGGTCAACCATAGTTTACTTCAAAATTCATTAAACATCGAATTTAAATCCAAAAATTCTGAAATTTGACCAGTGACTCCAAAACACATAGATGAACAATTTTTATGTTTTAAGTTTTTCGATCCGAGATACAAAAGTAAGTGAAAAACGTTGATTTTTAACAGGATGATTATCTGTCCGAAAATTCAACACCAGTTTCAA
The DNA here is from genome assembly GCA_030278955.1 of Hygrophila difformis. NCBI lineage: Eukaryota > Viridiplantae > Streptophyta > Magnoliopsida > Lamiales > Acanthaceae > Hygrophila > Hygrophila difformis. Next base: position 43,684,739 of record JAOANR010000002.1, on the reverse strand, counting down.
GATTTCAAGATCTACCATAGCAAACTAACTCCAAATTTGATGAAATTTTACAGATAGATACCTAAGACATATATCTACAACTTTCATGTTCGGCTAAAGTTCTGAATCGGTCTAGATATAATGTCAAAAACGTCCACAAGTTCGGACCTATGTTCTGTCCAGATTTCAAGATCCAATTTCAAAGCAGTTCGGTTTGAGAATGAGTTCAGATAACAAATCATAACAAAAAATTATGAAATTTTTACAGTAGCTAGATTAATGTCTTAGGAACGTTTTTCATGTTTTACGTTTTCTCGTTTGAATAGGTTTAAGGGTTCAGAAAAATCAAGCAAAAAAGCTGCGCTGTTAAAGATTTCGTTTTGACAGATTTTACGTTCTTGATTTAAATCTTTAGATCAAGTTATTTTAAATCCTCCCAGAACCATAGTAAGATTAACTTACAGATCTTTGGGCGTCCGGGATCGTCGATTCAGAGGTGTGGCTTCCAGTCCACCGTTTATCTCCTCCGTTCGTCGGGTTCTTCGTTCTAGATCCGATTCATGATGTCGGAAGGAAAAAAATTAAGTTAGGATTCATTTTCGAATCAAAACATAAGAGACGAATGGATCAGACTTACCACGACGATAGAGGACTTCAGGATTCATCCAAAACAGTCCTCGCCTTGGTTTCGTGCCTCCGACGATTCTGGGATTAGGGTTTTCGAACGTATAGAGAGTTGTAGGGTTTTGAAAAATGTCCGGGGCTGCCAAGAGGTGTTATTTATGAATAGGCACGACCTAGGGACGTCCAAGGTCGGCCTTGGTGAGTCTTGAGCCGAAAGGAATACAACCGAAGTCGGAAAATCCGGATTCGGGCGAGTGAATCTCGCATCCGGCGAATCTGTCGAGTGGCGCGGAGTTGGCGCGCCGTTTGGCCACTCACCGCCCGGCCACCGCGCGGCCCACTCCTGGACTTCGGTCCGGGCGGGTCGTGCGATCCGTCGGGCATTTCCTCATTTCTTTCGGACTTCTATCCCTCTATGTTCTCGGATTCGGATTTCCGGGATATTTTCGGCTCCTAGTTCCTATCTTAATTCTTACTCGGGTCTAGATTTAATATTGGCCTCGAATTCTCGAGTCCATTAGTGTCGGGTATACTTGTACAATTTATTTGATTAATTTTATCTTTGGCTTTACGGGTATTGGAAATTTAATTCCTTCTTAAATTAAATTCCATTTCTCATTTCATTGTCTATGTATTATGTTTATTCATTTATTATATTTATTTATTGTTATTGTTTATTGTTTATTTTTTATTTAACTTATTTATGTATTTAATTAATTTATTTATTTTATTTATTTATTTTATGTTGCAAAATTCTCGGGTATTACACTTCCACAATAGTCCGAGCACCCAGCCTGCCACCGCACCCTCCCAGCCAAGCACCATTACTCGATCTCACCACAGCCCCGAATCCCGACTTATGTGATTGCAAAAGACATCCACATAATGCATTACATTTCCCACCATATCAGCCTCAATCCAGCGTACCGGCCGAGGGCCATTGATCCTGGTGGCGCGAGTAGCTCGCTGCAAAATATATCCGAGCAAAACACCAGCTTTTGCCAACACCTTATCCGTGGCCGAATTCTTGCCTGGGAATAGTCTATTATTCCTTTCACACCACACAGTCCAATGTAAAGTAATAAACCTTGGTCCCCATGTGCGCCATGCCCATTCCAACCAATGCTTGCAATCCTCAGTATGAAGATTAAGTAGCATGGATCCAAAAGAGAACCGAGCCTGCTTCCAAACTTGATCAGCCCATGCACATAGAAATAACGCATGACGCTAGTCATCATCATGCTCACCACAGACCGAACACAGTGGACTGGGAGCAAGACCACGATGGAATCGAAGGCTATTGCACGGCAATGCGCCATGTCTGAGCGACCAGAGCAAGACGCCAATCTTTTCCGGAATACAATTCTTCCAGACCCAAGCCCAACATGTATCAAATGTATTCGATCTGAGAAACCATTTGTAACCAGAGCTAACATTATATATCCCAGCAGAATCACCTCTCCAATGCATTAAATCCGACGTCTCAGGATTCAAGAAAGGAGCAGGCTCAGATTCAATATCATGTTTAAGTCCCAAAGATATCCAAGAATATATGCTATCCAAATTCCACTTCCCATCCACAATGACATCCTTGATGCAAAGATTTAGGTCATGAACATGAACAAAGGGGACTCGTTGAGCCATGCACTTACCTTCCCACCAAGGAACATACCACAACGAACTAAGCCCATTACCAATCCGCACGCCATACCCCTGCTTGAAAGTTTCAGCAACCTTAACCATGGAGCGCCACACCTTAGTTCCACGATGATGGGACCGAGGCATGGACCCAAGCTCAATGCCATATTTTTCGCGCATCACATCAATCCATAGCTTGTTCGAAGAAATAGTGAAGTTCCATAATAGTTTCCCAAGCAAAGCTAAATTCATCTCCCGACATTTTTTAATACCCAGTTCGCCATGCTTCCGAGGCCGAGTAACAACATCCCACTTAATTAAGTGCAAGCCTCGGCCATCAGCGCCTTTCCATATCCAACGACGCACAATCTTATCAATGTTATTACAAACACCCGCAGGTAACATATGAACTTGCATTGCATAAATAGGCAAGGCATTCAGGACCGACCGAGCAAGATTTATACACCCAGCCTTATTCAAGAGAAAGGCCGACCATGTACTCAACTTGGACTCAATCTTACGAACCAAGTAATCAAAGTGAGAAATCTTGAGTCTACCATGAATAATAGGGAAGCCCAGATAGGTGCCAAGATCGTTAGTTACCGTTACACCAAGTAGGTCCGTCAACAAAGCTCTATCAGTTAACAAAGCATTTGGCGAGCAGAACACTGTAGATTTTCCGGCATTCATAAATAGGTCGGATCTCCCTCCAAATCTAGCTAGTATTTCTGCCATGCAAATGATGCTACCAGCGTCCAATTATGCACAAAATATGAAGTCGTCGGCGAACATAAGGTGTGAAATTCCCAATCCGCCATGACATAACTGGAGTGGGCGCCAGTAGCCTGCAGATGTAGCCTCAATAATAGTCTTGGAAAGCTTCTCCATCACTATTACAAATAGGTAGGGCGATAGGGGATCACCTTGGCGAAGTCCTCATTGAGCTTTGATATTACCTATGTGAGAACCATTCCATAATATCAAAATGCTTGAGAAGGTCACACATGTCATAATAAGCTCCCTACAAACCGCGGGCAATTCAAGATCAATTAAGCAATTTTCCAAAAAACTCCAACTCACCATATCAAAGGCTTTAGTGAGGTCAATTTTAATAACCGCAGCCTTGGCAACGGACCGCGGACTCTCCAGGGAAGCAACAATTTCTTGAAGTAGAATGCCATTGTCAACTCAGTAGGAATGCAGATTGATGGGGACCAATAATATCACATGGAATAGGCCTCAAGCGTTGTACCAATATTTTTGTGATGACATTGAATGCAACATTACAAAGCGTCAACGGCTTGAATTGCTTAATCGAGCGAGGAACGTCCACCTTCGGCAGAAGGCACATGAAGGCATGAGAGAGCCCATCAGGCAGCGTCCTAGAAGATGCCGCATCTAACACTAAATTGATCATTGGCGCTTTCAAGAAATCCCAATACTCCTTGTAGAAACCCGCCGGGAAACCATTAGGTCCCGGTGCAGCATAAGGTCGCATCGAAAAAAAAGCATCCTCAACTTCCTTATGGGAAAATTCGCCCTCCAGGGCTAGCTTGTGATCCGCCGGAATAGGCGACAAGCTAGGCAGCTCATCTCCAATCGCAACACTCTCAGGGGCAGCAAACATCCCAGAATAATACTCAAGCACATGTGCTTGAAACTCATCCTGATTCTCTACCCAACTCCCATCCTCCATCTCCAAGCTATAGATTTTATTGCGCTTCCTTCGAACCTTGGTATTGGCGTGGAAATATTTTATATTTCTATAACCAACATGGACCCAAGAATCCCTCGCCTTTCGAAACCACAACAATTCTTCTTGCAGGAGGACTCAGACAGCTCCCCACTGACTTCCTCATACAAACGCCAAAGCCATGCAAAATCAACATGGACTAGACATTTTTCTATCCCTGCAGGCAATTCTTGAGCTTTCTTTTCCTATCACGAAGATGCCCAAACACTTCTTTATTAAACACCACAGACTTGTCTCGAATGTCATCTAGCAATGGCAACAAACCCCCAGTAGCTATTTGAACGCATCCATGAATCACCTCTTTATAATTATTGTTCTCCTTCCACATACACTCCCACCTAAAGGGCCTGGGAGTGCTCGTAGCATTAGAGGCGCCACACAATAGTTTTAATGGGCAATGGTCAGACCTTAATCGTGGTAAATGCATGATACCGCCATCCTCAAAAAGATTTTCCCAAGCAATATTAGCCATCCTCGGTCTAGACGTTTGCATATACGTCGCCCAGATCCAGCCTCCTTGTCCATCTGTATTCCGGACCAATAGTATTCATGTCCATCAAATGGCAATAATAAAAAATCTCCCTTAATTTAGCAGCGCGATCAGCTAAGTAGACACCGCCACTAACCTCAGCCTTGCACGCAATCTCATTCCAATCACCCAAGACTACCCAAGGCATAGTAGTAGAATTGGCAATGTCATTGAGAGCGTCCCAATCCCTCCTTCTCCTCTGATAGTTGGGATTAGCATATAATGATGTGAACGACCAACTACATGAGCCTTTGAGAAGCTCAACCGTAATCATGCGACTATGAATATTAGCGACAGTGACAATACATGTGCTAGCGAGGGCCCTCAAAATCCAAAGGCCACCTTTCATTCCCACAACTTCTTGAATGAAAATCGACACGTATCCCAGTCTAATGAAATATGGCCGCAGCCGATCAAACCGCCCACTCGGCTCGAAAACACACATAATATCCGGCCGGTGATCTCGAAAAAGATCACTCATCCATCGTTGAGCCGTACGGCTCATCAATCCACAAACATTCCAATCAATAATTGAAAAATCCGTAAATTCCATAAAATTAATGGAAACTGACCAGCCGCATCTACTGTACACTAGCATCATCCACGTCTGCCCAGTTCTCTTCACCATTGGAATCAACATCGTCCAATAATGGTGAATATCATCCATTAACCATATGGTCATCTGATGATTGGGAAAAATTATCCTCTTGGTCATCCACTATTGGCCTTTTCAGGATTTGAAGTGGCCGCCTACCCCGAACCCTATGCAGGGGGACTAATGCCAATGCATCCATCCTGGGAGGATCCTCATAACTGGCTAGAGCTGCCTCTTTAACGATCCCTGAGCCGGACGCTTCACAAGACAGCTTGGTGCTCGTCTCCTCCCCCCCCATCACCTTGTCCTTAAATTTGGTATTGGTCCTCCCTGCCACATTCTCCATGGACTTATCCTGCTGCACCTCGGCCGACGTCGGCATCTCAACTCTAGGCTTTAGGGGACGATTACGACGACGAACAACCATCATCCTCCACCGCCCCATCCTAAGTATGCACTTTAGCATCTTCAACCGTATGCGCATCCACCTTCTGCGCAAACTCTGCCCGGTCATCACCTTCCTTCTCCTCCGAAACCTTCTCCTTACCCTGACCTACGTCATTTTGTGCATGAGGGCATGCATGAGGGCAACTACGATCAAAATGTCTATAACAGCCACACTTCGTACAAATAAGATGTAATCCTTCGTAAGCGACAGGAATCCAATTACCATTGACCCTTAATTTCCCCGTGACCGGTTTAGTTAGATCCAGAGCGACACAAACTCGCGCAAATCGTCCTTAGTAAAGTCAGAAATACTCGTGTCGAATTTGATAACTTCACCAATGCTAGAAGCGATCGCTCATAAAATATCTTCTCGATAGCGATGCATAGGAAGACCATTCTGACGAGCCCGCACAAATGTCTTGTTGATCTTCGTAGAACTGGGGTCGAACTCCCTTGACCATGGCATGACAACGAGGTAGTGGTCGAACAACATCCAAGGGCCGCCTGACACCACCCTTTCCCGATCCGCAGCAAGTTTGAATTTAACAATAAAACAACCAAACCCAACATCAATTATATCCATAACTCCTTGCGGCTTTCACATGCCCTTCAAGCGATCGCATAAAGTCATGTAACCTACAGTCGTCCCTAACAACTTAACCACGAGCACATCCGCCCACGCCATACCAGCCTCCTTGTCCAACTCTTCGTTGATGACAAAATCAGGAAGGGATGGATTCCCATCAACAAATCACATACGTATTAACTTCTCTGCGAGAAGGTCGTGCCGCACAGACTGCACAGGGGGTGCGTCCTTCTCCATCTTGTCATCCTTCAAAACTTGAGCAAAAGTAGCCGCCTTGCCGCCGGGGTCATGAAGGGGGGAAGAAGTTGGCGCCGCCGGAGTAGAAGAGAAAACCCTAGACATAATTTTCTCAGTCTAATGTTTACATGATAACGAATTTTAATAAATGCTTTATAGATTGATATTATATTCATCAATGGATAATAAATATTTGTATTAGATTGATTACTAAATTATATAAATTGCTTAAGTTGATCAAACTATGCTTATATATCCCACAAAATTATATCATTATGAAATTCGTGATGATAGTACATTCAATAATATTTTTTAATAATTATTTCTAAATTTTAATTTACAAGAGTATTTTCTTATATTTTTCCAATTTAATTTTGAAATAGCTAAATCTTTGTGAAATTTCTAATTTCTCAATGCCTAAGGCTGAATCAATATTAATAAACAATCAATATTAATAATTAATTACCATGTATAACTGAGATTTCATGTACTTCATTTGCCTATGTATTGCAAGAGAGCCGTGAGTAGAAAGTCTTTTATCTTTTATTTTTCATTTTTTCTCCTTTTAGACTATTTTTATAGTATAATATTTTTTAAGGCCCTAAATTTTACTCCCTATGTGTCATTTGAAATGTTTCAAAACTTTTGGACAAGCAGTCCATTGCATTTGTTTAACAGTTAATATCTTAAAATGTAGAGAAGTAAAAATTATAAAAAATATATATTTTAAAACTACATGATTACACGAATCCAATAAGACCAAACTTGATTATTTTTATCATTTATATAATTGTGATTGTATTAGGTCAAAATTGATTAAAGAACAATGTCAAAAGTCAAAATAGGACAATATAATTCGGACGGAGGGAGTAATAAATATAAATTATTAGTAGTGGCACATTGCCTATTGCTCGGTTGTTGTACGATGTATATATGTATGCTTAAAATAGTTTAAGGAGTTTGGGGAATGTAATCGACATAATAAAGTTGAACAATTTTATTTGTTAAATTCGATTTTTATAAGCACATTTTTCATATCCTCGCCCATTGGGCGAGTGTAATAATAATAATAATAATTGTTGTTGTTGTTGTTGTTGTTGTTGTTGTTGTTTTTGTTGTTGTTGTTGTTGTTGTTGTTATTATTATTATTATTATTACGGCTCTTTGAAGAGAATATCTGGGGTATGGACGTCGGCGACGAGGAGAGCACATGGACGTCGGCGGCGAGGAGAGCATCTGGGGAATGGACGTCAGCGGTGAGGAGAACAGCGGCGATGAAACAACTGGGCCGAAGAGAACAAAGGTGGCGGACAGAATCTTTGGGATGAAGGGTGTGCATGCTAAAGATAGAGTTGGGAGCGGCGTTGCTGGAAGGATTCATGATGCTCGTGACAAGCTGTATGGAGTTTACATTGGTAACATACCAGTGGGTGTCGAGAAACATCATATCTTTTGAGAGATTGATAAGGTGGCCAGGGTGAGGGATTGGTTCTTCCCGTCTAGACATTGGCCGGATAAAGGTTATAAATATGGCTTCTTCAGATTCAAGAGTAAGGATGAGGCAAACATAGTCATCAACGGAATGAACAATCAAAATTTCATGAGAAAGATTGCTAAGGGCTAACTGGGCTCGCCCTATAGAAAGGGTTTTGGTGCGACTGATGGAGGCTCTAAAGAGAAAAGGGTGGTTGGCAACAATAGGGTTCCGATGGGATTTGGAAGGCCAGACAGTGAGAAACGAAACCCTAATGATGCATGAGTGCAGATGCAAATGTGGGCTTGGAAGTGTTTAGGGCGGCGGATCACGGCCCATCTCGCAAAATGGGCACCGATATGGAGTGGGCCTTAAGAAATCATAACAGGGACTGGGATATCGTTAATCCAATCAGATTAGAGGCGAGCGACTTGGGTAAGGCGGGTTGCCGACAATTACAGTAAGGGGAAAGCAGCAAATGTTTATGAGCACGGTTTTTCCAGAGGTGTGGTGGATGAGGCGGTGACTGCAGAGGTTGATAGGGTGGAAAAGGGTACTGCGGTACATTCGATTACAGAGGGTACGGTGGACGCGATGGAAATTACTGGGGCAGTTAGGGAGGAGATGGGAAATGTTGTTGATGCAATTCCAGAGAGTATGGTGGAAAAGGAGGTGATTACAAAGTCTGTTAGGGTGGAGAGTGGCGATACCGTCGATAAGGGAATCATATTGAGGTGTGATAAGAGCGGGGTGGAAGTGGGAACAGTAGAAGAGGAGCCACCGGAACTAAAGGCAATTGAGGATGCTTTGGCAAAGGTTTTGGAAGGGAGGAGGGGTTTTAATCGAAGAGGTCGAAAGAAGGGGAGGGTGGTCGGAAGCAGGGTGCGTGGTAGCAGAGTTAAGGGTCCTATCATGGGGGTTAGGACGAGAGATAGGTTCGTGCATTTACAATTCACTGTTGTGAGGTTGACGAATGGGGTAAAGCTAGTGGATTTGTCGGAGGTAGAGGAGACATTGAACCCTGCAGACAACTTGGGGTTGGGTCTGTTGGTGAGTGAAGAGGCAGCGACAGACAGGGTGAGGGAGGTGATAGAGAGTTGTAATTCGCCATAGGGTGGGTTTAGTTTTGAGTGGAGATGATTACAATGCGTTTGATTACTTGCAACTTAAGAGTATTGAATGGGGGTGTTCGGCGGAGTGCGGTGACACGTTTTTTGTAAGAAATATAGGCCAACAGTGGTGTGTTTCCAATAAACTAAGGTGAGAGGGATTAAGGAGAGGTTGATTTTTATGATCTGGGGATCGAGGGATTGTGTGTTCTGTTTCCAGCCGGCGAGTGGTAACGTGGGGGGTTGTTGGTTATGTGGGAAGCTCATCGGGTGGAGGGAGTGATTAACATGTTGAATGTGCACGCGCCTATTGATAGGGGAGAGAGGGCCAAATTCTGGAACTTGCTTATCCAAAAGTGTGACATTAACAATGGGGAGATGTGGTGCATCACCGGAGACTTTAACGCTGTTTACAAGGCTGAAGAGAGGGCGGTTTATAGCAAAGACAGTGGATCGTGTAGAGAGTTTAGGAATTTGATTGATCAGCTGGGATTAGTGGGTTTACCTTTGGAAGGAGGTCAATATACATGGATTGGGAGGGGAGGGAGGGTGTGCAGTAGACTAGATCGATTCTTGTTATCACCTGGCTGGCTGTGCTTGGAGGGGGTAGTGTCTCAGAAGAGGTGTGAGATAGTACTATCTGACCACTATCCAGTCAGTTTAGAGGTGGGGGAGAAATCACGGGGCCCAAAGCCGTTTCGCTTCTATACTTACTGGATGGACGTAGATGTATTCGCGGACTTGGTGAAGGATGCCTAGACGGTGGAAAGGGTTGACCGGGGGTGCAGGTTTACTGGCAGGTTGAAGGAGCTGAAGAGGAGGATTAGAAATTGGGACGGCTATGGAGCAGACGATCTCGAGGGTTGAATTCAGAGGTTCGAAGCTGAAGTAGAGGAGGTTGAGAAACATTTCCAGAGTGGTGATGGGGACGAGGGGATCAGGGTGGCATGGGGTAACAAAAAGATGGAGTTGAAGAGTTGTTGTTGGCTGAAGAAAGTAGATGGTTTCAGATATCCAGAGTACGGTGGATTAAGGATGGGGATCAAAACATAAAGTTTTTTCACGCTATCACGGCTTTTAACAGGCGTCGGAATTTTATTGGAGCTTTAAAAATCAATGGCGAACTGGTGGAGGAGCCTAGAGCCGTGAAAGAGGGAGTTTTCTTGTTTTTCAAGTCAATCTTTCAGAAATAGGAGAATGAAATTTTTAATGTAGAAAGTTTAGGGTTGATGAGGATAGATGAGCTGGATAGGGGCTGGTTCGTAAGGAGTTTTTCAGAGGAGGAGGTGCGGGCAGCGATTTGGAATTGTGATGTGAAACTTTTGACAATTTCCCACTATATGAGTATTTTCTGAAAAGAGTATAATCTCGGTTTAATTTTATTCAAAGAAACCAATTATGAGGATGGAGTCGGGATTAGGGATATATTTATAGGGTTGTCACGTTTTTATATACTCATGTAGGAAACTGTGGCTCGAAAGCGCACGGTGTCAAAAATTGCAGTAATTTATAGTAAGACCGGATCGTTCACTGGAGGATGTGCGATAGAAGCAGGTCCCACACCGTTTTACAAGATTTTCCACTCGGTTACTCGATTCAAAGTTTGTGTTTAAACTACCATCTACTTGACATAATTTAATTCTAAGCTATGAAAGCAATAAAATAAAGCAGATAAACACGAACGCTAGTCTAGGTGTATCAGGAACGATTTATATTAATTTTTTTAAATATTAAACTATGGAGTATTGTTGTAACCATCCAAGCTGATGGGTCGAGATGGGCCAGATAGCTGGGCCATAAAGAATAAACGTCTGGGGTCGAGGGTGAAAGGAAAAGTAATTGAGGCCCGGGTCCAAGAGCCAAGAAAGATGGATCAGACCAGAAGCAGAAGATAGATCCGGCCGAAATGGGGAAAGGCAAATTCGGCCGAATCGAGAAGAGAAGCAGATCAGCTATGGAGGCAATCGGAGGGCAGTTATTCAGCTTCGCCACTCCGGTTATAAATAAGAGGTGCCAGGCACTAGAACAAGAGAGACCAATCCAATCCAAATTTCTTTATGTCAATTTACTTCCTTGTATCTTTTACTGCTTTCCTTTACCAGCTTTCCTAGATTTTAACCTAGTTGTAGCGGTTATTTTTCCAAATCAGTCGTTGTTCCTTAACAACTGGTAGATTTTGGTAGCTAGTTGAGGATAATCCGCCGTTGTTTCTTGGCAACCGGTAGATTTCCATTTGTTTTCGAATTATTGCCATTAAAATTCAAGTAATAATCAGTCAAGTTTGGGCGCATTATTGAATTCCGGACCCTTAATCAGTTTGATTCTTTTCCGATAGTGTACCTTGAGGAGAAAAAGGTCCTTGGCACGAACAAGTGGGCAAATAGTGGCACGCCCAGTGGCACACATACTTACAATGGCAGTTGATCCACATGCAACTCCGCCAATTCATGAAGAACGCACGGCCAATCCAGGGGATTATCCCTCAGGATTCACAGGTCCTGCGGATTTTAATGCTCAGGAGTTTCCACATGATAATCTGACCCCGCGGTTTCGCAATCACGTTCAATTTATGGTTGAAGTGGCGGTTACTAAATTCAGTTCGGCAAATTGAGGGAAATATACTGGCAGCTATGCCAGCTATGTTCAGAGCCGAACTAGCTCGTAATATTTATCCATTTGGAGCTCAGAATCCGCCTCCAATGATTCCGAATCCACCGCCTGTGGCTCAAAATCCTCATATCCAACCTAACTACCATCAGCAGGCCTATCGGCCGCCAGGAGGGCAGGGACCACGACCTTATGCCCCGCCGCAAGGTAGGTATGAACAACAACCATATCAGCCACAACCTCCGCCAGTTGCGCAACCAACTGCTCCAGTGGTACAACAACAATATCCACCACTTCAGCAGAATTAGCCGCAATTGATAGATAGGGAGCTGATAGCGGAAATCATCCGAACGCAGTTTGGAAATTTGATCGGTCAGGATAATCGACCGATGTATAGGAAGCCTTATCCTGATTACGTAGAAGAGCAATTTCCGCTGCCTCGAAGAGTCAAAGATCCTGATTTTAACACATTTTCAGGCGAAGTCGGAAGATCAATGATAGAGCATATTGGCCGATTTACAGCTCAGTGCACTAGAATAGCGCAAAATGATTTTCATAAGTTGATTTGTTCAGCCTATCGCTTACTGGTCTAGCTTTCGAGTGGTATATTAATTTACCACCAAGATCAATCAACACCTGGGCATAAATGGAGAGGTTATTTCATGACAGATTTTATAACACTAGCCCTTAGGTGTCGGTGGTAGATTTAACCTCCACTAAGCAAAAGACAGGAGAAAATGTCAGTGAATTTTTGGAGAGATTTTATGCGGTTAAAGCTCAGATGAAGACGATGTTGCCAGAGCATGAATATATTCAAATCTTAAAGTAGAATCAGAAGTTTGCAATTAGGGATAGATTGATGGTGACGAGGCCAAAGACTGTGGCGGAATTTACGGCTGAGGCAATAATGATGGAAACGTATTTGGCAGAACAAACGGCTTTCAAGTCAAGCCGAAGTCAAAGCGGGAGGTCTCAATACATCCAATCAGCTGCGTCCTTCGCAGATCTTTGGATAGGTGTGAGATTGGGGAAGAGTTCAATATGGATGATGTATCCGCCCTAGCGGAAGTATCAAGGGCTGACTCAGTAATTAAAAAGCCCATGACTTGTTCAGCCCTCATGCCAGTAAGAGGGAAAGCAAAAGAGGGTGAAGCTAAAGACGATTCTCAAAGATTCCATACGTTTATCTATCTCAGATGGATGAAATCTTTTATTATTGTTTAAAGAATGGACTTTTAAGTTTAAAGGGAATCATCCGCAGCCGACTAAAGAACAAATGGATGCTGGGTGGTGTAGGTTTCACGCATCTGCAACTCATACCACTGCAGTCTGCGGATATTTCAGAAAGATGGTCCAGAAGCACATTGATGATGGGAAAATAAAATTCCCAGACAGATTAATGGCTATCGATAAAAACCCATTCCGAGTTGTTAATATAGTAATGGTACATCCCGACCAGAAGAAGTCTGTTCACGATCGGCTGGGAGATCAACCATCAACTAGCAAGAGATTTGTACACGATCGGCTAGGAGAACAGCCATCGGATCAAAAGAAGACAGGAATATGGGGGACGACTGGGTTCACCCCCGAAGGGAAAGGAGAAGGTGTCGGATGTTTTCGAACGAGTGGGTCACTATGAGGTTAAAGAGTGGATTAGGCAGTCGGAAGGTGAAGAAAAGTCGGAGTATGAAGAAGTAAAAGAGAATCTGACCCTGAAGATAATCACCAATGGCTAGAATTCGGAGATGAAGTTAACAGCCGACAGGAAAAACGGAAAAACTATAATATAGATTACAGTCCTGAAGAGGCTGTATCTCCGGCAATAAAGATGATTAGGAGACCACCTGCTAATACTCAGGTTGGTCAATGGGTTCAGAATTCTCCGAAACGAGGGTGCTTCGGCCAAAGCCGATTTGAAACTCGAATTCAGAGAGGAAGTGACACGTGCACCCCCAAAGGAAAGGGATCAAATCATACATTTAAAAGGAGAATGCAGCGGCGGAAAGCGGCCGCGGCAGAGGAGGAGTATGAAATGATGCACTGGAGGAAGACTTCCCAAATGAGGGCACCTTTTTCGAGGGGAGAATATTAAATAAAATATTTTCAGCTCATATCAAGTCAGCCAAACGCAAGAAGTAGAAAGCAGATAAAGGGAAGAATAATGAAGATCGGCTGAAACATAAAACTGAGATTCAGCCGAAATAGAAAGAAGTTCGGACCAACAATGACCTAGGAGAGGTAGAAGAAGAGTGGAAGCCTAGACCAGTCCGTACAAGGGAATGGAAACCAAAAACATCCATTGTCCCAAATACTGAAACTCTTCAATTGGTCATTTCAAATTTGACTTCGGATCCAGTGCTTGCATGGTAAGCATCACAACAGCAAACGAAGATGAATACTGGTCCGACACAGAACCAATAATGGTATTCTGTCAAAAGGAAGGAGAATATTTCAGCGAGGAAGAACCTATAGTCGATTTCTGCTTCGCCAAGCTGGAAGCAATTCGGCTAGAAGCCGAAATTGAGAAAATCCTGGAAGAAGGGTACAAGGCGTTCGTCCCAGACGCTCAGCCGAGCACTATTTTGCCTCCCACTTTAAAGATGTCTCAACATGTGAGGCCTTTATATGTGAAAGGCTGAGTCAATGGAAGGCCATTAAGAAAAATGTTAATTGATGGAGGGGCAACAGTAAACATAATGATGTTGACTACTTTGGCAAAAATTGGCCGAACTAGAGAAGATTTGCTACCCACGCGAATGAAGGTGTTGAGTTTTGTGGGAGACCAAATGGCGGCGGAAGGGTGTATACTGGTTGATGTGACAGTCGGAACGATCTCAATTCCGACTATGTTCTTTGTCGTTGATGCTGATGTACCGTATGCGGCTTTACTAGGCCGATCCTGGATACATACCGCTAGGTGTTTGCCATCGACCCTACACCAGAAGTTATGGTTCTGGAAGAATGATGGCTCAGTGGAGGAGGTAGAAGGAGATCAACCTCCATTCCCAGTCAGTTCAGCCGGACGAATTGATGCGAACCCATACAGCCGCTCTTGGCAGTCGTGGGAGATTGGTATCCGGAGCTTGTCAAATGCGATTGGACCGATCTGGGGTTTGAGGTGAAATACAAGGCCGACCCATGGCTAAATACAGAAGAAGATAAATGATAGAAGAAAGTAGAAAAGGGACAACCGAGCTCGAGTCGGCCGAGCTCGAACCAGAGAAGGAAAAGGCAAGATGGAGTGAGCTAATGGACGCTATTCCAAAGCGGACACCAGACTTCAAGGCGCAAGACCCACTAAAGACGATCAATGTTGGGACAGACGAGAATCTAAGAAAAATTCCAATAAGCGCAAACTTGGACCAACATGTGATCGGCCGGTTCAATGAAGTCTTAATCGAGTTCAAAGATTGTTTTGTTTGGGATTATATAGAGATGCCTGGTTTGGAAAGATCAATTATGGAACATAGGTTGCCTATTAAGGAGGGGTTTAGACCACATAAGCAACCAGCCAGAAGGGTAGCGCCCGAAATTGTCCCGAAAATTGAGAAAGAAATAAAGAAATTGTTAGCGGTCGGGTTTGTTAGGCCAGCTAAGTATGTAGAGTTGTTATCAAATATTGTACCAGTGATAAAAAGAATGGGAAGTTGAGAGTGTGTATTGATTTTCGAAATCTCAATATAGCTACTCCTAAAGATGAATATATGATGCCTATTATTGATTTGTTGATTGATTCGGCCGCAAACCAAGGAATGTTATCCTTTATGGATGGCTATTCTGGATACAACCAAATCTTTATGGCCGAAGAACATGTCCACAAGATTGCATTCAGATGCCCTGGAGCCATTGGGATTAATGAATGGGTGGTCATGCCATTTGGCTTGAAGAATGCAGGGGCTACGTACCAAAGGGCCATGAATTATGTCTTCTATGACCTGATAGGAGATTGTATAGAAGTCTACATCGATGATGTCATGGTCCGATCCAGAGATGTGGAAAGCCATTTGGCCGATATAAGAAGAGTATTTGCAAGGATGAGAATATATGGAGTCAAGATGAATCCAGCCAAGTATGCCTTTGGGGTACAGGCAGGAAACTTCCTGGGATTCTTGGTGCATAACAAAGATATAGAAGTAGATGCAAATAAAACCAAGGCTATCCAGGAAGCCAGACCCCCTCATGATAAGAAGAGTATGTAGAAATTCTTGGGCCAGATCGGTTTCCTGAGAAGATTCTCGGCTAACGGGCCGGAAAAAGAAAACCATTAACCGATCTGCTAAGATTAAAGAAAGAAGAGGAATTCAAGTGGCGAGATGACCAACAGAGAGCCTTTGAACAATTAAAGCAAGCTTTGATCAATCCACCCGTGTTGGTTCCTCCAGTCCTCGGCCGACCACTAAAATTGTACATAGCAGCGGCCGAAGAGTCTATTGGAGCATTGCTAGCTCAGGAGGACGAAGAAGGTAGGGATCGGGAAATCTATTATTTAAGCAGAATCCTTAAGGGCGCAGAACTCAGGTATTCGCCGATTCACAAATTATGCCTAAGTCTATACCATGCTTGTCAGAAATTAGAATATTACATTCAGCCGAGACAGGTAGTGGTTGTAGCTTCAGTCGATATAGTTAAGATCATGATGAATGATCTGGTTAGCAGCCGAAGAATGGCTAAGTGGGCCATGCAGTTAAACGCGTACGATTTAAAGTACCTGCCATTGAGGCTATGAAAGGACAGGTTGTAGCTGATTTTCTAGTGGATCATCCAATGCTTCAGATAGCAAAAGATACTGCAGAGGGGATTCGACCAATTGAAGGAGATGAAATAGGAATAGTATACCTACACCCATGGACGATGATGTTTGATGGATCGAAAGTAGACTCAGGTGTCGGAGCAGGGTTCATGATAATGGCCAGAAATGACCATTATTTTCAATCCATTTCCGTGTCTTAAACGGGCATTTGATCGCATTCCGGTCTTACATTAAGTAAGAAAGCAGTTGAATTGGACTGATTTATGCATAATTGTAAAAATAATAAGCTGGTGTGAAAAAGGCATAAATATGTAATTTTATTACATATTTATGTTAGAAAAATCCAAAAACATGAGAAAAAGAAATGAAAAGAAAAAAGAATGAAAAAGATGGGAAAAAGAGAGAAAAGCCCACAAAAAGAACATTTTCGGCCCATCTGGCCCAGTCCAGCAGGCCCAGGAGCACCCTTGTCGCGGAAGCTCCTTTGTCGCGATGCATGGTTCCGCGACCAAGGAATGTTCCGCGACCAAGCAGACTCAGATGAAGAGGAGACCAGCCAGGATACCTTTGTCGCGATACCTTTGTCGCGATGCCCTGTTCCGCGACAAAGGTCTATTCCGCGACAAAGATGCACTTTTAGAGACACAAAACCCAGTCGAGAAGCTTTGCCACATGCAGTGTGTTCCGCGACCAGAGTTGATGCTCCGAGACAAAGCTGTGATGTGTGTGATGTCTTGAGACACAATGGGCTCAAATCAAGGCCCATGAGCTTAGGGTTTCCCCTCTATAAATATGAGGTGATCCCCACAAGCTAAGGGTTAGAAAAATTTTTCTTGAAGACAAGCTGGGAATCAAGTTTTAGGTAGTTTAGCTTAGTTTTATTTTTAGCTTTATTTAAATTTTTGCACTAGTTTAGTGTAGATTAGTGGTTTGAAGTTAGTTTTTTGGTTTTATTGCTTAGGTAGCCACTGTTCACAGCCATGTTTTGGTTTCTAAACTCTTGTTTTAGGGTTTGTTATACCCAAATCATGGGTATTAACAACACCCCTTCAATAATATGGGAAAACATTCATCATTTGTGTCCCAAAACATGAAATGGGTCTCACACCCCATGGACTTATGCTTTCTTTTTCATTTTGGGGTCATTTGACCCCCATTATGCTATTTTTATGCTTACTGTTTGCATTATTGGATAATGTTGTGTGTATGTGTGGTCAAACCCTAGATTAGGATGTATGCTTTGTTTCTAAATTCTGTCCAGTTTTGTTTAAGCATGTTCTTCCATATTTTCAGTGTTGCTCGCTTGTTTTTAGCTTAGAACAACTTTTTGATCTGAAATAGGGTGAGATCACGCTGTTTGCATGCCACTGTTCATTTCTGCTTTTTCTGACTTTTGTCGTGAACCACCTCTGTCGCCAACCGCATTTTGTCGCGGAACCACGTTCCGCGACAAAATGAGTGTTCCGCGACAAAGGTGTCTAAAGACACTTGTCTTCATATTTTAAAACCCTTTGTCGCGGAACCACGTTCCGCGACACAACCCTGTTTGGCGACAAAGGAGCCAAACTCTTGCATTTTGTCTGCATTGCTTTCTGTCGCGGAACATTCTTGTCGCGGAACCACGTTTCGCGACAAAATCTCATTCTGAGACAGAAAAATTATGCCATGCCCTTATTTCTTTGAAAACCCTTGCCGCGGAAAACCTTGTCGCGGAACCACATTCCGCGACAAAATTTTCCATGCATAGCGACAAGGACCAAATGCTTTAAAAACTTTCTGAAAATCCTTTGTCGCGAAACACTCTTGTCGCGGAACCACGTTCCGCGACAAAATCCTGCTTAGCGACAAAGAAGCATTATGCTGCCAAAAATTCTAAAAACTTGTCAGGATACCCATGTCGCGGACCTCGGTCCACGACAAAATTTATGATATCGCGACAAAGACTCCCTTCTCTCTATTGAATCTCAAACATTCTTCATTCTCTTCATATATTATATTGCATCACTCACATCATAACTCCATGGGTTAAGGTGTAACATTCTGGAATTGCAATATAGGGTGTTATGCTGCCCAAATTTTGATTCTCCATTTTCATCGCTTAACTAATTGAACCCTTGAGTCATTAATGATTAAAGATTGAGATTAGCAATAATTAAACATCAATAATCATAATGATTAAAGGACCTTTGTTCAATTGCCATTAAAATACTCCTCTATAAATAAAATCTTGATGACTTAAGCAGATAATCCGGACTGTAATTAATTATGGTATGAGGGATTATTTAAGATCATCAATTGTGGACCCAATCCACAACCTTGCATGAGAAACCAATGTCTCTCATACAAGGAATCTTCTTTTATTTCTTGTTGATTTTGTCTTTGCGTGTTGTGTGTAACACTTAGTAATGGTACATCAGATTTATGTTGGCGGGTATTCCCTCATGGATAACTAGCTCGTAATCTGAGTATTAATTACTAAGTGTTATTTTGCATGATCTGGATAGCAGTTAGAGGATGCCTTGGCGGTTCGTCCATCCGGGATTATAATAGCTGCTCAGCTAACCCCTATTCAGATACAGTTTTATTTTTCTTATCTTAATTTCCAAACCCGAATTCCAATCTGTAATAGGAATCAGTTGACATCAGTCAATGCTAACTGATGATCATTATAGAAAGGAAGCATGTAGGTTTTACCAGAATTCACAGACAGTGGAGATCCAACTGATATTGACACTATCATTATAGGGTTTAAACTGTCTAAATTCATTCCATCCGAGTTATCAGGATACTGAATCGCAGATGTTTGCAATTCACCTAATAGCTCTGCCATTACTTTGGTCCTCCGGCCATTTCATGATTGTGTTTCACCTTCTGTCTAGACCCGCTGTTATATTTTGGGTCATTTCATTTTACAATCTCATATATCCGTATGCATGCTATTATTATGTAGATATTGTGGTCTATAATATTTTGGGATCCTCCCCTTGGACATCAGAAGTCTGCATTCAAACAGATATTGCGTATTAAATTTCCAACAAAAACTCCTTTATAAAGTCCGGATCTGAGTAAGGGATAAATTCCTCAGTTATGACTAATTCATATTCTGTCGAGGGTTGTGTTTTGGGAAACTAGAAGCAGAATCAGCTATTAGGTCTCATCTAGACTGAAAGGGTCTGTGTTTTAATTGAGAGTCTAGTACCTGTAGGGGAATGATTTTCATATTTATTATTTTCCAAAACTGTTGTGCGTTGGAAATCTATGATTACGTATTACACCGAGATGGGGTCCACTTGGATTCAAATACAGTGTAGTAAATAATCTTAAAGGAACAACACTCAGGCCTTGGTTATTTTCTAAGATAGGGTTGAGTATTCTTTCAACTGCTATTTTCTTCTGCCAAAGCCTATTATTGAGTCCTGAGTGAGTACATCCGGAACGAACTGACTCATTAGTTCGTTTCATTAGTTTGTATCTCATAACCACCCGGAAGGAAGTGAACACTGCGAGCATTTCACCGAGAGCCGGGAATTCTTGATCCATACCCAGTCATCTTGACTGGGTGCTGTCTTTTACTACCAGGGTCAGACCTTCAAAACCTCCGAGTGATAGGTTTTAAATGCTTTCTTTTACCGCTTTCTTTTAACTGCTTTCTCTAGAGGTCACTCGGTTGTATTGAGAGTTGCGTAACTGCTACTAGGATTGACAGTTTAGGGATAGTTCAGAGCTTGATTAGAATCTTTGGGTGTGACATGGGGGAATGATAGTAGTACTTGGCATTCCAATAATTGGTTTGCCAGGTGTTGCTTTTCCACCACAGATGAAGTAACACACCCAGGCCAGGGCAGTTACGAATCTGTGGTATCTTAGAATTTGCGGTCTTAAGAACATGTAAACTCATATTGTAAGTACCTGTCTGTTAAAGGGAAAGCATTATTGAGAGCATGAGAATTAGCTATCTGATAGAATTATCCCAAGCCAAGATCTGTGTATAAAAATGGAAGTTTAATACTGCGTTATCTAAATCTTGTCCAATTTTTATTCTGTTCTTTCTGTCCCTTCTGTCCACATTATGATTCAGCCTCACAGCTGGCATAGTGTAAATTTTCACTACTTTCATAGATAGTGTTTGTCGCATTTTTAGAGTAATTTTACCTGCTTTCTAGAATAGAACTTTTTGGCTTTGTAGAATAGATTTAAGTGCTTTCATAATCTAGTTTAAATTCATGTCAGTAGTTGTTAATCACTTTTCAAACCCATTGGAGCAATACGAATGGAAAATCTAGTAAAACGACGTGGGCCCTGCTTCTATCGCACATCCTCCAGTGAACGATCCGGTCTTACTATAAATTACTGCAATTTTTGACACCGTGCGCTTTCGGGCCACAGT
Source organism: Hygrophila difformis (assembly GCA_030278955.1). Taxonomy (NCBI): domain Eukaryota; kingdom Viridiplantae; phylum Streptophyta; class Magnoliopsida; order Lamiales; family Acanthaceae; genus Hygrophila; species Hygrophila difformis. The sequence goes on along the minus strand of JAOANR010000002.1, from coordinate 43,664,024 downwards.
TTCTTGACACGAGTAGTAAAAACGTGACAACCTATAAATATTTCCTTAAACCCCATTCCCATGAATCATAACTCTTTTCATTTAATAAATTTAACCTGGGATATTTTAGAAAATACTCGTGTGCGGAAATTGTCAAAAGTTTCATGGCACCGTTGCCGGGGAGGATGCAGCGCCGTTTTATTAAAGAATTACATTCCTCATTGCTCCTAGTTAGCTTATACATATAAATATAAATATTCACCCCAAAACCGATTCTAACCTGGGAAATGTGCAGGTACTGTCATAGCTAAGACCTCTGTTCTATGCAAAAGAGGAAGGAGACTCCAGCCGAGATCCCGTTCAACGCAGAGATTGAGAAAACAGCTCGTCGTCTGAGGGCGGAAGCTAGACAAAGAAAGGAACGGGAAAGACAAGCTCTCCTCTCTCCAAGCACAAGCAGTGACATCTCAGACATGGCGGATAACCATGGCAATCCCCCAAACATTCCACTTAACCCACCACTCCAAAACATCCAAGAGGATCCAGAAGACGTTGACGTTGAGAACTTGGAGGATCTCCCACCTCAAGTCATTCAGGGAGGTGAGAATCCCCCAAATCTCGAGCAGCAACCCTTCGAGATGCCTCCACCCAACCCAAACCACCAAAATCCCCAAAACAACCCACTTAACCAGAATAACCCTAATAACCAAAATTTTCAGAATCCTCAATTTCCAGACCCCCAGTTTAACCAAAACCAGAATCACCCCAACCCGAACGATTTCAATGATCCCAGAAATTACTATCCGAATCAGAACTTTTACCCACAGCAATACCAAGGAGGGGCAGGGAACAATCAACAGGCAGCCGCAGCTGACTATATGCAGCCCATTCTAGAACCATATTTGAACATTCCTGGACAAGCCCCATTCTTGGCCAGGAATTTCGAATTAAAGCCGGCTCTCATCAATCTTGTTCAGAGCAACCAGTTCGCAGGAGAAAATCATGAAGCTCCCCACGATCATTTGCAGACTTTCCTGGAACTATGTGATACGATAAAAAACCAAAATGTATCTACTAACACCATTCGATTGAGGCTGTTTCTGTTCTCTATGACTAGCGGGGCAAGGACATGGTATAAATCACTGCCCGTGAATCAGAAATCTGCATGGGAGGACGTGATCAGAAACTTCTTGACAAAGTACTTCCCGGAATCCAAGGTGGATGAATGCCGCTCTAAGATCGCGGAATTCAAGATGAAACCAGACGAATCCATGTATGATGCAAAGGAACGGTTCTTCAACCTGCTCAGGAAATGCCCCCAGCATGGTTTCCATGAGTGGGAGAAATTGAGAAAGTTCTATAGCGGTTTGACCCCAGCATGGAAGAACATGTTTGATGCCGCTGGTGGTCTACACCTGCTATACATCCCCATGGACCAAGCCTGGGCCAAGATTGAAGCAATGAGTGTAAACAAAACTGTACTTTCTGATGATGTTAATTCCCCTCCCCCTCGTGGTTTATGTGCTGTAGGTACAGTAGGGAAATCTGAACTGGACAAACTGAAAGACCAAGTGGCCGTCTTGGCCTTGAATCAGGAAGCTGGGAGCTCTACACAGGCTCAAAATGCTGAAGCTGTTTGCGGGACTTGCCAAGGCCCGCATTCCACTGAATCCTGTCAGCAAGTGGCGAATGAAAGCTGTAACTATGCAGGTGGATTCCAAAATCGGCACCCGAACCTCTCATATTCCAACAACAATGCCTTGAATTCCCACCTGTTACCCAGCCACAGCAGTTCAACCAACCAAGGCCCCAGCACTTTAACCCAGGCTTTCAGCCTCAGATTCTAGCTAGGCCACCTCAAAACCAAAATTTCCAAAATTTCCAGCAGCCACAGAATCAGTTTGTCCCAAATCAGAATCAGAATCAGTTTGGTCAAAACCAAGGTCAGAACCAGAATTGGAACCAGAACCAGCAGAAACCCCCTTCCCGATTGGAGACCCTCATGACTGACTTTGTCACCAGTCAAAAGGAAATCAACACTCAGTTGCAGTCCTCTATCCGGAACGTGGAGACGCAGGTTACACAAATGGCCAAGGAAATGCAGAAAAGAGACCAAGGAACTCTACCCAGTGCTGCTGAGAAAAATCCTCAGTGTAAGGCCATCACACTGAAGTCTGGTAAAGTTCTGGAAGGACCCAAGGGCAAGGAGAAACTGGTACAAGAGAATGAACTGGGAAGTGATATCGAGGAGAATGAAAAGGAAGCCGAGAAAGAGACAGCTGATCTGCAGACCGATGCTGCACCTGAAACAGCTGAAACAGATAAGGGTACAGGTGGAGGTACAACTTCCTTCCCTTTACCACAAAAACAATTTGATAATAAAAAGTTCATGCCAAGGGTGCCATACCCGGCCCGACTTAAAAATCAAGAACAGGACCTTAAATTTGAAAAATTTCTGAAAAGACTGCAAAAAGTAGAAATAACTATTCCTCTCATCGAAATGATAGCTGAGATGCCAGCATACGCTAAATTTCTGAAAGAATTAGTTTCAGGAAAGAGGAGAATTGAGCAGGAAGAACTGGTAGTTCTTAACAATACATGCAGTGCTATCATCCAGCGCAAGCTTCCGGAAAAGCAAGAAGATCTAGGCTGTTGCATGTTGCCGATTCAAATCGGGAAAGTCAAAGCAGGAAAGGGCCTCTGTGATCTTGGTTCTAGCATCAATGTTATGCCTTTGGCAATGGTGCGGCGCCTCAAGCTGGGACGCATCGAGCCAATCAAGATGAGACTCCAATTGGCAGACAGATCCATCACAAAGCATGTCGGCATCCTCAAGGACATCATAGTGAAGACTGGGAATATCTTATTCCCAGTTGATTTTGTGATACTAGACATGGAGGAGGATCTGGACATGCCATTGATCTTGGGGAGACCATTCCTTGCAACAGGCGGAGCACTTATAGATGCAAAAGCTGGACGAGTAACACTGCGAGTCGATGAGGAAGAAGTTACATTTGACATGGCACAGTTACAGAAATACCCAGATGACGGGTTCTGTTCATCAAAATCTGTAATAGTTAGGAGTGAGGAGAGAGAGCTTGACTCTGGATTTGATCATGAAATGATGCTGGATGAGATTTCAAAGCAGGTACTGAAGCCTGCTGGCGTGGAATACCAAGGATGCAAGGCCGTTCACTTTGCCGATCCCGAAACAGGGGATTTGGAGGAGTTTGACGGCACAGACTTCCATGACGACGCCGACCAAGAGGAGGCGGATCCTGTACTGATGCAGGGTCCGGAAGGTAAAATTGATCTTCTCCCATCTAATTCTCGCAAATTACTCCCTTCCGTTGAATGCCCACCAGAGCTCGAACTTAAAACATTACCCGATCATCTCAAGTACGCGTTTCTCGCAGAACATAAAAAATTACCTGTGATTGTTTCGGCTAAGCTCTCCCAAGAGCAAGAAAATGCTCTGGTGGTCGTTCTTAAAAATTATGTGCGTGCAATCGGTTGGACCATTTCTGATATCAAAGGAATAAGCCCTTCTGTTTGTATGCACAGGATTTTAATGGAGGAGAATTTCAAGGCCTCTCACCAGCCCCAACGAAGATTGAACCCACCCATGCAAGAAGTGGTAAGAAATGAAGTGATCAAGTTGTTAGACCCCGGTATTATATACCCGATTTCCGATAGCAAATGGGTCAGTCCTGTGCAGGTTGTCCCGAAGCGGGGTGGGATGTGCATTACGCAGAATGAACAAGGGGAGGAAATTGCCACGCGCCCAGTCACCGGATGGAGAGTCTGCATAGACTACCGGAAGTTGAACGAGGCAACTCGCAAGGACCATTTCCCTTTACCTTTTATCGATCAAATGTTGGAACGATTGGCGGGAAGGGCATTTTATTGTTTTTTAGATGGCTATTCTGGGTACAATCAAATAGTGATCGCCAGCGAGGATCACGAAAAAACTACTTTTACATGCCCTTATGGCACTTTTGCCTATAGGCGCATGCCTTTTGGTCTTTGCAATGCACCTGCTACTTTTCAAAGATGCATGATGTCTATTTTCTCTGAATTTATCGAAAAATGCATTGAAGTTTTCATGGATGACTTCTCTGTATATGGAGATACGTTCGAAGATTGTTTGACTAATCTTGCAAAGATTTTAAAGAGATGTGAGGATACTAATCTCGTTTTAAATTGGGAAAAGTGCCACTTTATGGTCACTGAGGGCATAGTGTTAGGTCATCGCATTTCTCGTGCAGGTATTGAGGTTGATCCAGCCAAAGTTTCCATCATTTCCAATCTCCCTCTTCCTAACTCGATCAAATCAGTTAGGAGCTTCTTAGGGCATGCCGGTTTTTACCGGAGATTCATTAAGGATTTCTCTAAAATTGCCAAGCCGCTCACTAATCTGCTTTGTAAAGAAAATCCCTTCTTAATAAATGAAGCGTGTGTCCAAGCCTTTGACACGCTCAAGAAAATGTTGGTTTCTGCACCGATAGTGCAACCACCCGATTGGTCAATACCTTTCGAGGTAATGTGCGATGCTAGTGGTCTCGCCGTGGGCGCAGTTCTTGGACAACATAAGGATGGGAGACACAGCGTAATTCATTACGCAAGTCATGCCCTGAATGAAGCCCAAATTAACTACACCACAACGGAGAAAGAGATGTATGCTGTAATTTTCGCGTTTGATAAATTCAGACAGTATCTCATAGGTACGAAGACTATAGTATACACCGATCACTCTGCATTGAGATACTTGTTTAGCAAACAAGATGCCAAACCTCGATTAATCAGGTGGGTACTTCTGTTGCAAGAATTCGACATCATAATAAAAGATAGGCAAGGTCGAGATAATGGTGCTGCTGACCATTTATCTCGATTAGATAATGATAAAAAGGAAAAAGCCGTCAATGAAGAGTTTCCGGACGAACAGTTGTTCGCATTGCATCTGCATAATCAAGCTTGTCCATGGTTTTCCGACATCGCTAACTTCTTGGCGTGCGGAATAACCCCACAGTTTTCGAACTATCATCAGAGGAATAAGTTCAAACGAGATGTATTAAGTTACTTCTGGGAAGAACCTTATCTCTTCAAACACTGCGCCGATTCAATAATCAGGCGATGTGTGACCGAGCATGAAGCCTATCAAATTGTCAGAAAATGCCATGAATCAGAAAATGGAGGTCACCATGGTCCCGCTCGAACGGCCCACAAGGTCCTCGAATGTGGATTTTATTGGCCTCACATCTATGAGGATTGCAGGACATTTGTGAAAGGTTGTGACGAATGCCAAAGATTAGGAAACATCTCCAAGAGGGATGAGATGCCTCAAAAGGGAATTCTCACACTTGAGATTTTTTATGTATGGGGCATTGACTTCATGGGACCGTTTCCACCATCTGGTGGAAACTACTATATCTTGGTAGCTATCGATTACGTGTCCAAATGGGTCAAGGCTGTCGCATTACCGACCAATGATGGTAGCCAAGTCATCAAGTTCCTCAAGAACAACATTTTCAGTCGATTTGGCGTACCTAGGGTGGTGATATCTGATGGAGGAACACACTTTATTAATAAAGCTTTTGAAACTTTAATGAGTAAAAATGGGATCCTCCATAAGATAGGCACGCCTTATCATCCCCAGACTAGTGGTCAAGTCGAAGTATCCAACCGCGAAATCAAACATATACTCGAAGCCACAGTCGGGATAACCCATAAGGATTGGGCACGTAAGCTCAATGATGCTCTATGGGCATATCGCACAACATTTAAGACTCCCATTGGGATGTCCCCTTACAGACTTGTCTTCGGAAAAGCCTGTCATCTGCCTGTAGAGTTAGAGCACAAGGCTTACTGGGCCGTCAAAACGCTTAACTTCGATCCGTAAGTTGCTCAGAGCAAACACAAGTTAGACCTCAATAAAATTGAGGAAATACGAGCATTAGCTTATGAAAGCTCTCGAATTTATAAGGAGCGGACCCAGAAGTTGCACGATCGCAGGATTAAGCCTAAGCATTTCTATATTGGTCAAAATGTATTATTGTTCAATTCTAGGTTGAAGCTGTTCCCTGGAAAGCTTAAATCCAGATGGGAAGGACCACATGAAGTGCTGGAAGTGTTTCAAAATGGAGCCGTCAGGATCCGAACTGACAAGGGCAACATAGTGGTGAATGGACATCGATTGAAGGAGTACATCGGACAGTTCGATCCGGAGAAAGAAAGCCAAGCAGTGGCAGACCCGGCTTACACCCAATAAGAAACAGCATTAAAAACACAAAAATTTCATTTTATATATATATAGTACTTATTTCATGATGAGAAAGTACCCAAAAATCAATTAAACATTTAGAGTACTAACACTCTAAATGTGAGGATGTTGATCTTTGGAGAAAATCTCATGCGTTTTATTTATCTGTCTTGCAGAAAGCTCGGAACCATCAAAAAGAAGGAGCAGATAAGAGTAACATGGAAAAACCAGGTTCTTGGTTGGATTAGTTCCATAAGTCTGAGAAAACACTTTCGGAATTTGAAGAAATTCAATACCCGGAATAAAATTCACAGATAAATGGAACTGACCCAACCTAATTTTTATGCAAGTGGATTATTTAATTTTTAGCCCAGCATTTTGAATTTATTTGGACTGAATTTATTCAGCCCAAATCAAATAAAATGGACTCAGGCCCAACATCACACTCGGGCTCAGTCCAAGAAATTTGAAAATTCAAAATTCCTTGTCGCGGAAGGTCCTTTGTCGCGATGTCATGCATCGCGACCAGGCCCTGTTCCGCGACAAACTCTCTTTTGTCCTTAACCTTTCTCTGTTGATTGTCGCGATGCACCTTGTCGCGGAGCATGGCCCCGCGACCAAGCCCTGCTCCGCGACACAACCCTCGTTGACTTTGTCTCTATACTGAATCTTGTCGCGACAGCTCTGTCGCGGAACACTACTCCGCGATCAGACCCCAACTCCGCGACCTCTCTAATGTCGCTATGCCCTTGTCGCGGAACCTTGTTCCGCGACAAAGTCTCGGATTCCGCGACAAATTCCTTAGTATTTATGCCCTCCCCCCTCTCACCAGTTGTTCCCACTCTCTCTTCATTCTCACTTGTCGTTTCAACTTCTTCTGCTCCCTCCTTCCATTTTCATCTCTTCCGAACGAACACCACCGTGTTCTTCGCAACCAACTCATCCATTTTCAAGGGGATACTATGGACAGATTGCTTAGAATCTTCCCAAACCTTGGACCCATGCCTACCTGAGCCATGGAGGGCAGGGTAAACCCATTCCCCCCCCCCCCCTTGTTCATGGCACCCACTCAGACTCCTTTGCTCTTGTTTGTGTTTTGTTGTGTTTTTTGCATAATGTGGTCCTTTTTGCACTTTTGTTTTCTGTTTTTTAGGCTTTGGAGACTCTCGGTTATGAGCAGTATTTTGAAAACTTCAAGAACCCCTTAGAACATGTGTTTGAAAACTGTTATGAGTTCAAAATTTTGAAGTTTAAAACTGGGACAAACAAACTAATGAGCATTAGGGTGTTATTTCGAGCATCATGGTGTTATTAGTGTTTTTGTTCTTGAATAAGGATGAACACTTGAGTTTAGCTCAAACTGTGTTTTTAATCTTTATTTTGCTTTCACAATGTTGGTTTGATGCATTAAAGAGGAAGATTCTTTTTGGGTACACTTGTTCCCATGTAAGAAATCTCATGGGAATGAATGTTTGTTTGTTTATGGAAACATAGTACAAACACCCAATGAGAAGCTTCCACTTTTTAATAAAAGCAACCCTTTGGAAAAAGACAAAAAGAGTTATTTTATTTAATGTTTGACTTGAAGTCTTTTGTTCCCAATGGAACACTAGTGTGAGTAAAATAGCAGTATTTTCGTCACCTAACTGCTATCCTTTTCAAAAATCAAAAAGGGGACCACTCACATCCCACTTTTATTAAATAAAATGAGTCAACCATTTTAAAATTAAAAACAGTATTTGCAAACTTTTGGAATGCTTTAACTGTCCAAACAGTCCAAGCTATCCAGAAATAGCAGATCCACTTCGCCACGTCTTCATTGCACATTCCAATATTCGAGCATTCCATTTCCCTCTGTCCATCTCATACCACTTCCAACAAGTGTCTCGGACTTGTTTAATAAAATTGAAAAATTTTTGGGCCCAATGGCCCATTAGAAAGATTTTAGGCCTAATGGCCAATTTTATTTCATTTTGGGCTCCTTGGCCCATTTAAAACCAAATATTGTTTACCTATGCTTTATATTAAAAAAATTTCAAGTTGGAGATTTAGTAACCTCACATCTAGAGCAAAGCTCTAAATGTGAGGATGTTGGCTTCTGAACTTGAATAATTTCTGAAAAATCATAAAAAGTGGATTCATCATTTCTTATCTTTTCAGGGGCAATCTTCCAAACCCAGACCCAGTGCCCAGAGGAACCCAGCTGATGGACCTTCCGCTAGAGCTTCTAGGAGAAATTCTCTCCCAAATCGGGGAGGATGAAATGAAAGAAGTGTTCAGAGCTAGGAGAACTTGCACGAAGCTGAGGGACGCAAGAAACCTCGCCATCGTCTACAGGCGATGCGAGTTGGATGCGGCTCGGGTGAGGCACTGGCAGGAGGAGATACGATGGGAGAAAGAAAGATTTCTGCACACATGCGCTGAAGCTCGAAACTTTAATCTCCAAATTGTTCCAGCACTCATGGCATTTGTAGAAGAGGATGAAGAGCAAGCATGCGAGCTGCTACGGCCAGGCATCGAAGACAATCATAAAGCGTCAATCCTCACCCGCGGACTGATGCTCATGAGCAAGATGGATGAAAGTCAGGTCAATCAGGGGATCGCAATGATCGAGAAGATGGTGACCAACCGAGAGGTTTTCAACTACACATCCACCAACACCCTCGCGTGGATGGCAGACAATGATGCCCCTTACCTGTTTGCAGGGCAACCACCCAGAGTTTTCTGCAGAAGAATGCATGCACCCCTGAGAAACCGCGACTGGTGCCTGCGCTGTGAGCTGACCAGCTACGTCCACTGGCTCCGATACATGTTCTGAGGAGAGGAAGAAGGATGAATCCTAGTATGCTTTATTTTATTTTATTTTAAGTTTCAGTAGTAGTAATCTGCAAGGGGATTTCTCCTTTTGTAAGTGCAGGTTTGTACTAACTGCACGAGAAACCCTTGCCTCAGATGTAATTTACTGCTTTCCCTAAAATGGAACTCAGCTTTTGAGACCACTGAACAGATCTTTACTTGCTTTCTTTTCGAAAAAGATGTCTGTACAGTCCAAGATGAATAAGTGACTGTCAGGCCAAAAATATGTTGTTGACATACGCAGTATGCCAGCAGTGCCTCTTTACTGCTTTCAATTAAATAACCAGCAAAATATGCATAAACTTGCTCTAAATTCACATGTTGAATTTAGGCTTGTGATTAAATTTTCAAACTTTTAAATTGGGATAATATAATTGAAGACATGCATAAAATGAATTCCTAAGGTTTTGAGCTATAAAAGTTTAATGATGCGATCATCTTGTTGGGTAATAAATCTGCATGTTAGAAATTTTGACTGAATAAATTGTTAGAATTTAGCTTTGATTAAATTTGAGAATACTGTATGCCATGAATCAATCCAACCTGTGAGGTTTGAGCCATGAGTCACTTTTACTCATTTATTTTCTTTGACGTGTGAATCATTTTGATTAAAGGAAACTAGAACTTGCAATTGGGATCGATTCAAGACCATGTCATATTCCAAAAATCGAGCAAATGATCGAGGCACTTAGAAAACCAAAATTTTGGCCTTCGTTTGAAATCCAAACCCAAAAATATTTTCCCTTTAGGATAAACCAACCTGAGCCTTTAAGCCTAATTTTTCTTTGAAGCCCTCTATATTACTCCTATCTTTACAAAAAGACCAACAAAAAAATCAAACCCAAGTATGCAAGAATGAATTCTATCAAAGGCATTAAATTTATGATCATCACAAAAAGCATAAATCGGTATTCAATAAACCGATTCAAAAAAAAAAGAGAGAGAGAGTTGAGATTCATTCAACATAAATAAATTGCAAATCACAAGCAATTAGACAATAGTCTAATGTCATGTAATAGAAAAAGCAAAAAGAAAGAAAAATATTGATGATCATAAATTTTAATAAAAATATGCCAAGTCATGATGGACTGAGCTCTTGCCACTTCTTAGCCCAATAAATTCCCTTTCCTACCTAATGCTACAACCGTATGCCCCGTTATAACCCTTGAATAAGACCTCATGATCTCGATTTAAAGAAATGAGCCGGTGGCGAGTTGGTCCAAATTGCAAGCTTATGGGATAATTTACTTAAATTTGATTTTGAGCGGTCATGATAAACCCAATTGAGAGAGTGGAATTTCCGATTCTCTTATATGTGAGGCTCTGTCTTATTGCACATGTTCATGCCATGCCTTAATTCTAATTTTTAATCCTTGCATCTTTCAAACATGATATTCATGAAGGGTTGATAATAATGTTTGATTTGTAGGCCCGATTTAGTGGGCAAGTATCATTTTATTCAACACTGCAATCAAGGGAATTCAATATTTGTAGTTTTTGATTGTCTTATCCCAATCCAAAAAAGAATGTGATTTATGAAGCCACGAAAATGAATTGAATATGCAGAGCCCGTGTTCTTTCGAACATTGACTCTGACTGCTCGGGGACGATCAGTATTAAATGTGAGGATGTTGATATTGGCCAGAAATGACCATTATTTTCAATCCATTTCCGTGTCTTAAACGGGCATTTGATCGCATTCCGGTCTTACATTAAGTAAGAAAGCAGTTGAATTGGACTGATTTATGCATAATTGTAAAAATAATAAGCTGGTGTGAAAAAGGCATAAATTGTAATTTTATTACATATTTATGTTAGAAAAATCCAAAAACATGAGAAAAAGAAATGAAAAGAAAAAGGAATTAAAAAGATGGGAAAAAGAGAGAAAAGCCCACAAAAAGAACATTTTCGGCCCATCTGGCCCAGTCCAGCAGGCCCAGGAGCACCCTTGTCGCGGAAGCTCCTTTGTCGCGATGCATGGTTCCGCGACCAAGGAATGTTCCGCGACCAAGCAGACTCAGATGAAGAGGAGACCAGCCAGGATACCTTTGTCGCGATACCTTTGTCGCGATGCCCTGTTCCGCGACAAAGGTCTATTCCGCGACAAAGATGCACTTTTAGAGACACAAGACCCAGTCGAGAAGCTTTGCCACATGCAGTGTGTTCCGCGACCAGAGTTGATGCTCCGAGACAAAGCTGTGATGTGTGTGATGTCTTGAGACACAATGGGCTCAAATCAAGGCCCATGAGCTTAGGGTTTCCCCTCTATAAATATGAGGTGATCCCCACAAGCTAAGGGTTAGAAAAATTTTTTTGAAGACAAGCTGGGAATCAAGTTTTAGGTAGTTTAGCTTAGTTTTATTTTTAGCTTTATTTAAATTTTTGCACTAGTTTAGTGTAGATTAGTGGTTTGAAGTTAGTTTTTTGGTTTTATTGCTTAGGTAGCCACTGTTCACAGCCATGTTTTGGTTTCTAAACTCTTGTTTTAGGGTTTGTAATACCCAAATCATGGGTATTAACAACACCCCTTCAATAATATGGGAAAACATTCATCATTTGTGTCCCAAAACATGAAATGGGTCTCACACCCCATGGACTTATGCTTTCTTTTTCATTTTGGGGTCATTTGACCCCCATTATGCTATTTTTATGCTTACTGCTTGCATTATTGGATAATGTTGTGTGTATGTGTGGTCAAACCCTAGATTAGGATGTATGCTTTGTTTTTAAATTCTGTCCAGTTTTGTTTAAGCATGTTCTTCCATATTTTGAATGTTGCTCGCTTGTTTTTAGCTTAGAACAGCTTTTTGATCTGAAATAGGGTGAGATCACGCTGTTTGCATGCCACTGTTCATTTCTGCTTTTTCTGACTTTTGTCCTGAACCACCTCTGTCGCCAACCGCCTTTTGTCGCGGAACCACGTTCCGCGACAAAATGAGTATTCCGCGACAAAGGTGTCTAAAGACACTTGTCTTCATATTTTAAAACCCTTTGTCACGAAACACTTTGTCGCGGAACCACGTTCCGCGACACAACCCTGTTTGGCGACAAAGGAGCCAAACTCTTGCATTTTGTCTGCATGGCTTTCTGTCGCGGAACATTCTTGTCGCGGAACCACGTTTCGCGACAAAATCTCATTCTGAGACAGAAAAATTATGCCATGCCCTTATTTCTTTGAAAACCCTTGTCGCGGAACCACATTCCGCGACAAAATTTTCCATGCATAGCGACAAGGACCAAATGCTTTAAAAACTTTCTGAAAATCCTTTGTCGCGAAACACTCTTGTCGCGGAACCACGTTCCGCGACAAAATCCTGCTTAGCGACAAAGAAGCATTATGCTGCCAAAAATTCTAAAAACTTGTCGGGATACCCATGTCGCGGACCTCGGTCTGCGATAAAATTTATGATATCGCGACAAAGACTCCCTTCTCTCTATTGAATCTCAAACATTCTTCATTCTCTTCCTATATTATATTGCATCACTCACATCATAACTCCATGGGTTAAGGTGTAACATTCTGGAATTGCAATATAGGGTGTTATGCTGCCCAAATTTTGATTCTCCATTTTCATCGCTTAACTAATTGAACCCTTGAGTCATTAATGATTAAAGATTGAGATTAGCAATAATTAAACATCAATAATCATAATGATTAAAGGACCTTTGTTCACTTGCCATTAAAATACTCCTCTATAAATAAAATCTTGATGACTTAAGCAGATAATCCGGACTGTAATTAATTATGGTAGGAGGGATTATTTAAGATCATCAATTGTGGACCCAATCCACAACCTTGCATGAGAAACCAATGTCTCTCATACAAGGAATCTTCTTTTATTTCTTGTTGATTTTGTCTTTGCGTGTTGTGTGTAACACTTAGTAATGGTACATCAGATTTATGTTGGCGGGTATTCCCTCATGGATAACTAGCTCGTAATCTGAGTATTAATTACTAAGTGTTATTTTGCATGATCTGGATAGCAGTTAGAGGATGCCTTGGCGGTTCGTCCATCCGGGATTATAATAGCTGCTCAGCTAACCCCTATTCAGATACAGTTTTATTTTTCTTATCTTAATTTCCAAACCCAAATTCCAATCTGTAATAGGAATCAGTTGACATCAGTCAATGCTAACTGATGATCATTATAGAAAGGAAGCATGTAGGTTTTACCAGAATTCACAGACAGTGGAGATCCAACTGATATTGACACTGTCATTATAGGGTTTAAACTGTCTAAATTCATTCCATCCGAGTTATCAGGATACTGAATCGCAGATGTTTGCAATTCACCTAATAGCTCTGCCATTACTTTGGTCCTCCGGCCATTTCATGATTGTGTTTCACCTTCTGTCTAGACCCGCTGTTATATTTTGGGTCATTTCATTTTACAATCTCATATATCCGTATGCATGCTATTATTATGTAGATATTGTGGTCTATAATATTTTGGGATCCTCCCCTTGGACATCAGAAGTCTGCATTCAAGCAGATATTGCGTATTAAATTTCCAACAAAAACTCCTTTATAAAGTCCGGATCTGAGTAAGGGATAAATTCCTCAGTTATGACTAATTCATATTCTGTCGAGGGTTGTGTTTTGGGAAACTAGAAGCAGAATCAGCTATTAGGTCTCATCTAGACTGAAAGGGTCTGTGTTTTAATTGAGAGTCTAGTACCTGTAGGGGAATGATTTTCATATTTATTATTTTCCAAAACTGCTGTGCGTTGGAAATCTATGATTACGTATTACACCGAGATGGGGTCCACTTGGATTCAAATACAGTGTAGTAAATAATCTTAAAGGAACAACACTCAGGCCTTGGTTATTTTCTAAGATAGGGTTGAGTATTCTTTCAACTGCTATTTTCTTCTGCCAAAGCCTATTATTGAGTCCTGAGTGAGTACATCCGGAACGAACTGACTCATTAGTTCGTTTCATTAGTTTATATCTCATAACCACCCGGAAGGAAGTGAACACTGCGAGCATTTCACCGAGAGCCGGGAATTCTTGATCCATACCCAGTCATCTTGACTGGGTGCTGTCTTTTACTACCAGGGTCAGACCTTCAAAACCTCCGAGTGATAGGTTTTAAATGCTTTCTTTTACCGCTTTCTTTTAACTGCTTTCTCTAGAGGTCACTCGGTTGTATTGAGAGTTGCGTAACTGCTACTAGGATTGACAGTTTAGGGATAGTTCAGAGCTTGATTAGAATCTTTGGGTGTGACATGGGGGAATGATAGTAGTACTTGGCATTCCAATAAATGGTTTGCCAGGTGTTGCTTTTCCACCACAGATGAAGTAACATACCCGGGCCAGGGCAGTTACGAATCTGTGGTATCTTAGAATTTGCAGTCTTAAGAACATGTAAACTCATATTGTAAGTACCTGTCTGTTAAAGGGAAAGCATTATTGAGAGCATGAGAATTAGCTATCTGATAGAATTATCCCAAGCCAAGATCTGTGTATAAAAATGGAAGTTTAATACTGCCTTATCTAAATCTTGTCCAATTTTTATTCTGTTCTTCCTGTCCCTTCTGTCCACATTATGATTCAGCCTCACAGCTGGCATAGTGTAAATTTTCACTACTTTCATAGATAGTGTTTGTCGCATTTTTAGAGTAATTTTACCTGCTTTCTAGAATAGAACTTTTTGGTTTTGTAGAATAGATTTAAGTGCTTTCGTAATCTAGTTTAAATTCATGTCAGTAGTTGTTAATCACTTTTCAAACCCATTGGAGCAATACGAATGGAAAATCTAGTAAAACGATGTGGGCCCTGCTTCTATCGCACATCCTCCAGTGAACGATCCGGTCTTACTATAAATTACTGCAATTTTTGACACCGTGCGCTTTCGGGCCACAGTTTCTTGACACGAGTAGTAAAAACGTGACAACCTATAAATATTTCCTTAAACCCCATTCCCAAGAATCATAACTCTTTTCATTTAATAAATTTAACCTGGGATATTTTAGAAAATACTCATGTGCGGAAATTGTCAAAAGTTTCAGTTCACACTACATACACCGGAGGGCAAGGTATATAAATATTATATACAATTGCCCACGTCCTACAATAACAACCAAGCAGAGTACAAGGCATTGATCTCGGGATTACAACAGTTGAAAAAAGAAGGGGCCAAGGCCATAACAATTAAGGGGGATTCTCAGGTAGTTATTCAGCAATTAATTGGGGATTTTTATATTAAAAGCTCACAGTTGATTGGGTTGTATGAAGAGGCTGTTGATTTGTTAGCGGAGTTTGATGAAGTATACTTGAATATATTCCGCGAAAAGAAAACAAATTGGCCAATGAGTTGGCCCAACACGCTGCGAGATACAGGATAATGCCAGAGGCAGGTAACATCGAGGTGTGTTCGACTGAAATTGAGAAGGCCGAATGGATTAAAGAAATAGTACGAACTCTAGAGGATCCAGCCAAAGCCAATCCAGCCGAAAAGTGGAAAGCGATTGATTATATCATAATAGGAGGACTACTCTTTAAATGAGTTATCGATTGAGTACTACTCCGCTGCGTGGGAAAAGAAGATCCTAAGAGAGAGTTATGGGCGAAGTACACGAGGGAATTTGTGGCGTGCATTGAGCGGAAAAATCAATGAAGTGGAGTATTATTCGACTAGGATATTACTGGCAAAATATGAGAGCCGATTGTGAAAGATATGCAAAGGGACGTCGTGATTGTCAAAAGCATGGTCCGATTCTGAAACTACCGGTCGAAGAATTGCATATCATGATTAAATCATGGCCATTTCGGGGCTGGGCCATGGATATTATTGGAAAGATTCACCCTTCCTCTTCAAATAGACATGAGTACGTTTTAATAGCTACAGATTATTTTACAAAGTGGGCCGAAGCGCAAGCTTATGTCAGTATTTTTCAAGAGGAGGTCATCGAGTTCATTAAAAGGCAATTGATCTATAGGTTTGGAATTCCACAAACGATTCTGACAGACAGAAGAACCATTTTTATTGGAGATAAAGTTAAATTGGAGATAAAGTTAAAGCCTTTGCTGATGAATATGGAATGAAGATTGTCCATTCATCCCCGTACTATCCATAAGGAAATGCGCAAGCAGAGGCTACAAACAAGCAATTAATAGGAATTATTAAGAAAATGATTGAAGATCATCCGAGGAAGTGGCATGAAAAGTTGTCCGAAGCACTAAGGGCTTACTGGAATGCTAAAACTTCAGCCACCGAGTTTACCCCATTTCGGCTGACTTATGAGATGGATGCAGTACTACCGGCCAAAATAACAGTACCAACTTTGAGAACAAGTCAAGCAAATCAATTTTCGGCCGAACAATATGATCAAGCAATGAGGGACGAATTATTAGACGCTAATTTCGATCGGGTCGAAGCATTCGAGAATTTGCAGAAGAATAAAGATGTTGTGGCCGATTGGTACAATAAAAGAATCCGAGTTAAACGTTGTGAAGTTGGTGATTTAGTTTGGAAAGTTATATGGCCACCCAAGCAGAAGGATGGCTGAATGGGAAAGTAGGGGCCCAATTGGGAGGGTCCATTTATTGTTCAAACGAAGTTGGCAAATGGAGCATATATGCTAATAGACGAAAATGGACAACAAATGTAAAATCCAGTTAATGCAAGGTACATGAAAAGATATTATGCTTCAGCGTGGGATTATACAGAAAAGTAAACATCTTATTCTAAGGATGAAACATTATAAAAAGGAGCTACTTCGGCCGAAGACGGCGTAGGTAGTCCGAAGTTACAATATACAAAGGAAACGTCCTACTCTACCACAGCGAGGAAGAGCAGGGGACCATTTGGGATCCGAAGTGGAAGACACCTAGGATCATTCCCAAGTTCTTCCTGCCGGGGAGATCGGCAGGGGCTGTGCTAATGAAACCAGCCTCACCCGATCAAAAAGAAAAAAAAAAGTAATACATGGATCTCGCCGTTGAGAGCATCTGGAATACCCCGCCGGGCAACCACAACAGAGAAAAACTCCGGGGGGTATGCCCTTCAGGGCGAAATCCATGAATGGTCCCGCAGAGACGCAAGGGTGCAGTCGGTCACCCAAAACTCTACGAGACCAACGTAATCAAAGATCCAACGGGTCATATCAATATTTAGAGACAGGCCTTGGCCTGAAAATAACCGTCGAGATCAAAGTTAGAAAAGGTGTCCAGGGATCCACTCCCACATGAACACGTTAATGAGAAGATTATCTGAGTTCATGTCGCATGAGCAGAAGCTTTTTGTGTCATGGCTAGAGATCCTGGTAAAGGAGGAATCTCGACAGGCCATGGGGGTGCAGGCGCAAAGGAAAGAATGTGGATTGGAGAGAGTATAAAACACATTGTAAGGTGTGATATTGGAATTCATGGAGTTACTGGTATTTATAGGAGGATAAAGTGGTAGCATTTATGGCAAAATGAAAACGCAAATCAGTGAATGCTAATTATGGAAAAGACATTTCTTGATCCCCGGGAAAGTTGCAGAGAATATTGCCCTGCCACAAGATATCCCAGAGATTGCGAAGATACTACAGAATATACATAGCAGGCAAGAGGACAAAAATCAACAGATAAACTGGCCTCTGATCAAAATATTAAGAGATTTCTGCCGAAAAATTAGAACAAGTCGGAGAGACAGCCAAAAAATTGTAAAGATAAAGTCATGCCGTAAAAGAAAGCAGGTCGTAAACATATCGCGACCATCAGAGCAAAATAAAATCCAAAAGTATTGCAATCAACAGTTGTACATTGTCTAGTCCTCACTGATATCAAAGTCAATGTCGTCGTCCAACCTACGGAAACTATCAGTATTCGGATCAGCTGAAGAACTAGGACCAGCGACAGGATCCAGAGCCGATTAAAATTCTTGAAGTGCCTGAGCTTGGTCTTCGGCTGAAATTTGGGCTTCATCTAGTTGGGACGATAGCAGATGCTCAGTGGCATCTTGAAGAAGTTCAGACTGAGTACCTGAGGAAAAGGATAAGGATAAGAAAAGGAGAAAGACAATAAGAAGCAAAAAGGTATGATTAGCTCATACCAGTTCCTGTTTGAGGTAGAACCGATGATATAGTAACATCCGAAGGCCTAGCTTCATCTTCCAGCAAAGAGTCAGCAGCAGAGGGATTGGGATTAGCAGGATCGACGGAAGCCAATGAAGTGTCGGATGAAGAACGTAATTAGCAACAACAGGAGGGAGTTTGCCTGCCACAACCTGAGTCTCCGTCCATAATCCTTGGAAGACACTAATAAACTCCTCACTGAAGGCTAATCTCATATAAATGTAACCCATCTCTCGTTGGAGACCGGCAAGCTTTTCCTTCGGAACTAGGGCAGATTTGTGAAGTTGCTTAACAACATGTTTTAGACGAGCCGATTCCTTATCCATGTCAGCTAAGGCGGTCTCCAGATCCTGCGCCTTATGTTGGAGTCGGCCGATCTCCAAGTGAGTCGCAGCAAGCTCCTCCGAAAATTTAAGCCTAAGGAGGTCATTAACTGACAATTTGCTCATGCACTCCTGATAATCGGAGGAATGTTTATCAAACTTCCCCTGATGAAGAGCTATAGAAGCCTGCTCATCTTCGTGTTTCTTACGAGCAGCCAAAACACTTGGAAGTTCCAAGTCCATCCGCAAGATACAGGTAGACATCGCCTTAATAGCGCTCTCCAAGCCTGAAGAAAGAAGTTCTTCAGAAAAAATCCGTTCAATATAAGAAACAAGTAAGAGAAGAGTTTTAGTCTGAACAGAAAGCACATCTGATTGATGAGTGACCAAATGATCCAATTCATCCAGGCATGCCCTGAAGCTGTCAAGGAAGTCGGATAAGGGAAGAGGCAAGACAGGAGAAAAGAATTCGTCCAAACTTCCCTATTCAAAAAGGGAGAAGCAGATATTTCTTCGACAGAGGACGTCCCTTCCTGCCAAAGACGGGTAAGGGAAGGATCAGAAAAAACAATGGCAGAAGAAGGAGGTTGAGTGGAAACCGAAAGGTTGATGGGTTCAGAGGGGGAGGAACCATCAATCGGAACAACGGGAATACGAGTAATCGGCTCAGTCCCAACCTCATGAGTACGAAGGGTTAGGTCAGACAAATTCGGATTAGACTGTGATTCGGTCCAGGGAGGACAGGAAGACGATTCATCAATGGGACCAGTAGAAAGGGCGGAAGAAGGAACGACAGCAGTCCCATCTATCGGATCCAGTACTAAACGAGTAAGGATAGGCGATTGGTGATGCATTTCTTCAGGATCGGACGAATGGCTGGGGGAACCCGATGTCTCCGAGGAATCCAGTAGTGGACGAATCTAAGGAAAAATCACCATTATAAGATGAACGTCTGAAATACCTGAAACTGTCGAATGGAAGTAAAAAGGGACGCATTATACCTGACGGGTCGTGGCAGATGATTCAGGGAGAGGAGAACGAGTCGACCGCCTCGGAGTCTTAGAAGGAGGATCATCTTCTAGCCTGGCTGAATTCGGAATAGTTCGCTTTCGGCTAGAAGTAGCAGCAGCTGTGGTAGAAGTAGACTGATGGGAAGTAGGAGCCAAAGTGCCCTCCTGTAGTTCAGTCCCTATGAAAAAAAAAAAAAGAGAGAAGGATAAGAGAGTAGTCCAAAGACGCAAAGAATATGGAAAAAGACGGGGAATACAGAAAGCTTACTAGGCCGAGGGGCCAAAGGCTCATCCTCCTGGGAAGAATAATCAAGAGTCAATTCGATAATAGAAAACATCATGATACCTGAAAAGCCACGACTAATGAAGTGGGCTTGCAAGTCAGAACTGAAATGGGTATGGACTATTTCTCCCCACCATTCATCAAAGCGCTGTGTTGATAGCCCAAGGCGAATGGCAAAATAAACGAACCTCAAAATTACGAATACGAACAGCCCAAGCCAAACAGGACGAGCGACTTTCAGATGGACCGATACCCTTGTAATCCTTGTTGTATCTATTCGGGTCGCCCTGGAAGGGAAGAACTAAATCCTGATTAAAGCCGAATTGACGGCTAACTAGATGAGGACTATACACCTCGGAAAGAATGGAATGATTGGGAAGCACCGCCAAAGAACAATTGAAAATGTGGCGAGGAATGATACATGCATTCCAAACCTGAGTGAGCGGCTTCCGTAAAGGCAGACCGGAGGGAGGGGTGCCGATAGCCGAAACCCAAGTACCAGGCACACCACCATATGAATAATCAGAGAAGGAAGCAATGAGCGATCTGTTCATGAAATAGTATATCCACTGGGTAATAGTCATATCAGGAAGACAAATCCCAAGTAGATCATTACTCGAAGGGGGCACGGTAATAGGTACGTGATCTCCGAGGCCAGAAATATCTCGGAAATGCCAAACTAGCCATGAATGAAGAAACTAAAGGGGGCCACGAGACTTGTCCTGGTGGCCATTCTCCCAACCCATGACTTGAATCGAAATACCAGCGTACAGATGGGCCAAGAAGAAATCGGCCAAAGGCATATGTTCTTTTTTATAAGCTCATGAGCCAGCGGGAAGACTTCAAAAATCACCGACTTGGACGGGGAACACCAGAAAAACCGACTAAGCAGGTACATCATGAAGGCCAAAGGCTCTTGCGCTTGAAGTACAGGAGATGATGAGTCACTCCTGTAATGCTTGATCCAGTTAATATATGTATGCTTGGAATCGAACCCAGTATTAAGCCTGGTCGGCTTCGCACTATCAAAGACTCCTAGGCTGTTTTTTCCGAGAGAAGGCAAATCAAGGAGAAGCTTGACATCCTGAATAGTTGGAGTCATCATACCCCATGGAAAACAAAATTAGTTCACAGAAGAATTCAAGAAACATAACAGAGCAAACATTGGCCGAAGATCAGAAAGAAATGGTCTGACGCTCAGATTAACCAGGTGACCAATACCTGCGGACGACCAAAAATTTTCACAATGCGGCCGAACATGAGCATACCAGTCTGTGTATTCAATAATTACATTAGGCCAAGTGCTGAGATTGGAGAAGATCTGTGAAGAAAACCATTTTTCGAACAACGGAATGGTCTTCTTGTCAAAGAGGCGGAAAGAACAAACATCTACTTCCTTGGAAGTCGCCAAAGGCCCAATAGTGGTGAGACCATCGTCAGTGAGACATATAGAGGTGCAATTCACAAAAGATTCTTCAGTACTCGCGATCTTGGAAGAGGTAGGAGAAAGGGGTTGTGATTGCACCATGGGGGAAAGAGATGGGGGATTAAGAGAAAAATGAAGGATTGAGAGAAAGTAAGATGGAAAAGGGAGATGAAAATACAACAGGAGTAAAGGTTACATAGCCCACGGAATACAAGAATAGGGGCAATCATAGCCGAATATCTCGGGAACGGTATAAGAGAAATCCAGGCCGAAAAGGGAGAAAACCAAAACCCAAGGTTACTTGGGCTGTTTCTATCCGAAAAACTAGCCCATGTAAGGAGGACATTTGTTGTGACCATTCAAGCTGATGAGTCGAGATGGGCCAGACAGCTGGGCCATAAAGAATAAACGTCTGAGGCCGAGGGTGAAAAGAAAAATAATTGAGGCCCAGGTCCAAGAGCCAAGAAAGATGGATCAGACCAGAAGCAGAAGATATGCCGAAACGGGGAAAGGAAAATCCGGCCGAAAGGAGAAGAGAAGCAGATCGGCTCTGGAGGCGATCATAGGGCAGTTATTCAGCTCCGCCACTCCGCTTATAAATAAGAGGTGCGAGGCACTAGAACAAGAGAGACCAATCCAATCCAAATTTCCTTTTATGTCAATTTACTTCCTTATATCTTTTACTGCTTTCCTTTACCAGCTTTCCTAGATTTTAGCCTAGTTGTAGTGGTTATTTTTCCAAATTAGTCATTGTTCCTTAACAATCGGTAGCCTTCCTTGAGGAGAAAAAGGTCATTGGCACGAACCATTGGCCAAACAAGAGTATTTAATTAATAAACAGGAAATTTAAATCTTTTAAATATGAAAATTTTTCTAATAAAATATAAAAGAATAATTATAATAAATATTAGAGATAATAAATTTAAATTAATTGAGAGGTAAATATAAAATCTATTTTTTCCTTTTTTTTCTTGAATTTCTAGCAATTAAATATTTATATAGTCATTTTTAAGGAGGTAAATCAGTAATCTATTTTTTCCCATCCTTGGGGTATTCCACAAATTAAATAAGTATTCATAGCCATCTTTTCAAATTATAGCCGTTTTCTTTTTAAGAATCTCCATTTACTACTCCCCTTCCCCAAAATTTATCTTCCCAAAAATCTTATCACAAGTTTATCATCTTCCCCAACCGCTCCGCTCCGCCCCTCCCCCCCCCCCCCCGGTTACCCTATGTTCTTCGAAAATTCCTGCCCACCTTCCGCCGCCTGACAAGTGCTATGCCGCCTCTGTTCCCCACTCTTGGCTGTTCTCTACTTTGCGTTGTTCGCCGCTCTTGTTTGTTCTCTCCTCTTCGGCTGTTCCGCCGCCGGATTGCTAATTTTTGCGATTTGGGGCGCATTCCGCGGCGATCTGGTTCGCGATCGTCCCGTGTTCCGATACAAATGTTTCGGTCCGGAGATCGGCCGTTCCCCGTTCTTGGTAACTATGCACAAAACTTTCAACACTTTGCAGTACTATGGCAATGAGAAAAGTACACAAACAAAAGCAACCATCACCTATTGCTCTTGCAAGATTCAGACTGCAATTGACTCAACCAACATGGATAAAACCACCAGCTTTTAAAATCATGTCCTTCTCAACCTCAAGATCAGGCTTATGGTCTCTCGAAAGATTCTAAGCCTGCAAATAACATTTGAATCTTAAATATCCACAACATGCATTTCCTACTAAGTCAACAAAAATATGCTATGAAGAGCTAGGGCAATCACCTGTCCTTTCCTAGAAATTACACAACGAGATCACCAGCATTTGCAACAACTAGTTGGTTATCTCTAACAGGGCGTCTCGGAAATTTTCTGGGCCTGAGCCAAATTTAAAAAAATAGGCCCCATAAAAATTGTACTCCCTCCATTTTTTAATATTTTTTCATTTGCATAGTTGATATTATTTATAAAGTAACTTTTTAGCACAGTTGTGTAAGATAAACATAGTCAATTGAGATATTGTTAGATTCGTCATTGCAATATCAAATTTTTACAATGTTTACTTGTATGTAATTTGATTTATTAATGATTAAAAATTTGTGTTCGATTGCATGCAGTGAAGAAATTGAGAAGTTAAAAAAGA
Source organism: Hygrophila difformis (assembly GCA_030278955.1). NCBI lineage: Eukaryota > Viridiplantae > Streptophyta > Magnoliopsida > Lamiales > Acanthaceae > Hygrophila > Hygrophila difformis. The sequence continues at coordinate 43,640,696 of JAOANR010000002.1, read as the reverse complement.
ATGGAGGGAGTATTTAATAATTGTTTTGTAATTTTTTTTGCGTATATCGAATATTCTCATGTCTCACCGGACATTGAAGGGTTGTATCACCAAAACAAAATTTTGCATACATAAATGCTCGAATAGGGACCTTCTGTCATGAGCCCGCAGCATACTACTAATAATAGACTACCTCCGTTTTGTTTTAATTGCTACATTAAAAAAATTATTTTCAACTTGCCGACTTTGGATGGTTTTATATGATTCGTTACAAGTCTAAATAAAAAATAGTAAAGTGATAGTGCAAGTAGAGATTACAAACTACAAAACTCATATTATGCTTACCTTCAAAATCATTCATTAACCTAACAAATAAAGCTCCAAAATTAACCAGTTGAAAACAGTAATTGGAATGTAGCAAAAAAAGGGAGGTAGTATTTTACATTCATATTTATATATTTCCAATTTTTTTTAATTATTATAAAATAATTAGCCGGGATATTACATAATAATAGTTTTAAACACATCATATAACAGAGAGGTCACTGTGGGGGCGGCTATGTAAAGCTTGAGACAGCAGGAACCGGGCTTAGAATTCATGTTGGGAATGGTGTTAGGACAAGATTTTGGCAAGATAATTGGGTAGAAGAGGGTAGGCCACATAGTGATATTTTTCCTAGAATTTATGCCTTGGCTATTAATAAAAATGGAAAGATAGATGAGTTTGGAGTATGGATGGGATTTGATTGGGTTTGGAACATTCAGCTTAGAAGACCTATCTTTGATTGGGAAATGAAGGTATGACAAGCATTTCAGCAAGTTTTGGATCGGAATAAATTGAAGTTCTATTTGGATGATAGGGTGGTATGGGCTAAGGAAAGTAGTGGAGTATTCTCTACAAGGACATGCTGGAATAGAGTGGAAGGCGAGGAGGGGACAGACATGCTCGGCTTTGATTAGAGACCAAGGATTTCCACTCCCTAAGATGGTTTTTGAATGTGACTCTTTCAATGTAGTAAAATGGATGGGGCACCCGGAACAAATCCCATGGCTCTTCAGACGATTAAATGATCCGATCGTGGTGATATTAAGGTATGCAGGGGGCATCCGTGTACAACATATACTTAGAGAATGCAATCAAGTGGCGGACTCATGGGCGCGTAAAGGTGCAGAGGGTGCGGACAAGGTGGAGGAATGGTGCTAGTGCGGGCTGAGAGAAAGTTCTTTGCTGTAGGTTTGCATGTCTTATTACTTTTTAGTATTGTTGCGGATATGTGGTCACTGATAAGGGTTGTTATGATTGGTTTGGAGTTATAAAACTGATATGTGGTCACTGATAGTAGGGGGATGAATCTGATATGTGGATGCTATGGTGTAAGCGGTTCTTTGTAGTGTCTGTGGTTGCAGTTTCTTTTTTTATTCTGGTTGCAACATGTAATTGTGAGGGTCTGTGATTGTAGTATTCTGGGGAATCAGGCTTCGTGACTTTGTACTCCTTTGTAGTAAATGGAATAAAAAACCTTTCCCTCAAAAAAAAACACATCATATAATCTCTAAAAAAATACTAATGTAAAAAATAATTAGTTAGCACTAATAAACATATATGCTTAAAATATTGAGTATGTTTACATATTATTTTATATATCAAAAAAATTTATCATTTATTTTATATAACGGAGCAATTTAGATTTTTGAAAAAAAAAATGACTGATTTGGCAAAACATATGTAACTAGGGCATAAATAATGGTGGCGGACCGATTGAGACGACGAAATTAGTATATATAGCGGACTAATTGGGCCAAAAAATTAATATAAGAGCAATTTGACTTTTTTATAAAGAAAAAGTACTATTTTACTTTGTTCCTGTGTTTTAATGTCACAAGAATTGCCGGAGAATCTAGAAACAAATTAAACTCAAGTAAAAACAATTCATGTTCCACAGTGTACAAGAGCATTTCAATGATCCCGTCATTCATCATTTTATTACTATCAGAAAAAGATTTACTGTATTAGTTTTGGATTGATGTTTCATATTAATACCTCCTCAAATGCCCAATCATCAACTTGGTTATTTTTATATCCACTTTTTGGAGACCATATCAGAACCGAAATAGTACTAAATTAAAACTATTATGGACAAATTGATAATAGTCGATTCTATTACAAATGTTATCAAATGTTTTATCTTATAATGTGAAGTACATGTTTTTCACATCCTCTAAACTCAATTTACCACCAACCCCACTTTGTCAACATTTTGAATCAAAGAAATTAACTATCTATATAATGCTTAATTAATAACATGTTCATCATTTTAATATTATTTTTCTTAATTTGATTTTCATGAATAATTGCACTTACTAATTGTTGGCCAACGAACAAATCAATGCAGCATTGAGGTAAATATGATTTTGAATTTTCAATTCAATAATTATTGTTAACATTTTTAATTTTATTTTCATCAATTTATAGAAAATTACATTTTAATTTCAGGATCTGGAAGAAAAAGTTGATAAGCTGAATAGGAAACAACGCGAGGCGCAAGAAAAAATGAGGTATAAGATTTAGATTTCTTTTACATTTCTATATATGCTAAGCTCCTTCAATTTTTATTCGGAGTTTATAATAAACAATCATTAGTATTGAACTTTTGAAACTTTTAATTTTATTTTACAGGTTTTATGAGCCTAATGTGGAGAAGATAAGTTTTGTGCTGGAGGCTGGAGTCTATCAGCAATTCCTTACCAGCGCCATTCACCGTGTACAGCTAGCTAAGGTTGTTTTTTTAGGCAAAAGAACTAGCTTTCATAGTTATCAAACTTTTTAAAAGGATCAAATGTTGATACTTCCATCAAAATCATTCTAATGCATGAATTTTTGTAGGCTAAATTCCTTGGCCAGCAGCTTGTTCGAAACAATGCAAACATTGAGGGCAATGGATTGACCTCGGCCCCTATGGAGGATCCAAATCCAGTGTTGGATCAGTCAGTTCCGAGTCTTCCCAAATGGGTATATTCTTTTTTCACTTCTGAAAATTGTGCTTTGTTTAGGGTTGTTGATTTATCTGTAATGGTTGTTGAAACTTATATATATAGTGATTACTGACTACTAGTGTACTATATTCATTTTGTTGCAGAATGAACACAATTAGGTAAGAAGAGCTTTCTTGCAGAATGAACACAATTAGGGAAGAAGGGCAAACTGGGGGAAGCTTCTCTGGAGGACATCACCTTAGCCTGGGTTCCTCAAGACACAAAACTGGACCAATGATATCCCCCGTTTCAACAATTTCTGATTCTCCATGCCTAGAATAATTCCCCCTCAAAAACCACATATATACCTAACCTTGAATAAAAATATTTACAGATTGTTTGTCGTAATCATACATTATTCTGGTTTCTTACCGATTAGCTTGTGTTTGGGTATGTCACAAGCATATATAAGCAGTACTCCATCAAAACACAAGCATATATAAGCAGTACTCCGTCAACACTATATACATCGAACCATCTATATATGTGTGGCATTATTATATCAATATATATTGTTCTGTTCTGAATCGATCAGAAGTTTTGTTCCTCAATGTAATCTTGAACAATTGGCGCCTTTGTCATATTTGTATGCAGCAATGTGCTCATCAACACACGTAGAACAAGTATTCTTGTCCTTCTTCTTGATCCATCTTGGAGGCCTCTTCAGTTTCAATTTCCTCTTTGTTTATATACGCAATACTTTTGTAGATGTCCAACCTTTTACACTTAAAAGATCCTGGTTTCCCTTTGTGCCAACAATCTTTCTCCTTGTTGTCGTAGCTTTGACAATTACTGCATGGAATTCTTCGGTTGAAGGATGAAGTTTAGACCACAAGAGCTCCTTCAACTATGTTTCCACTTTCTTCTTCTCTCATAAAGCGTCTTTGATCCCAACAACCTGAAGATCATTGACGAGTACTGCAAAAGTTATCTTCAAAATGTCCTTAGAATCTTCAAGTCATGAAATTTTTGATCCATACCTTTCTGGAAGAGATACCAGCAGGTTTTCAACAACGCGTTCGTTAGAAAATTTCTCAAATAGCCTAATGAATATGCTTACATAGCTGTTAATGCTTTCAGATTCTTTCATCCTTAACATCAATTCTCTTTTGAGATTTACGAGTCGCATCCTTTTTGTTTGCTCGTAGCCTTCAAATTTTTCTTTGATCTTGTCCCAACAATCTTCTCCTCGTTGCCATACCTTTGACAGTTACTGCGTGGAATTCTTGGTTGAAGGATGACGTTTTGACCACAAGAGCTCTTTGGTGTCTTCCCCTAATGGGTATATTCTTTTTTCACTTCTAAAAGTTGTGCTTTGATTAGGGTTGTTGAATTTGTGTAACGGTTGTTGAAACATATATATCTACTTTCTTTGTTGCAGAATAAACAAAATGAGGGAAGATGAGCAAACTGGAGGACAGCACCTTAGCCTGAGTTTCCTCCAGACACAAAACCGGACCAATGATATCCCCCATTTCAACAATTTCTGATTCTCCATACCTGGAATAATTGGATGCACCATCTTTTGCCTGTGGAAAATGTTGTCCTTGAAGGTAACACGCACATTAGCTTCCATAGCATACCCACATTCAAATGCCTTCTCCGTTGCACGATTAAACAATATGACTAAATTCATTGCCAAAAGTTCCTCAAATTGACGGACAATTGATGTGTCCGAATCATCATGTTGGTTTCCTTCATTCTTTGCTTTTTTTCTCGGTCTCTTTAGTATTATCTCGCTTTCAGTTAAGCTCTTTTAAGGCATCCGAGACATTTCCCGAAAACCCTGATACATAGAAAATTAATTTAACAAATAAATGTCTCATCATTTGTCGAATTCCTTTCTCATCAATCAAAATAATGGATCAACTTTCACCCTTATTGTTGCGGCAATTGCCATTGTTAGTCACTCTATTACTCTTTAGCAGATATTCCTTTTGGCGTGAGTTTCAAACTGGAATGGTTCCTAAACCAATGGGAAAGGAAATACAAAAGTTAGAATTTTTATAACATAATAATAAAGATTATAAAAACAAAATATAGAAAATACATATAACAAAATTAACATGTATTACAATGAACAATGCGACAATAGAAACATAAGCATTGAATAAATTACAATGAACAAGGATTTCATACCTTAAGACATCAACACAAAACATCATTGTTGGCCGACGACTGAAGTAACCAAATAATCGAGAGAAAGCATCCAAATAATCGAGAGAAAGCATTGAAGATAAATTATCAAAGCTATATTATATTTACAATTACACCTTAGCGTGAGAAAAGTATGGGAGTAAGGTATGGTATATATAGGCAATATAAGGCTTTAATTTCATCATCACGCACGTCTTAGCTATGTTTCTGGCATTGATTGCACATGACTCATAGTTTGACAGCGTGGCATTTTCACTTTGGTATTAAAAAAATATGAATTGACGCAAGGCGTGAAGGTATCAACCCACACGTGACTCGTAACTTGGCTATATATATTTTTATTATATCAGCATTAATAAATACTGAGTGATGAAAGGCATGAAGGTGTCAACCTACACGTGACTCGTAATGTAGCGATATAGTTTTAATATGTCAGCATTAGTGAATACTAAATGACGAAAGGCGTGAAGGTATCAACCAACATGTGATACTTGCATTGGGAATTATTCAAGATTAAAACAAATATTATGAATTTATTGAGCATTAAATAAAGTTTTAAAAGTGAATAGGTAAAAATATCTTCACTAATATATCGCACACACATTAAGTAACATAGGGGAATCACGTGTATAATTCCCTTCACTTTGAAAAACACGTGACATCATCAGTATGTGTCCCACTTTGGTTGTACATGATTCAAAATTTGGCGACGTCTAAAATTTGCTTTGATGTTAAGAAATATGAATGGACAAAAGATATGAAAGGAGGGATGCATGACAATGATTCAAGAGTGAGTATGAGTCCAAAAATTGGATGGGAGTAAATCATATATCCTCTATACATGGACCAGCCTAGGTTGGGTCGAATTTGAGTTAAAGATTAAAATCACGTCAAAGAGAGTTGTGCTTCAAACCTAGTGAAAGGTTTATAATAATAATTAGATTAATAATAATGATAATAAGAATAATAATATTGTGTATGTAAAGCCAAGACAATAATTATAAAATTTTATAATTGACATAGCCACTAAATGCCACTCACACCATACATAACATAGCCAATTAAAAATAAGTGCAAACAGGCCGGTGCCAAGCATAGACAAGAAGTGTCATTGCCCATGACCCATTTTAGAATATGACCCCCCCCCCCCCCCCCCCAATTTTTTTTCTAAATAATCTTTTATTTTGTTTATTATAATATATCATTTATATGATTTTGTCTTCCAAGAAATCTACTCTTTTCCTTCAAGAAGTCGCCTTCTTGATCAATAAAATTTTCTAAATAAATCTTTTATTTTGTTTATTATAATATCATTTATATGATTTTGTCTTCCAAGAAATCTACTCTCTTCCTTCAAGAAGTCGCCTTGTTGATCAATAAAAGTCCGTCATTTTTTTTTCTTCTTTAATTAGACAATAATTATGGTTTTCTTTTCTAATTTTTTCCCAAACCCAACATCTCATTCAATTTGGCAACTCTAGGAGATAAGGATCGGATTTGGTCGACTGATCAAGTTCCCTGAACGTTGGGTTTCGATTCCCTACCCAGCCCTATGTCTCTCCCATTTGTCCTTTGTAGCAAAGAGATTATGCTAATCAACAATGTATATAGAGAGTTTCATTAAAAAATTTCTTATTTCGTATGTATAATCTACTTTTTTTTTGGAATAATTTACGACAAGAAAAATTACGTTTACCGACCGGCATTTGCGGTCGGTGACACCGGGATGCAGGTCGTTTCGGGGCTTACCGACCGCATCACCGACCGCATTTTGTGGTCGGTAATATGCTGGTAGGTATTTTTCCCCCGACCAAAAAATTTTACCGTCGGGACCTTGCCGATCGTACGGTGGTCGGTAAATTTCCCGACCGCAAATGCAGTCGTACTATTTGGTCCCAAAAGGTCCCGGAGAAATTTTTCGACCGAATTACCGACCGCAATTTGCGGTCGGTAATTCTATTTAATGAAAAGAAAAATGTGCTCAGGAGGGCTCGAACCGCCCACCTCAACATCACCATTCTCAACCCTAACCATCTTTGCCAACCCTTTACATCACCATTCTCACCTGCACGCGTGCCACCCGGATGCGCAAGCTTTCATGTCACCATATGTAACTAAAAATGCATAAATTAATAACCAAAAAATAAAATATAAAATGATATTAATTAAATAAATATAAAATAATTCATTAATTAAATAAAAAATATAAAATTGAATTAAATGTGTAAAATAATTAAATCAGCAAAATTATACTTATATCTATCTATAATTAAAAAACATTTTAATATTTATTTTTTCTTTATATTATTTAATAATTAAATAAATTATAAATAAATAAATAATTAAAAATGGCTCAAATAAATAAATTATTAAATTTTAAAAATGGAAAAAAGGCCAATATAGTCCTTTTTTTACAAAAAAGCCAAATCAGTCATTTTTTATTTTTTTTGCCCAATTGGTCCGCTAACATATACTAATTACGTCCCAATCGGTCATTCACCCAATAATTATGCCCTAATTATATATTTTTGAACAAATCAGACTTTTTTTTCAAAAATCTAAATTGGTTCGATATTAATTTTTGCCTCCTTTCATGAAGTCCAATGCAAATTTCAAACCACTAATAACTCGAATTCGATATAAGTAAAAATTCTGAAATTTCAATATTTATAAAGTAAACGACGAGACGAATCTAACAAGATCCTACTTGGCTAATTTTAATTTGTATATCTATGTTTAAACTTTAAGTTAAAACAAGTGCGTGAATAGTAGCAAATTAGACAATGTAGTTATTAAAAAAAATGGAGGGAGTATATCGTAATTAGTCTTCATTTTATGGGGAACACCAAAAACCATCGAACTCTAAAAGAAGATCCATCCCGGTAGCTGATGACTAGAACTTTGATGGTCTCCAGCGAAGGTACTGTGCAATTCGATGCGAGAATGGGCTTCCAACAGATGAGGGAATTACTTGACCTACGTTTTCCAAAAACATCATTTTGTGCGACTCCCTCCTATATGCGAAGCCCATTCTCGCATCGGATTGTACAGTACCTTCACTAGGTGTCATCAGAGTTCTGGTCAGCAGGTACCGTGGTAGATATTTGAAGCTTTTGAGGCGTAACCTCGGTCAGTGCCCCCCGACAGCCTTTACACTATAGTCTATATAGGGCTGTTAAAAAGCTTGCCTAGTTTCTCCTACCGAAAGCGCACGGTATCAAGCTGCAATATTTATTTTAATTGTCGGGATCGTTCAAAAGAGAGTTACACGATAGAAGTGTTTTAATAGAATTATTAGCTTCAGAATCTGTCTCTACCCTTGGTTTGAGAATGTTGAAATGATTATTACTAAGAATACTACTGAAATGTAAATGCTTAAAGCTATAAATGCCGTAAAGAAAGCAATTAAAATGGTGTAGAACATTATGATCTTATTCATGTGTTTAAGGTGTTACAGACCAAATCAAATGAAATAGGCATATGGTGAGATTATCATACTTCATTGGATAAAACATAATGAAGGTTCATTGAGATAGAAAAATCCTTTACACAATTCAATCAATTCTTCATGTCTTTAATCACTTCCCAAGACAGGTACTTATGATTCAGTGTCATGACGTTCTAAGCTCTGAAATCATGGAATACTGTCATCACAGAATGATCTGTCAGACTCCTTCTGTGATAATAGCTTTCAGAACTGTCACTTAATCTTTTTCTTTCAGACTAAGATTAAGCCTTTGACAACTTGAGGTCACTTCTAAATCTTACCATATTCGTCTGAACTTGAAGTTGTTCTTTTTATTACTCTGATTAAACTGATCTCATGATCCTGTATTGGATGTCCTCTACAACAAATGAAAAAGCTAATATTTAAATCTACCATCCAATGTTTCATAAGATTTATCTCTTCAGAGTAATTCCTGCAAGTATTCATAAGGAATAATAGTCTTGTAAGTATATCAAGATGAAATTGCTATTCAACTTCCTTGACTTATCCAGACTACTCAGATTTGTATAACTGATTTAGCTCAAGAAATCTCTGTAAACAGCTCCAAATATTCATGATTTGACTCAGGATTAGTAGACTGTAGTAGAAATATTTAATCTCCTACTCATAGCTAATACTATGAACCCCGGAAATTAATCTTCCTGATACTCTACTAATTTTTAGGACAAAAGATGGTTCTTGAAACATCTTTCCCTTTTAAACGATAGGTACTAAATGCCCAACTGAAGAACAAGTTTGTTCTTTATCAGTCCTGAGTAGATAATGATTGAGTAAACCTATATCATCATCTCTCTCAGCGTACCAGTGTAAACTAGTAATACGTGTTGCACATATGAATTGTAATTTTTGTAATCATGAAGTAAGATTACTCATCATATACTGGGAAATATCCCAAAATATTATATGTATATGTAGTATTATATGTATAAAGAGACGTTGAGGGTTCTGAATCCTCTTAATCAAAATGCAAAGGGTGCTTCCAAAATATACGTTGGAAACTAGACAGAATTAGGAAATAACTTTCCCAAGAAAGAGAATTTGAGAAATAACTCTGCAAAATAAGTGTCCAAAATAGCCCGCAGTAACTATTTTGGGTTTCAAACTATGAACATTCCAATTTTCCGCGCGCTATGTCTGTAAAGCGTGGAGGGAGCTAATATTCAAAGAATGTTCTCCAGATTTTGTTTATACAAAGAATTAAATGCCTCGCGATAGTTTCTGTAAGAATGCGGCGAGGTACTCAATTCCTACTTATAGGTACTGGTTATATACATATAGGGAGTAAAAACAAATGATTAATATCCTATAAGATGGATATCACGTCTATTGCTGTTATAGATTGATTCTCTCGCTTTGTCAGATTGACATCGCGTGAGTATCTGAATGGCCTTCGTCATAATAGATCTATCTGGATATTTCCTCGCATCATCTTTTAGGATGAAGCGAGGGAATATCCTTATTCGAAGTAAATGATCAGAATTAATAACTGTCATAACTACCTTCTGGAATTTCAGTTTAGAAAATTATGAACATAGAATCTTTTGCATCCAAGTTCATGAACTCAAAATTATTGATTCTCAAAGATTATCAAGCGATGATTAACACTGCATGGGTCTCCAGGAACCTTTTAGAGTTCTGAACATTAAACCTTATGATTCTCCTCTATAAACATAACGTTGACAGGAAATCGAGTAAATTCATAATTCTGCCAGATCATACCTAACTCGGTTAAAACATCCAAATTTCTTACGTAATTGGAACGAACAAATTGCGCATTAAAGATGTGGAAGAGTTATGATCTTCGAAAGTCGAATTCAAGATAAGATGCAAAATTCAGATTAAATGATGCAATTGAGGTTTATACTCTGCTGAAACAGAATTATGAAATGGAAATAGAAACCAGAAAGATAAGGAATTCACAATCTGATAACCGATCATTCTTCTTGTATCTCAAGTAACAAAGAATTAAAAACGAATACACCTGGAAATCTGATTGCTATCAGAATAATGCAAAGATGAGCGAGCGAGTCGGAGTTTAGATGATGATCGTCATGGTGGATGAACAAGCGATCCGAAAGCAACTCTCCTCCCAGGGTATCCTCTAGCTAATCTAACAACTAATCTTAAAGAAATCTACTACGAAATTGAATTACAGATCTACGAAAACAAATTACAAATCTGAAGAACATGAAAGTAAATTGCAGAGAAAATTAAATCCTAACCTACCTACTAAATTCTAAAAAGTGGACTGGAGAGTAAAGTCGAGCTATTCTCTTCAATCTCCCGCCTGCTGAGCTGATTCCCCAAGGGTCTTATTTATAGATGGGTGTTGTAACTGCTTCTGCCTTGGATGGTAACCGCTCGCATCAGAATAGCTCTCCTCTCGCTTTGTCCAGTTCCTTCAAAGCGAGAGTAGAAATATAATCATCTTTCTTGATGAGGCGAGGTCTCACAGTTTCTCCAAAGAACTCTGCTTCTCGCCATAACGGATAAAACTTCTGTCTTGCACAGACTTCCTTTCCTCGCGATGTCAATCATCATCGCGTGGACTTCAGCATCCGCACATTTTCCTTAAATCTCTTTCTGACTTAGGAAACAAGTCCTCGCATCATTCCTTTTCTTTCCTCGCTATGTCCTTTCCACTTCCTGCTGCTTTCCAGCTTAACTTCCTTCTGCATGACAAAGCGTGGATCAGTTCAATAGAAACACTGCGTGTGAGACTTACAACGAAAACTCAGAATTTCAAGCCATTTTTCATGTATTTTCCAACTTCTTTGCAGTCTTAATTCTTCTTTCATCTTTCCTAATCCTTTATGATCATTCATCAAAAATCAATGGAATTAAGAGCAAAAGATCATCATTAAGACACTAAATTGGACGCAAATGACAGTCACAAAAGGCTGTCATCACCATCCTCACATTTAGAAACACTTGTCCTCAAGTGGTAAGAAACTTGTAAAGTTTCAAAGAATAAGTCCAATTAGTGGCTTCTGGGATTAAGATGTTCATGTAAGACTCCACTGGATCACTACCTTCTCTTTTCCAACTATCCCAAACTCAACTCTTTCAACTGATTGATGCTTCATACCTGACTTCGAATTCACCAGATTTCATGGAAACATTAACAGAAGTGATTTGCATTTGTGTGAATTATTGTTCTGCTCCTTAGTTAGTCAGATTTCTCTTCTCACGCTCAATCCTGTCCAACTCATGTGCATATCTTATATTATGAAGTACACTCTCTTCTTCTTTTTTTTTGTATATCAAGGGGTGGCCTTCCGTGGCTTTCAATAGCTCGGTTTCACATTATTAGGAGGAGTCGCATGACCTGACATTGCAGATGAAACTTCAACTCCCCTGCCCTTGATTCTGCTTTTTTTAAAGTTCTTCAACTTATAAATCAGAGGGGCAGCTGTGCCAGCTACTTATATCCACATTATTTTACCACGTCTGTTTCTAAAATTTCCCTTGCTCCCTTTTTCTCTCTCTTTTTTTTTTTTCACTCAATATGCACACTCATCTTCCAAGAGAGACTAGATTAGATCAATCCTCTTAACCTTGTGCAGTTATTGTTTATAGTATGCAAATCACTAAGGTTAATATCATCACAAAACCTTCGAATTACTTATCTAGTAATGACATCAATCGATCTCAGAGCTTACAGCTAAGAACAGTTTTCAAGAGCGGCTCATGCTTGCAGTGAAAATCTATAAAGTAGATGTCTCCTCAGGAACCACTTTTTAAACTCATCTTCTATTCCTTTATCAGTTTATTAACTTCCCTGAGTTTATTATTACTATCATTATTTTTTTAGCTTGAAATTCAATACTATGACACAACTTCCTATTAAATCTATCCTAAGTTATATCAGAACTAATGGAAACAGGAAAGAAATAAAGAAAAAGAGACTATAATTAAAAAGAAGAAGAAGGTTTCAGAGAACTCCCCTGTGATCTCAGGATGGTCCTGCATCATTGTCTGGATCTTTAGGTGGTATGGATGGAGATTTCTTTAGATCCGAGACTAGGTTGGCAAGAATGTCTACCAATCTCGTGCTGTTATACTGCTCCTGTCTCCTCAGTTCCATATCCCTTTCTCGTTCCTGTCTTCTCTCTTCAAGTTCTTCTCTTCTCAGCCTTTCAAATCTTTCCATTTCTTCCCTCCTCATTCTTTCCTGTCTATCCCATTCTTCCTTCCTTATCTTCTCTTGCCTCTCCATCTCTTCTTTCCTGAGTTTCTCCTCAGTTTGAATCCTGACATGTTCAAGTTCAATCCTCTTCTGCTCCATTTCTCTCTGAACATGCTTGTCTTCTGACATAGTTTTCACTAGCATCTCCATGGACTGTGCAAAACTTTGGATTGAAGTACTCATATTCTGAGATTCATCCACAGATACTGTGTTCCTCATTGGCTGTCTCACAGGTTGAGATGGTGCAGAAGTGTTCTCAAACTCGTCATCTTCTGGAATAGGATTCAATGCAGGAGATGGAGTTACAGTCTTTGTCCTTTTTGTTGAGGTTTTTGACTGATATGATCTTGATTTTGAAGGAAGATAGACCCTTTTTGTCTTAGGAGATGGCATCTTTGATCCTGATCCTTCAGAAGTTTGTTCCTCTAAGTCTGGCATTTGGTAAGTCAACTCTCCCCTTAAAGTGTCTTCTGGTAATGGAATAGGAGGATCTATCTTTATGATCTCTGATAAAAATGGTGTGATTGAGACTCCTTGTTTCTCACAAAGTCTTCTGATCAAATTCGGATAAGCCAATGCTGCATCTTCTCCAACTCTTGACTTAATAACATTGAGAACATGGTGTGCAGCACTGCATTTTCTTCATGACCATAACAATGCAAATCCCTCGAAAGTTCCGGCTGAGGGTCCTTGAAAATTTGTAGTAGGTCTGAGCTTTGAGTAGTAGAAATCAAGTGTAGGCAAGTACTCAGGCTTCAAATTCTTCAATGGAATCTTATTCTGCTCAGTTCCTCTGTGTGTTGAACAGAACCCCAATGCCATTTTTCTAGCATTAACAAGTTTATTTCCTTGAGTTTTCTTCCTCAGTAGGACTTCGGATTTGACTTCTGGCTGTTCTAACAAAGGTGCCTGAATCAGATCATTCAGAGTTTCTACAGTGACTTGCACTGTTTTCCCTCTAATCCATGTTGTTTCTGCCTCAACATCAAAGTTAGCATAGAACTCCCTGGTCAGTTCCACATAACCACATTTGTTATTGTGTCTCATGAAAATGTCCCATTCATTGATCCTCCTCCAGTAGCTGATACACTTGTGATCCAGCCACTTAGGATGAAATCCTTTGTCCGGAACAATCATTTTGGACATTCCCAAGTAATTCTCCAATGCTTCCTTTCTTCCATTAAACTTGACCTTGATTTCTTCTTCTGTAAATTCAGTCCTCTTTTCAATGCTGTCAGGGATTGATAACCTCACCTTTGGACTATTCTTTCCCCAATAACTCGCAGGTAGCAATTCTGGGACATCTTTTCCGGGGGATGATCCTTTAGATGTATCTGATTCATTCCCCTCAGATTCTTGTGCTCCTTCCTGCTCATCCCCAGCATTCTCGTTTTCTTGTTCTTCTGTTTGGCCTCCTTCTTGAGCGGGTTCCACATTTTCATCATGAGCTTGTTCTGAGTTTTGCTCATGGTCAGGTTCCGGATGTTCTTCTTGAACTCTATCAGTGTCATCATGTTGTGAATTGCCTATACCTGAATCATAAATCAATGATGTGCTGGTATCTACCTTCTCAGTAACTTCAAGGCTATGCTGATTTAAGATCTCTGTGGGATCTTCCTGTACAGGTTCGTTTAGTAGAAGAGGAATAGTAGTAGGTTCTGAATCTAGAAATCCTTGGACTCCAAAGTACTCCTCTACTCTCTTCTTCTGTTCTGCGGCCCATTCAGGATCATTCATCCTTACAATTGCTCTCTGAACTACTTCATCCCTGACTTGAGGTGGGAGGAGCCATTGATTCATTTGATTTTCAGCATTCGTCTGTGTTCTGAGACATTGGCTGAAAGTGTCTTCCATAAGATATTTTCTCTGCTGAGCTTCTTGAGTTTCATTTCTCTGCACTTCTTCTTCATAAGCTTGAATTGCTAATGGAGATGGTTCCATTACTTGGTCAGGATTTATTTGTTGTTGGATTTCCTCTAACTCTGACTCAAGTTTAGCTGCATATTCACTTGCTTGTTCTGCTGAGGTGCGTGCATTCCCTCCTTCTCTAGCCAATTTTCTAAACTTTTTAATCAGTCCTTCCAGAGAGTAAGTCATGTTCCCAACTGTAGTTCCATGCAAGTTCATATCTTCAAAAGTTTGTAAATCTTCCAGTGTCTGTTCCTGAAATATGTCTGCCACTGATTCCTCAATTTGATTTACAAATTCTTGCTCATCTGCAGCTTGTTCTGGTGGTATATCTTGCTCAGTATTTTCTCCTGAAAACCCTTGTAAATCAATCTGACTCTGAATAAGATCCCTGTCGACCTGAGCTTGTTGATCTTCATCTTGCCCTTCTCTATCATCTTTTTCAGTAATCTGAACCAGTTGGAGATCAGTGCTCGGTCTAGTCGATCCTTGTTCATCAGGTTGATGTTCTTCAATGCATGCTCTCCAGCCCTCTGGATCTATATCCCCCACTTCCAAATTAGTGTAAGAAGTGAGCTCCAACCTCTCTGTGTAGGGAACTATCCCTAGAGTTGGTTCAACTTTTTCTTCTTCAGAGCTGGTGTCAGGTGCTACATACTTGGGCTTTCTAGCCTTCATCTTTATCCTGAACTTTTTAACTGGCTTTTCAGGTTCTTTTTCTTGTTGCTTTTCTTTCTCAGGAATGATTCCCAATTGTTCTGCATTCTCGAGAGAAGATCCTTGCTGCTTAAATTCTTCAGGGTTGGTTTCCTTCTGCTCAGAAGGTAACCTTCCTCTCCTTTTGTAGGTAACAACTTCTTTCTTTTCTTGAGCTGATTGTAGGATCTCAACATCTTCATCCATCAAATCTTTTGTCAGATCCAGGATTTCTTTAGTTGCTATCTCATCTTTATTTTTCCTCTTCTTCAGAATTCGGCTAGTTTCCTCAGGCCTGCCTGCCTCCACCTTCTTCCCAGTCCTTTTCTTAGCTACAGGTACTTCATCTGAAGTGCTTGAACTGAGATTGTGTGACTTCCTCTTTTTGGAGGATACTTTCTTTTTACCTTTCTTGTCTTGAGTTCTCATGAGTTCCTCCCATTCTCGATCTGCCTTTCGTCTGTTTGCATAATAGCAATCCATACTCTCTTGCAGAATCGGATGGATTTCATCATCTCCCTCGTTCTTTTCTCCCAAAATAGTTGTAACCTCATCAACTACTCTCATCTTCTCAATTCTTTGCTCATCATCTGTGCTGTCTTCATCTGAATCGTGCTTCTTAATATAGAAATTCTTGCCTAATCCCTTCAGCATGATATTCATTCCCTTTCTATTCAGATATTTCTCATTCCATTCATCCCAATCATCAATAATTACCTGCTGAATTCTTCCTTGTGTTTGATCAGTGTAAGGTCTGTGCTCCTTATATGCATTTTCTCTGCACATAGCATCATACCTGACATACTTCTCTATGAATTCTTTCTTCCTCTCCTGGACATATCCATGAACTTCCTGCTGGAGAGTTAGAGGTAATCTCTTCATGATCTTATTAGGTCTGTCTGTAATGAGTAGATCTGCATCTGCTGGTGTTATTGATGGAGCTGAAACTTTTCTGAAATTCGCTATGGGTTCCAGTCCTTCATTAACAACAGATTCTCTGAAAATATTCCTTACTATGTTTTGTGGTGTCTGTTTTGCATCTGATCTCTGCTTTCTGTTTTTGCCTGATCTCTCAGCTTCTCTCTTCTCTGCATCCTTAATCCATGCTTGCTGTTCTGGCATCAATTCAGCAAACTTCTCCAAAGGAAATTCCTCATTAGGTTTCCTTACCAACCCTGGTTTAAGAATACTTCTCTTCAGATCATCCCCTTTTGACCATTTATTCATATACCTGATCCAGCCATTTCTGGCTTCTTGAATAATTCTAAGAACATCTTTCCATACCATCTGACCCTGTTTAGCTCTCTTGAAATAAGGCTCGAGATCATGCCTTAAATTGATGCGAGCATCAATAATCCTGTCTAAGGCCAGATTTGTTAAGAAATTCTGTTCAATGGGTCCCTTCTTGTTCAGGAATGTTGGAGGCATGTATGCAGGGAGTGCCTGCTGAGCATCATAGACTCTAGCATTCCGGATTTCGTTAAGTTTGCAGCAGTATTTGGTGAGTCGCTTAACATATTTTGGTAGTGGTTGGGGATCAAAGTAGTCCAGCTCCAGCCCTGTCTGATCTTTCGGATTGATAATTCTGTAGCACTCCTGAGTCCACTCAGCCATGCACTTCCTTTCTCTTTCCAAAATTCTTTCCAGTCTGATTTCATTAGGCCAGTGCCTATCATTGATCAGGATTATCATTTGATCATCCCAAAATCTATTCATCTTATCCCAGAATGCTTCTTCTAAATCAATCCGCAATGATTCCTTTTCCTTTTCTGGTATATGTTGAAGCATAAATGGATTGATGTAAAATTCTGGAGGTGAAATTTGCATTGCTGTCCATCCACCACTCCTCCGAATGGTTTCTACCATCTTGACCGTTCTCGTTTTTGCCCAGAATGATTTATCTTTCTTGTCCGATTCCATATTTCGAGCTTGAAGTTCTTCAAAGGTCATCTTATGAATCCTTAAGAAACAAGAACAACTGGTAAATTAGTGTCACCATACTCACATTTAGAGCTTGACTCTAAATGTGCAAATGATAGAAAAGAAACATAATACCAGCCTTTCTTTTTATATTCATCATTCTATTCATGACATCACCATACTCACATTTAGAGATTTGCTCTAAATGTGAAAATTTCAATGCTAACTGAGTCTAATTTAATCAGGAAATAGCAGGAAATTCGAATTCAAAACATCATTAATCAAAAACAAAACATCTAGTTGATCAGAAAATATGGAACTACAAAGCATGGTGTTTCTTATGACATTCAACCTATCAATTACAGATGAGGAGGTGTCTCTGCCTCAATTCCAAGTCTTTGAAACAGATTACAATGCTCAGAAACTAAGCACCTCATACAGTAAATTGACACAACTCCATAAGTATTCCTTGAGGGACCATGATTGTTATCATAATAACTCCTAAGGTCACAGAGTCTCTTCTTGGGTTGTCCTTGAAAAGGTGATATGAATTCCTCATAACTGGATATCCACCCTCTGACTTGAAGTCGAAGATCCTTGAGTCTTCGTCTATTCTTGCACAGAGGAGCAAAGAGCCAAATTCCCTTCTCTTGCTCCTCCCTTTCATCCTTACTTAAGAGCATAAGAGCTTTTACATAGATGGATGGGGGGTGATTATCAGTAATTGCAGGTTTCAAAAGTTCAAACGCTGCTTGTTCATTCTTGTCTTTGACGAACAAACGCAGTGCCTCATGTAACTGGTACATCCAATTTCCTGCATTTTTGCAGGTTTCAAGGAAAATGCTTTGTGTCTCTTCAAAAGTTCCCCATCCCCATGCTGTAAAGTCTTCAAGAGAAGCCCTTTTCAAGACTAAAGGATGATGAGTAGCTTTTTCGAGCTCTTTGCAAACCAGTTTACAATTAAAGACAGTCTCAAGATGGTCAAATGCAAATCTTGATAAAATGTTTCCAAGAATCTCATAGGGAAGATCTGTGATCTGAGTTTCCCCCGATCCAGATTTCTCTAGTGAAGTCCTTGGTTGCTTTGATGAAGTTCCAATTTCATAGCTGAGTAAAGTTAAAAACAAAAGTAGAATTAACAACTAAAGAATGCAATTCATTAATGGAAAAGGGATGTACAGCTTTGAATCATCCACATAATTCTCTGTCCCAAGACAAAAACACAAAGGATACAAGCAAAGAAAATATTAATCTCTTGATTTCTAGATTATTCTAATTCTAGTAGTTCTTCTTCATTCTGATCTTCTTCTGCATTGTTCCATTGCTCCCATTCAAATAATATGCCTAGTTCGCCACTTGCTCTTCTGTACTGCTTGACATAATCAAAAAGTTCACAAGGAATACACTCCATCCTTTCATTAAAAGGTAATTGCTGTCGCTCTTGGATAGAGTGGTTCTTACAAAAACTCCTTTCCTCTTGATCAAGGAATGGGTTTGGGAACTTTTCACCATAAAGGAGCCAGTGGAGAACACTCATTTTTAAGAATAGAAGTTCAAAAGGATCTTGAATTACAGATTTGATCAATTGAATTCCTTCCTCATCTAGCTGCGGATCTTGCTTGGAGAGCAGTAGAAAGGATCTTATGAAAATGGTTGGTTTGTGTTTATCATCTAAACCAGGCTTAAGAATTTCATAAGCTTTTTCCTCATTTTCATCCTCGACAAAAGCTATCAATGCAGGCACAATATTAAACATATAGTTGCCTGCATCCTGGCATCTTTTAATGAATCTGACTTGGTTACTTGGGTAAGCATCTCCCCTCCAAACAGCACAAGTTTCCAAATTAGCTCTCTTTAGAGCTAACGATGACCTGCTTGCTGAGAGAAATTGCTTAGAAGTTTCGGACGCTCTAAAAAGTGCCTTTATGCTTTCCATTCCTAGAGTTGAGGGTTTTCGACATTTCTGAAAAGAAAAGGAGAAAGAACACAGAATTCAAAGTTAAACTCAACATTTATGTGGCAATGAGATTAGATTTTATTATCAAAATCAGGCTACATTACATTGCTCAAAATATCTGATCTAGTGACAGTTTCAAAGTTAAAAATTAGAGAACATGTCACATACATTAATCTCTTTCTCCTTTGTCCAAAAGCTTATTCATTAATGCTGTAATTATCAAAGTTCTCCCCTGCTGCCATCCTAAAGTCAGCTATGGCTCTTTTTGTGTCACAGCAGAGATAGCAGACCTGACCGGCTGTATAGTATGATGACTTATGGAAGGTTTCCTGATCACGAACTTCTACAACACAGAATTCTCTATTTCCCTGCCCTAAGAATGGATTTGGGACATATTCCCATTCTGAAACTAGGGTGAGAAAATTGTATCTAAATTCATAACTGTTTAATCTATCCCTTAAGATTGGACTAATTAAGCGAAATCCAGCTTCTATCTCTTCCTTAGAACTTTTGCTTAGGCAACATAGAGCTTTAAAATATTGGGACATCTTAAAGTTATCTTCTATTCCTTCATCCAGGATTTGAAATGCCTTAGATTCTTTCCCTTGTACAAACAATTCCAAGGCCTTGGGCAAATTCAGAATATGATTCTCAGCCTCTCTACAGGCATCTAGAAAGTTGATTTTACCAGAGGATTCATTGGAAATTCTTTTAAAGGCTAGATCCTGTACATTAAATCTCCGAAGGACAATAGGATGTTCTGAGGCTATTGTGAATGTTGAACAGATTTGTTTGCACTTGAGCAGATCTTCAAAGCTGCTCTGCCCTACTCGTGACAGAATCTCCCCAAGGACATCCAATGGAAGATCAGTCAGGTGTAAAGCAGAGGACTCAGAAGGATGCTCCTCACTGTTATTTAATCGAATTTTAAAGAAGAAGAATCAGTTGAAGTTATACTACAAGTTTTAGAATTAGGGAAGAACGACAGTGGATGAAAAACTTAAACCCTAGTATGAGTAAAGACATTATAATGCAGAATGTAACAACTTAAAACACCTGGAAGAAATGCGATGAAAAATGAACGGAGAGCTTACGGGTTGTTGCTCGCCATTAGGATTGTTCCTGAAGCTGAGTGTTACTGTAGGAGAGTTTCGCAAATAAGGGAAGAAGAAAGACTTAAAAGATGGCGGTTTCTTCTCAAGAGAGAATATGAAAAGATATGAAAATGATTTGAAAAGATAAGAAGGTTATAGGTCTTATATAAAGCAATGGGCTGGCCTAGTTAAAGAATAAAAAATAGGGTACTCAAGTACTCAGAGTGTATTCACTCATTCTAGACCTGCCACATCAGTGAGTCTGGTTATTGATTCAGAATTTGAGTTAATGAATTCAAACAACATAGTAAATTGGATAAAACTGGATTGGTTGAGAACAAAGCGAGGGGTAATCATTGAAAAGGATTAAGACTTCTAAATTTAATATTAAGCCTGATTAAATCTTCTTCACCAGATTCATCTTGATGTCCAACAAAAATCCACCCTTAGCTCATTCATTTACAGATTACCAATTCTTCCATCCCTATTTCCTGATTTCCAGTTTCATCTCTTAATTCATTTTTGAGTTGGGTAAAGGAACTGATCATACAAAATAGAAAATTAGGAGAATTGTAATACATAAAATCCAAATGATCCAAAATACATCAAAATATCCAGAAATTACAATCATATATAATAATATAGAATTTCTAATTCTAACTACCAATTGTCAATCTCCTCATCATCGGAGTCGGTCCACATGAACTCATCAGGAAACACTTCACCACAATACAATCTAAACTGCCTCACCATGTCAAAGAATTGACATGGGATACAGTCTATCCTGATGTGTGGTGGTAGTAAGACTCGAACCTGCAAGGTGTGATCCTTGCAGTAGCTCATCTCTGGTTGCCCTAGGAAAGGATTCGGAAGTTGAGGAATATGAGTGAACCAATGAAAAAGATAGATCTTAATGAAAACCACTTCTAAAACATCAGAAGCTATTGTTTGGACCAACTCTAATCCTTCTTCAATCCACTTATCCTCTTGTTTTGTTAACAGAAGCATCGTTCTGAGCAGAATGGTAGGTTCATGCCCATCATCCAGTCCTGGCTTGAGGATCTCATATGCCTTCTTCTCATCTTTTTCCTCCACAAATGCCCTTAATGCAGGTTCAATATTGAACATGAAGTTCCCTGCATTTTGACACTCCCGAATGAATCTTTTCTGGTTGTCCGGATAAACATCCTCTCTCCACATCATACACGATTCCAAGTCCGCCCTCTTGTATACAAGATGGGTTTTGCTTGCCTGGTAAAATATTGGAGAGACTTCTGCTATCCTGAAGAGCTCTCTAACATTATCCTTTCCGATTCTTGATAAAATATCCCCCAACAACTCAGTGGGTAAATGGGATATTTGAGTTCCAATGCGCTGTGTATTCCTAGCATTTCTGTTTCCAGAAATAATATAATGAGGAACATTGGGGAATAGTTTTATGATGGAACCAGAATACTCGAAATGGGAGTTTCATTCCTAATATGAAGTTTCAAAGTCTCATAAGGATAATGCATCAGTTACAAACTAAAAACTTCAGAAAAGATTCTCTAGATTAATGAGTGTAAAGAAACGGCTCTTAGTTATGAGGAATCTTAAATGATTAATGTTTCGTTTCCTACAACCATTCTCTAAAAAAAATAGAAACATGAACCCTAGGTCTAAAAATGCAATCTGACTACAAATTTTTCAAAATAAAACTAAGAATAAAAGAACGAAAAGATGAACGAGATTGCTTACGGATTGTTCTCGGCCATGATCTTGCTTATGAAAATGGTTGAGAGTGATAAAAAAAGTGTATGGCGATTTCTTCTTGAGTAAGAGAAGAAAATCTGATGAAGATTTTTGAAATGACAAGTGAGAGGAATGACTGCAAGGACAGAGACGCCTATTTTTATCTAAAGACTGCAGGGGTCAAGATAATAAATCTTGTCTCTGCAGGGAGTAATGATTAAGCCTAAAATAACCCTATTTTGAAAATTTTTATTTAAAAGAACAGATAAAAATCTAATGTAAAGGATAAGATCAATCAAGTTGTTTCCTTTTAATAAAAATGAAGCGAGGAGTAAATATATAGCAACACCAAAAGGGGTTAGTATTTAGATACAAATTAGGAGATTACATAATCGATCAGTTTGAATCTGAATCAGTTTCTAATTCTGACTCAGATTCAATTACATGGTCATTAAAATTTTCTCTTAATCTCCTAACTAAACTAGTAACCTCACAACACAAACAATCAATGTTTGTAGCACCATAGTTAAAGTGTGGAGGTTCCCTAACTAAATCCCTACTATGTGGCGCTAAATAATCGCAGTACTCGCGATGTCCCTGTCCCTTGAAGGGATTAGGCTCCTCTTCGCTTTCATTGAATAGCTTGCTGATCTTCGCCTCCATCTTGCGGATGTGATCTTCATCTTTAAAGATTGACCCGAGAAGATACAATCCCTCATCAATTTCCTCAAGGCTCTCCATACTCAAAAGAATGAAAGCCTTGATGAACATTGAGGGATGATGATTGTCATCGACTCCAGGTTTAAGAACTTCAAAGGCGGCTTCCTTGAGCCCTGTATAGCAGAATCTCAAGAGCGCAGGTTCTAGCTTTAGCATGAAATTTCCCGCCTCTCTGCACCTTCGAAGTATTCGGATGTAATGAGAGTCAAGTGTCCTCTCTGCAGTCATCCTTCTTTCCACATTTGCCCTCCTCCATACTATAGGCGCCATAGCTGCTTTGGCGAACTTTTTGCAGGTTGGGGCTAACCTGGCTACATCCTTCATCTCTTCCCTTCCCAACCTTGAGAGAATATCTCCCAAGATTTCTTCAGGAATGTCTAGAATGGATGTTCTAGCATTTGGAGCTGGTGCGGCCATTCTATCTTTTGAATATGGTTTTAGGATAATTTCTCAGAATGGAAATGTTTGAGATGAAAGAATAGGAGGATTCAACTAGATTTTATAGCAGAAAAACTAATTTCTGCCATAATTACTGGCGATTGAAACGACGTGATGGTTAGTGTACGAGAAGAAGAAGAGTCTGAAGAGGGTATTTTTGGTCTTTGAGAAGTTTGAAAATCTATCCGTTCAAAATTCCCAGACCCTCGCTTTGTCGATTGTCATTGCGTGGGTATAAAAATGCTTTTCTCGCTTTGTTAATTACAAAGCGAGAAAACATTCTTGTACAATTCCCAGAGTAAAATAGTCTCGCTTTGTTTTTCAACAAAGCGTAGACACCAAACTCTTATTCCTTAACAGATTCTGACAAAATAAAAGAGTTTGAACTGATCAACTCGCATCATAACTTTTACAAAGCGTGAGTAAGAGTAACTATTTTAACTCACGCTTTGACAAAATTACAGAAGCGTGGCCTCAGAATCCATTCATACTTCATTTTCCAAACACTTAATACTCAAAAACCTGTTTGAAGATTCATGTCTCTTCCTTCTTCATTCCATCACAGCTTCATTTCTCGAATTCCTGAAAATAAAGAATAAAAGAATTAGAGATGAAAAATAAGTCTAAAGAAAAAGGGAATACTACTCAGTTAACCTGGGTAGTATCCACCCCCCCTTTTTTTTTTTTTTTTTTGCAGAAAACAGAAAACTAAGGATTATCCAAATATTCAGTTTGGATATTTAGATCTTGTTGACCAATATATTCCTTCAGCCTGTGTCCATTCACAGTCTTTTCTCCTTCATTGAGCATAATTGTCACTGATCCATTGTTATGAACAGCTACAACAGGAAATGGTCCTGTCCACCTTGATCTGAGCTTACCTGGGAATAATTTCAAACGAGAATTATAAAGCAAAACCAATTGACCAACAGAAAATTCTTTATGTTTAATTTTTGAATCATGAATTTTCTTAGTTCGATCTTTATAAATCTTGCTGCTCTCATATGCTTCCAGTCTCATCTCTTCTAGTTTAGACAGATCAAACTTCCTCTTATCTTGTCCTGACTGAAAATCCATGTTGAGCATTTTAATGGCCCAATATGCTCTATGTTCTAACTCAACTGGAAGATGACATGCTTTTCCAAAAACTAATCTGTAGGGAGACATTCCTATAGGAGTTTTAAAAGCAGTTCTGTAAGCCCATAAAGCATCATCTAACTTCTTTGACCAGTCTTTTCTTGTGATGTTCACAGAAGCTTGTAGAATGTGCTTGATTTCCTTATTAGATACCTCCACCTGTCCACTTGTCTGAGGATGATATGGTGATCCAACTTTGTGATGAACGCCATACTGCTTTAGTAATTTCTCAAAGAGCTTATTCACAAAGTGAGATCCTCCATCAGATATAATGGCACGAGGGGCTCCAAACCTGGTAAAAATATTCTTCTGTAGAAATTTAGTAACTTGTTTAGCTTCATTATTGGGCAAGGCTACTGCTTCTACCCACTTTGAAACATAATCAACAGCTACTAGAATATAATGATTACCAAAAGACGGGGGAAATGGTCCCATAAAATCAATTCCCCAGACATCAAATATCTCTACTTCTAAAATCCCTTTTTGAGGCATTTCTTCTCTCATTGAAATGTTTCCCAGTCTTTGACATCTATCACACATCTTTATAAGTTTCTGGGAATCCAAAAAGATAGTTGGCCAGTAAAACCCACAATCTAGAACTTTTCTAGCAGTCCTAGCAGGACCATGATGTCCTCCCAAAGGGTTCTCATGACACTTCCTGACAATTTGGAAACCTTCTTTTTCATGAACACAGCGCCTAATAACCTGGTCTGAACAAAACTTGAATAAAAAGGGGTCATCCCAATAGTATTTCTGAATTTCTCTGAAAAACCTTGACTTCTGATGAGAGTCTTTAAATTTTGGGACAATCTTGCAAGCTAGATAATTAGCAAAATCTGAAAACCAAGGACAATCAAATTGATGCAACTGCAAAGCATACAATTGTTCATCTGGGAATTTATCATTTACAACTTCCTCTTTCTGTGTTTTCTCCTCCAATCTAGAAAGGTGGTCTGCTACTCCATTATCTTTTCCTTTTCTATCCTTGATAATAATGTCAAATTCTTGTAGAAGTAAAACCCATCTTATCAGCCTTGGTTTGGCTTCTTGCTTTGAGAAAAGATATCGTAATGCAGAATGATCTGTGTAAACTATAGTTTGAGCTCCAATAAGATACTGTCTGAACTTATCAAAGGCAAAAACTACAGCATACATTTCCTTTTCTGTAGTAGTGTAGTTTATTTGGGCATCATTAAGAGTATGGCTAGCATAATAGATAACATGATGTTTGCCTTCTTTGTGTTGCCCCAAAACTGCTCCTACTGCATTCTCACTACCATCGCACATAAGCTCAAAAGGTAGACTCCAATCAGGAGACTGAACTATAGGTGCAGTGATTAATTTCTCCTTCAAAGTCTTAAAAGCTGTTAAGCAGTCTTCATCAAAGCTGAATGTCACATCCTTATGAAGAAGATTACACAAAGGTCTTGCTATCTTAGAAAAGTCCTTAATAAACCTTCTATAAAAACCAGCATGACCAAGAAAACTCCTTACTGCCTTAATTGTTTTAGGTGGTGGTAGATTCGCTATTACAGAAACCTTAGCCTTATCTACTTCTATTCCTGCTCTAGATACTTTATGTCCCAGGACAATTCCTTCTTGAACCATAAAATGACACTTTTCCCAGTTAAGAACTAAGTTAGTGTCCTCACATCTCTGCAAAATTTTTGACAAATTTTTTAAAGAATCTTCAAAGTCAGTTCCATGAACAGTAAAGTCATCCATAAACACTTCAATGCATTTTTCAATAAAATCAGAGAAAATACTCATCATGCATCTTTGAAATGTAGCAGGAGCATTACATAATCCAAAAGGCATTCTTCTATAAGCAAATGTTCCATATGGGCATGTAAAAGTTGTTTTCTCATGATCTTCACTAGCAACAACTATTTGATTATAACCTGAATAACCATCAAGAAAACTGTAAAATGGTTTACCTGACAATCTTTCTAACATTTGATCAATGAACGGTAAAGGAAAATGATCTTTTCTTGTGGCAGTATTTAATTTTCTATAGTCAATGCAAACTCTCCAACCAGTTACTGGTCTTGTTGCTACTTCATCACCATGTTCATTTGTCACAATACAAATTCCACCCTTTTTGGGTACAACTTGCGTTGGACTGACCCATTTACTATCAGAGATAGGATGGATTATACCTGCATCAAGTAGCTTGATTACCTCCTTCTTGACAACTTCCTGCATTGGTGGGTTTAGCCTCCTTTGTGGTTGTCTGGAAGGTTTGTATTCATCCTCCATCAGAATCCTATGCATACAAATGTGTGGACTGATGCCTTTGATATCTGCTATAGTCCAAGCAATTGCCTGAATATGATTTTTAAGGGTACCTACTAGAGCTTGCTCTTGTTCTTCACTCAATTTAGATGAAATTATGACCGGAAGCTTCTTTTTGTCTGCCAAGAAGGCATACTTAAGATGTTCTGGTAATACTTTAAGCTCAAGCTCAGGTGGGTTTTCTATCGATGGAGTTAATCTGCTTCGAGTTTGCACTTCCATCTTTAAATCAGATCCTTCCTCAAAAGGGTCTGTTTTATCAATGTCATCCTCAGATTGCTATGAAGATGGCATATCCTCACTTTCTGATCCATCCTTGATTTCACCAGTCTCAGGATCAGCGAATCTAACCGCACACAAGTAAGCAAAAGTAGCATCTTTAGCATTTGTGAATGGGGTGAGATTGTTCTCAGTTACATCAGTAGTAAAGAGATTATAGTAATCAAAAAGATTTCCCCCCTCCATATTACTATCTTCTAATTCATTCCCCGCTACATTGGTTTCAAAAGCGTTAAAAGGATATGTTGACATCTTCATCATGTCAAAAGTGACCTCCTGATTATCAACATGAAGCTTCACTATGCCATTCTTTGCATCAATCATGGCTCCCGCAGTCACCAGAAAAGGCCTTCCCAATATGATAGGAATTCTGACATTTTCGTCGATGTCAAGAATGACAAAGTCAGCTGGAAAACAAAGGCCTCCTGTCTTTACTAAAACATCTTCAATGATCCCTTCTGGTCTGGTGCTTGATTGATCAGCAAAGAAGAGGGTCATATTGACTGGCCTCATCTTTCCCAAATCCAAGCGTCTCGCCATAGCCAGTGGCATCACGTTGATGCTGCTTCCCAAGTCACAGAGTCCTCGCCCGGCTTCTTTACTGTTGATAATCAGAGGTAAGGTGAAACTCCCTGGGTCTTCAAGCTTTGGAGGAATCCTCTGCTGAAGAACCAAGCTACAGTTTTGATTTAGGACCACCATGTGCTGCTCTCCTGCACTTCTTTTCCCTGAAATTAATTCTTTCAGAAACTTAGCGTAAGTGGGCATTTCAGCAATTAATTCAACCAAAGGGATTGATATTTCGATGGCCTTAATCTTTTCAAGAAATTTCTTAAATTTAATTTCTTGAAGGTCATTTTTAAGTCTCCCACGATATGGTATCCTGGGCATGTGCTCATCCAGTGAATCCTTTTTGTTACCTGTAGAGTTAGGATTATCATTACCTCCCTCTTTTTCCTTAGGAAAGGAATATCCTGAGACATTCTTTTCCAAACCCTTTTCCTCAAGTGTCTGTCTCTGTTCAGGGTGATCATCTTCTTCCATTATTTGAACATCCTTGAACTTTTTCTGCTGCAGCAACCTATCTCTTTTCTTTTCAAATTCAGGATCAACAACCTCTTTTCCTCCCCTCAATGTAACTGCCTTACATTGTGGGTTTGTTTCGGAAGAACTTGGTAATTTTCCTTTTTCTCTCTGCTGTAATAATTTGGCCATCTCTGTCACTGAATTCTCAACATTCTTGATTGAAGCCTGCAGTTGATTATTCGTCTCTGTCTGCTTAACAATGAACTCCTTCAGAGCATTTTCCACTTTTAAAGAGTAAGTATTATCTTGAGCAACAGGATAAGGTTGTTGTGAAAAGTTCACCGGGACTGGTGCAAACTGTCCAAATGGCCTATTCTGTTGGTTCACCTGCTGGAAAGGTCTCTGTGGGTACATCTGTTGTTGTGGATAAAATGGTTGTGGAGGACGAAACTGCTGCTGATTTGGTTGTTGTGGGTTCAGAAGATGTGCATTTTGTGCGTTCTGAGTATTACCATAGCTCAGATTCGGGTGTTTGTTTTGGAATCCGGTGTAGTTGCAGCTCTCATCTTGCTTTGGGGCTTCCTGAATTTGTGGACACTGATCATTGTGATGTGGCCCTAAGCAAATTCCGCACTGATACACAGGTTCCATTGGAGCAGGTTGAAGGACCATTACTGGTTGCTGTTGTTGTTGATGCTGAGCCTGTTGATTTGCTTTCTGAGCCAACTGTAAATCAGCAATCTGCTTGGAGAGTGCTGCAAATTTCTCTTCATTTTTATCTGTATGGATGACAAGACTTTTTCTGGTAGGAGATGGTGGATCATCGTCCTGGAGGACTGCCCTGCTGGCTGTCATAGTATCTATTGTTGACCACGCTCTATCAAGTGGCATTTGAAGCAATTGTTCCCCTCCAGTGGCATTGATCATCATCTGCCAAGTGTGAGTTAGTCCAGTGAAGAAAATCTTCAATAACCTTCTTTCAGTTATACCATGTTGTGGGCATCTCTTAAGCATGTCGAAGAATCTATCCCGGGCGTCCTTAAGAGATTCCCCTTTTCTCATCTTGAAACTAGAGATCTTGTCTACCCATTCGTCAACCTTGCTTTCAGGAAAATACTTGAGTAGGAAATTCCTGACTAATTCTGGCCATGTAGCCTTCTGTTGAGCATTTAATGAATCATACCATTCTTTAGCTGAGCCATCCAAAGAGAATGGAAACATAGCCAACTGAATGGTTTCCCTTGAAGCTCTTCCTTTCTTTACTGTCTTGCTCAGTTCAACAAACTTCTTGAGATGTAAATGTGGATCTTCAGCACTCATTCCATAGAAAGCTCTAGAAGATGCTAGGTTCAATATACCAGGTGGTATATCAACCTCCTCATCCGTACCAGCCAAATATTGATCGACATTAGGTTGCCATGGTTGATATTGCTCTTCTTGAGGGTTCGGAACAGGATTAGCAAAATTTGGTGGAAAATAGTGTTGATGAATAAATTGTGGTGCAGCAGCTCTTTGTGGTGCTTGAAAAGGTCCTCGAAGTGGAATGTTTTGCTGATTATCTGGTTGTCCATTTGGCAAGTTCCCAGGTCCGTCATTCTGTCCATTGTTGGCCATCCTTGTTATGGTTGAAAGATTTTCTTCTGCAAGATCTCTCTGTCTCCTTCTTGCACTTGCTCTGATCAGCCTTGCTGTTCTCTCAAGTTCACAATTAAAAGGAAGCAAAGGTGGTCTTGAAGATCGAGTTTTTCTCTCGCTCATAAACTGTTGAGGCTTCTCTGTGAACAAAATGAAAGAATTTGTAAATTCGTTATAATAAAAAGTAAATAATTACAATTAAACCAAGAATATCTACAGTTCTAAAATTCATAACGCTACACCCTCCCCGGCAACGGCGCCATGAAGCTTTTGAGGCGTAACCTCGGTCAGTGCCCCCCGACAGCCTTTACACTATAGTCTATATAGGGCTGTTAAAAAGCTTGCCTAGTTTCTCCTACCGAAAGCGCACGGTATCAAGCTGCAATATTTATTTTAATTGTCGGGATTGTTCAAAAGAGAGTTACACGATAGAAGTGTTTTAATAGAATTATTAGCTTCAGAATCTGTCTCTACCCTTGGTTTGAGAATGTTGAAATGATTATTACTAAGAATACTACTGAAATGTAAATGCTTAAAGCTATAAATGCCGTAAAGAAAGCAATTAAAATGGTGTAGAACATTATGATCTTATTCATGTGTTTAAGGTGTTACAGACCAAATCAAATGAAATAGGCATATGGTGAGATTATCATACTTCATTGGATAAAACATAATGAAGGTTCATTGAGATAGAAAAATCCTTTACACAATTCAATCAATTCTTCATGTCTTTAATCACTTCCCAAGACAGGTACTTATGATTCAGTGTCATGACGTTCTAAGCTCTGAAATCATGGAATACTGTCATCACAGAATGATCTGTCAGACTCCTTCTGTGATAATAGCTTTCAGAACTGTCACTTAATCTTTTTCTTTCAGACTAAGATTAAGCCTTTGACAACTTGAGGTCACTTCTAAATCTTACCATATTCGTCTGAACTTGAAGTTGTTCTTTTTATTACTCTGATTAAACTGATCTCATGATCATGTATTGGATGTCCTCTACAACAAATGAAAAAGCTAATATTTAAATCTACCATCCAATGTTTCATAAGATTTATCTCTTCAGAGTAATTCCTGCAAGTATTCATAAGGAATAATAGTCTTGTATGTATATCAAGATGAAATTGCTATTCAACTTCCTTGACTTATCCAGACTACTCAGATTTGTATAACTGATTTAGCTCAAGAAATCTCTGTAAACAGCTCCAAATATTCATGATTTGACTCAGGATTAGTAGACTGTAGTAGAAATATTTAATCTCCTACTCATAGCTAATACTATGAACCCCGGAAATTAATCTTCCTGATACTCTACTAATTTTTAGGACAAAAGATGGTTCTTGAAACATCTTTCCCTTTTAAACGATAGGTACTAAATGCCCAACTGAAGAGCAAGTTTGTTCTTTATCAGTCCTGAGTAGATAATGATTGAGTAAACCTATATCATCATCTCTCTCAGCGTACCAGTGTAAACTAGTAATACGTGTTGCACATATGAATTGTAATTTTTGTAATCATGAAGTAAGATTACTCATCATATACTGGGAAATATCCCAAAATATTATATGTATATGTAGTATTATATGTATAAAGAGACGTTGAGGGTTCTGAATCCTCTTAATCAAAATGCAAAGGGTGCTTCCAAAATATACGTTGGAAACTAGACAGAATTAGGAAATAACTTTCCCAAGAAAGAGAATTTGAGAAATAACTCTGCAAAATAAGTGTCCAAAATAGCCCGCAGTAACTATTTTGGGTTTCAAACTATGAACATTCCAATTTTCCGCGCGCTATGTCTGTAAAGCGTGGAGGGAGCTAATATTCAAAGAATGTTCTCCAGATTTTGTTTATACAAAGAATTAAATGCCTCGCGATAGTTTCTGTAAGAATGCGGCGAGGTACTCAATTCCTACTTATAGGTACTGGTTATATACATATAGGGAGTAAAAACAAATGATTAATATCCTATAAGATGGATATCACGTCTATTGCTGTTATAGATTGATCCTCTCGCTTTGTCAGATTGACATCGCGTGAGTATCTGAATGGCCTTCGTCATAATAGATCTATCTGGATATTTCCTCGCATCATCTTTTAGGATGAAGCGAGGGAATATCCTTATTCGAAGTAAATGATCAGAATTAATAACTGTCATAACTACCTTCTGGAATTTCAGTTTAGAAAATTATGAACATAGAATCTTTTGCATCCAAGTTCATGAACTCAAAATTATTGATTCTCAAAGATTATCAAGCGATGATTAACACTGCATGGGTCTCCAGGAACCTTTTAGAGTTCTGAACATTAAACCTTATGATTCTCCTCTATAAACATAACGTTGACAGGAAATCGAGTAAATTCATAATTCTGCCAGATCATACCTAACTCGGTTAAAACATCCAAATTTCTTACGTAATTGGAACGAACAAATTGCGCATTAAAGATGTGGAAGAGTTATGATCTTCGAAAGTCGAATTCAAGATAAGATGCAAAATTCAGATTAAATGATGCAATTGAGGTTTATACTCTGCTGAAACAGAATTATGAAATGGAAATAGAAACCAGAAAGATAAGGAATTCACAATCTGATAACCGATCATTCTTCTTGTATCTCAAGTAACAAAGAATTAAAAACGAATACACCTGGAAATCTGATTGCTATCAGAATAATGCAAAGATGAGCGAGCGAGTCGGAGTTTAGATGATGATCGTCATGGTGGATGAACAAGCGATCCGAAAGCAACTCTCCTCCCAGGGTATCCTCTAGCTAATCTAACAACTAATCTTAAAGAAATCTACTACGAAATTGAATTACAGATCTACGAAAACAAATTACAAATCTGAAGAACATGAAAGTAAATTGCAGAGAAAATTAAATCCTAACCTACCTACTAAATTCTAAAAAGTGGACTGGAGAGTAAAGTCGAGCTATTCTCTTCAATCTCCCGCCTGCTGAGCTGATTCCCCAAGGGTCTTATTTATAGATGGGTGTTGTAACTGCTTCTGCCTTGGATGGTAACCGCTCGCATCAGAATAGCTCTCCTCTCGCTTTGTCCAGTTCCTTCAAAGCGAGAGTAGAAATATAATCATCTTTCTTGATGAGGCGAGGTCTCACAGTTTCTCCAAAGAACTCTGCTTCTCGCCATAACGGATAAAACTTCTGTCTTGCACAGACTTCCTTTCCTCGCGATGTCAATCATCATCGCGTGGACTTCAGCATCCGCACATTTTCCTTAAATCTCTTTCTGACTTAGGAAACAAGTCCTCGCATCATTCCTTTTCTTTCCTCGCTATGTCCTTTCCACTTCCTGCTGCTTTCCAGCTTAACTTCCTTCTGCATGACAAAGCGTGGATCAGTTCAATAGAAACACTGCGTGTGAGACTTACAACGAAAACTCAGAATTTCAAGCCATTTTTCATGTATTTTCCAACTTCTTTGCAGTCTTAATTCTTCTTTCATCTTTCCTAATCCTTTATGATCATTCATCAAAAATCAATGGAATTAAGAGCAAAAGATCATCATTAAGACACTAAATTGGACGCAAATGACAGTCACAAAAGGCTGTCATCAATATTCTTTTAGAGTTAGGTGTTTCTCTATAAAATGAAGACCAATTGCGATATACTCCCTCCATTTTTTTAATAACTACATTATCTAATTTGCTACTATTCATACACTTGTTTTGACGTAAAGTTTAAACATAGATATACAAGTTAAAATAAGCCAAGTAGGATCTTGTTAGATTCGTCTCGTCGTGTACTTTATAAATATCGAAATTTTAGAATTTTTACTTATATCAAATTTGAGTTATTAGTGGTTTGAAATGTGCATTGGACTGCATGAAAGGGGGCAAAAATTAATAACGGACTAAGAAATTCTTGGAAAAAAAAGGACTGATTTAGCCAAAAATATGTAATCAAGATAATTAGTGGGTGGAGGACCGATTGGGACGTAATTAGTATATATAGCGAACCAATTCGGCAAAAAATTAAAAATATGACTGATTTGGCTTTTTTGTAAAAAAAAGAACTATATTGGCCTTTTTTCCCTTTTAAAAATAATCAAAGAAATATTTTCTAAAAATATAAAATAAATGGAAAAAACTTTAGAGACCGCAAATTCAGTCGGTAATGTGGTCAGTAGATTATATTTTTTAAAAAAAAAAATTGGGAAAAAGTACCGACCGCATTTGCGGTCGGTAATGCGGTCGGTGTTGTCGGCGCAGTGGTTGCCCTTAAAGCCGGGCCCCAGTAACGGCTCCTTTTTACCGACCACCAGGTGCGTCAGTGTTGCGGTCGGTAAATCCGACCCGCCTGGTGGTCGGTGATTTCGGTCGGTATAAATGATTTTTCTTGTAGTGATTATATTTAACTTTATTATATTTGAAATTATTTAATAATACATATTTCAATTGTTTATTTATAAAATTTCATATTAGTATATGTTTAGATTTAGTCGGGTCCTCTTATATTAGAAATTTATACAAGAATAGACAACATAGAAAATAAAAATTCATATTGCTGGACTACTAAGCACAATCCTAAGGATATGAGATAGGAAGAGAAAATTCCTAAAGCGAGCGAACATGTTAATTTATAAAAAATAACTTCATTGCAGAGGCAATCATTTGATCTTTTGTAGAGTCTAATGTAAAAGTTGAAAGTGTGAAACGAAGGCCTCTAATAAATTTTTGTGGCCATGTTCTAATAAAACTTTTAGGCCCTGTATCTAATACAATAATTATAAATTTTTAAAATTATTTGTAAAACTAACACTATAATAAAACAATTTAGAACATAAAAAATTAACTTGAAATGTAGCCTATGAACAATTTAGAACATAAAAAATTAACCTGAAATGTAGCCTATGAACGATCTAAGTTTTTACAAATGACTAAAAGTAAGAAAGTTAAAAAGTGGAAGAAAAAGCAACCTTCTACTTAAAAAAGTAATCCTTTTAATATTTTTAGAAGCAAATTCGTAACTAAGTTTGCATATTTTATTATTTTCTCTCAAAAATCATTTTCAATTGCTATTATTATCAGGTCATTAAATATGCCCTGCAATATAACACAATAATGCCATTTTATTCTAGATCATTTACAAAATTTAGTTAACAAGTCTCCAGTTACCATGTTTAACAAACTAGATATTTTAATTTTAATTTATTATATTAAAATTTTAAAAAATGGGGCCCCAAAAATTGGGGGCCCTGTGCCGTAAGCCATCTTGCACTGCCTAATCGCCGGCCCTGTGTGAAACTTGAACTACAAAACTTCTATATATGTCTA
Organism: Hygrophila difformis; assembly: GCA_030278955.1. NCBI lineage: Eukaryota > Viridiplantae > Streptophyta > Magnoliopsida > Lamiales > Acanthaceae > Hygrophila > Hygrophila difformis. The sequence goes on along the minus strand of JAOANR010000002.1, from coordinate 43,605,700 downwards.
TAAACTATAATATTGCCTTTCCTAATGTTAAATCGTCATTTGGTATAAAAATTTATATCATGCATTTCTTCAATTATATTATCCCAATTTAATAGTTTGAAAAATTAATCATAAACCAAAATCTCATATGCAAATTCTCTTGACAGATATTTTTTTTTGGATTTTATAGAATTTAATATACTTCCATAAACTAGGTTGGATATTCTGTTCTTTAAAAAAATTATTACGAATTTTAAATTGCTTTAAATTTCAAGAATATTTTCAATCAATTACAGAAACGATGTAACCGGGAACTTGTTTTGAAGGTTTAATTTTTTTTTTGTAGACTTCATGATTCCTGCAAGCAAAATACCCAAATTTATTAGATTTTCCCCTCAAATCAACATCTTCATATTTAGAGTCATAGTATTCTAAATGTTTAATTGATTTGAGGTTACTTTTCTGTTCTAAAATATGTACACAAAACTAACTATAAGTAATCAGGAGTGTAATTCCCTTAATAAAACGGCGCCGCATCCTCCGGGCAACGGCGCCATGAAACTTTTGACAATTTCCTATACGAGTATTTTCTGAAAATAGAATAATCCCGATTTAATTTTATTTAATGAAACCAATTTATGATGATGGGGTTGAGATTAGGGATATATTTATAAGTTGTCACGTTTTTATTACTCATGTTAAGAAACTGTGGCCCGAAAGCGTACGGTGAAAAAATTGCAGTAATTTATAGCAAGACCGGATCGTTCACTGGAGGATGTGCGATAGAAGCAGGGCCCACGTCGTTTTATAAGATTTTCCACTCATATTACTCGATTCAAGTTTGAGGTTTAGCTATCAACTATTTGGCATAATTTAAACTAATCTATTAAAACAAATAAAATTATCCTACAAAGCTGATTTAAGCTACTCTAGAAGGAAGATAAATTTATTCTAAAAAAATAATTAATTTTAATCTAGAAAACAGTGGAAATTAAGCTAAGAAAGCAGTAAAGATTATTCTAGGAAAGCAGTAGAAATTATACTAAGCTATTCTAAAAAGCAGATTTAAAATATGAGAGAAGGGACAGAAAGAAAGTAATAAAATTGGACAAGATTCAGATGAAACACTCTTAAACTTCCATTTTGTTATACAAATCTTTGTTTAGGATAATCCTTTCAGTTAGCTAACTCTCACGCTTTGTACACTATGTTCCCTTTTAAGACAGGTACTTACAATCAGAATTTACATGCTCTTAAGACATCAAAATCTAAGATACCACAGACTCATAACTCCCCTTGCAATGATATGTAACATATGTTATTTATCTGTGGTGAACAAGCAACACCCGACACATCATTGACTGAAACGCCGAGTACTCCTATCATTTCCCCGGTCATACCCAAAGATTCAACTAAAGCATCGAACCTTTCCATAACTCTCAAACCTTATAATAGGTTAGAACATCTCTCAACACATCCGGGTAACCTCTATAAAAGCATTGTAAAGAAAGCGGTAAAGAAAGCAGTAAAGAAAGCATTTAAAAAATCCTATTACTCGGAAGTTTCAAAAGCTTCACCCCTTTAGTATAAGAGAGTCCCCGGTCTTGGTGACCAGATGCAGATCCAGAATTCCTGAATACCTGCAAGCCTCTCGTAATGCTTACGGGCATCCGGGTGGTTATGAGATACAAACTAAATGAAACAGGCTAATAAATTAATCTGTTCCGGATGTATTTACTCTAGACTCTAATTTAGGCTTTGGCAGAAGGGGATAGTAGTTGAAAGAATACTCAACCCTATCTTAGAAAATAACCAAGGCCCATAGGTTGTTCCTCTAATATTATTTATCACATCACTTCAGAATCCAAATGGTCTCTGAGTTAATGCAGATATCTAATACCAGATTTCCAACACACATCAATTTTGGAAAACGATTTGATGATGAAAATTATTCCCTATAAGACAGGTACTAAACTCTCATTTAAAACACACAGATCCTTTTAGTCTAAAACAGACCAAATCGTTGACTCTGTTTCTAGGTTTTCGAAATCAACCCCCAGTCGGATATGAATTAATCATAACTGTGAAATTTATCCATTACTCAGATTCGGATTTTATAATTGGATTTTTGTTGGAAATTTATTATGAGACATCTGATTTAAATCAAGATTTTTATGTCCAAGGGAAGGATTCCAAAATAATTTGACCACAATATTTACATAATAATATCATGCATAATTTAATATAAAAGAGATAAAATAAATTATCTCAAAATATATGGTGGGATTAGATAGAATTTGTTACCAAAGATTATATAGCTGGAGGTGAGAGAAGTTCAAGTGAACATTTTATTCTTGGCTAAAAAGATGGCAAAATGATTAGGTGGACTGCAAACATCTGCTATCCAATTTCCTTCTCATTTGGGTGGGGGATGATTGAGGACAATAGAACAACTGAGATGAAGGTGACTTCCGTCACTCAACCCTCTTTTATCTGTGAATGGATTAAAAACCCGCATGTTTTCTCATTATAATATTTCTCAAACGATGTAATCGGCAATCGGCATCATTTGATTAATTTGAAATTCAGGTTTTAAAATTAACGTAAAGAAAATAAAACTGTATATACATCATTATTACGGTGCCATATCATAGTTCAGCGGCTCCAGGCTGATAATTTGAACTTGAACCTCACACGTACTTCTTTGTTAAGTTGCACTCGAATGCTAATATATGGCATGCTGCACAATCATCAGCTTATTCTGAGAATTGATCAATCTTTAAAGCAAACAGATAGCATCATACATTCATACAAGCCGCCTACTTACTAAAAGAGCACAAAACCTTCTTAATAAAAGAAAAGTAGACTTGAAAAAGCAATTCCATAGTAAGCAAATTTTCATATAAAAATCTTGAGGGCGTCGAAGTCTCTGTCAAAAATGAAATCCTCAAGTTGAGACAGCACATTCCTCTTTCTCCAATGTTGCACAAATGACAAAAACATCTATTTGCAGGGTAAGATAAACAAGTAGTAACACTTTTTTCTTTCTTTCTTTTTTCGAGGCAATACAGACAATAGTGTTCCTCTTGTTTTTACAGAACTCACCAATGATGTGCCTTTTTTTTGAAAAAACAAATTTTACGATGCAAATCAACTAGACATGGATGCCCCAAAAATGTAGTCCTCTTGCACTACTCATCCACATAATTTTAAGTGCACTGAAGATTATCAAATATGTAAGCATCATAAGAAGAGATTCCCAGTTTTAGCTTTATAAATGAATCTCCCCGAAAAAGGGAGGGGACTCCACCAGCTCCACTGCAGAGACGTCCTCAATCCCCAATTCATTGAGCGCCTGGACTCCTTGCCCCGGCCCGGCGGACGAAATCAAGACCCGGGAATGATTGGAAAGGTAATTTAGAGTTTGAAAGGATTTGAACAGAGAAGTGTAGGATGAAACGGTAGTGGCCCATGCTTTGGTGGACCAGATGCGGTGGTTCTGCCTGTCGCGGGGAATGTAGGTGCGGGGCTGGTGGGTGGGATCGCAAGTAGATTTAGGGAAACGGGAGTGGGGCTTGGGATTAGGGTCGGAGGGATCGAGGCAGGATTGGGGGGTGTGGATGAAGAGGCGGAGAAGGATGAGAGTGGCTAAGGCAATGGAGATATAGGATAGCCTTTGGAGGCAGATTTGGACGTGCCTCTCCATTTGTGGATCATCATCCGTTGTGCTCGCCGGAGGAGATCGATGACGATTATTTGGGCAAGACAAAACGACGCGTTTAGAGTTCACCCGCAAAAATAATATACTCCCTCCGTTTTTTTTTGTTAGCTACTGTTGACTAATGGGTACTGTTCACTTATATACTTTGACTTAAAGTTTTCTCATAGTTATACAAGTTAAAATATGGCCAAGTGTAATCTTGTTAGATTCGTCTCGTCTTGTAGATTTTAAATATCGAACTTTTAGAATTTTTACATGTACCGAATTTGAATTATTAATGATTTAAAATGTGCATTGAACTGCGTGCTGAGTGGGTGCGTAGTTATCTTTAAAAAACGGAGGGAGTATTCGACTAAAGTCAACATTCAAATTAGAATAAAATCAATTAGGCCTTTTAAAATAAAAGAACACATATCCAATTGGAAGCCCAAATTTGAGCTTGGAAAATTGTTTATTGGGCCTAAAGTAAGGGCACATATCTTTCTTGATTTGTACTTTGTAGGGCCCCACCATTTCAAATATTATATTTTAGGCCCTATGTGTTAGGAAAGTTAAGCAATACCAATACAGTGGTAAACCACATACCAAGCACTTGGTAAATCACATACCTATACAGTGGTAAAACACATACCAAGATTTGAAAAATATCATATGATATATGTAGAATAACCTAGTAAACACCATAAGTTATTTGTAGTAAAACACATACTAAGAACTTGGGAAATACCATATGTTATAAGGTATTTGTGGTAAAACACATATCAAGATTTGAAAAATATCATATGATATATGTAGAATAACCTAGTAAACACCATAAGTTATTTGTAGTAAAACACATACTAAGAACTTGGGAAATACCATATGTTATATGTGGTAAACCACGCTAGTATAGTGTGCTAAATCACGTATCAATAACTTGGTAAAATCTATATGGTAGCTTTGGTAAACCACATACCAAGCACTTGGTAAATCACGTAACAATACAGTGGTAAAACACATACCAATAACATGGTAAATACCATAAGGTATTTGTGGCAAAGCACATACCAATATTTGGAAAATATCATATGATATATGTGGAATAACCTGGTAAACACCATAAGTTATTTGTAGTAAAGCACATACGAAGAACTTTGTAAATACCATATGTTATATGTGGTAAACCACACTAGTATAGTGTGCTAAACCACGTACCAATAACCTGGTAAAAACTAGTATATGATAGCTTTGGTAAACCACATACCAAGCACTTGGTAAATCACGTAACAATACAGTAGTAAAACACATACCAATAACATGGTAAAAACCATAAGGTATTTGTGGCAAAGCACATACCAAGATTTGGAAAATATCATATGATACATGTGGAATAACCTAGTAAACACCATAAGTTATTTGTAGTAAAGCACATACAAAGAACTTGGTAAATACCATTTGTTATATGTGGTAAACCATACTAGTATAGTGTGCTAAACCACGTACCAATAAGTTGGTAAAAACTATATGGTAGCTTTGGTAAAGCACATACCTATACAGTGGTAAGCCACATATCAATAACCTGGTAAACAACATATGCTATTTTGGTAAAACACTTACCAAGAACTTGGTAAATACCATATGATATCTGTGGAATATCCTGGTAACATAATAAGGTATTGATGGTAAAACACATACCAAGAACTTGGTAGATACCATATGATATCTGTGGTAAACTACATACCAAGATCTTGGTAAATTCCATATGGTACATGTGGTAAAATAGAGTCAAACATGTAATGAGGTGCAAAGTGTAACAAAATTGGGGATGAGACCCAAAAAAATGAAAAGAATTTAAAAAAGGACTTGGGTCTAGTTTACCGAATATTATTCTTAGGAAGGCAAAGGGGTGCATTCATATTTTCAAATAGTGAATTCGATTAATCTCAGTTAATTTGCCTTCTTATCCCACCCAATTCCCTACATGCCATAATTATGATATATATTTTTTTTCCTTGACAGCCTAACAAGGGTAGGGAAATAAACGGAAAAAATACAATAGAGTTAAACAACTAACTAGAAATAACAATTAACGACGCAGAAACTACATGCCAATTGCATTTGCAGCCAGGAGAGGTTTCACCTCGTCGGGGGAAAAACCCCTCGTGGTGAAAAACAACTTATTATCTGCACCCAACTTCGCAAGACCATCTGCTACTTGATTGCTTTCCCACAAGATATGACCAAAGTAACAAGGATTGAACTAAAAGCTCTAACACCCCGGTTTTTGGTCACCCAGGTCGGGATGTCACCGCCACACCTCCCTAGCAAGACACGGTTTCTCCGAGCTTACTAAAGAGATGCAAGGCTATGGTTTTTCAGAATTTAAAACATTTAAACAGCCCATTTATACAATTTAAAAATAGTACATCAAAGTTGCAGCGGAAAAATAATATTTACATATATGTATCGCAGCGGAATTTAAATATAGGGCCAACATGGCCTAATCACGGGTTAGACAGGCCCGTTCATGCAAGATCTAGTCTAATACAAAAATTCGAAATAATATATCATCCCAACTTCCGTGTATGCATATGACGATGCATAATTCTCAACTCTGAAAGAACAAGAAAAAGAAAATATGGTTTTGGTCAGCACTACGTGCTGAGTAAGTTAACACAAACATGATTAAGGGGTTTTCAAGCCCTTATTTAAATTTTAAAGAAAAACATAGGCATACAAGACATGATTTAATGTATTCCTCTAATAACAAGTAAATGGCATAATTTAAAGGATAGAGATTTCATAAGATCACAAATATAATTCGCAAAGCAATATAATTGTAGGACATAATTTAAAAGCATAATCCAAAAGGAACAATTTTCGAGTCTTCTAGTTTCATATCTCATGTCTCATGTTTCAAGTTTATATTTCAGTCGCCATTCGGCAAGTTTTATTTATCAATTGCCTTCCGGCAAGCACTATATTTCAATTGCCTTTCGGCAAGCAGGATAGTTCAATTGCCTTTCGGCAAGCAGTATATTTCAATTGCCTTTCGGCAAGCAGGATATTTCAATTGCCTTTCGGCAAGCAGGATTTTTCAATTGCCTTTCGGCAAGCAAGATATTTCAATTGCCTTTCGGCAAGCAAGATATTTCAATTGCCTTTCGGCAAGCAGGATATTTCAATTGCCTTTCGGCAAGCAAGATATTTCAATTGCCTTTCGGCAAGCAGTATATTTCAATTTGTATTTTATTTCAAGAGAATTCCCAATCATTTAAACCTTAAAGGCTAATTTCATGTTTCAACAAGATTTCAAGATTTTGTTTCCAGTAAACCACAGTTTACTCTAAAATTCGTCTAAAATCAGATTTAATTCCAAAAATTCTAAAATTTCACATCTGACTTAGAAACGTCGAGATCTACAACTTTTGTGTTTTAACTTTTTCAATCCGAGATACCTAAACAGGTCAAAATCACCAATTTTTGTAGAAGAGTAATTCTGTCCGAATTTAAAGTACCACAGTTTAAAGATTTCGAATTCTACCATAGCAATTCAACTCCAAATTTGATGAAATTTTACAGAGATCATCTTAAGACAATTATCTATGACTTTCATGTTCGGCCAAAGATCTAAAACAGTCTAGATCCAATGTCAAAAACGTGATCAAGATCATTCCTAAATTCTGTTCAAGATTTCAAGATCTAGATTCAAATAGCTCAGTTTCGGTGGGTTTTTACATATCAAATCAACTCCAAAAATTCTCAAAATTTTACAGTAGCTAGATCTAAGTCTTAGGAACGTTTTTTTGTGTTTTAAGTTTTTCCGTTTGAGTTCGTTTTAAGGTTCGGAAAAATTCAACAAATCTGTTGCGCCGGTAGAAAGTAATAATTGACAGATTTTCGATTTCTTGTTAATCTTTTAGTTTGAATGTTTTAATTCATCCCAAAACCATGTAAGAGTTAACTTACAGAGTTTATGAACGTCCGGGACTGTCTATTCGAAGGCGTGGCTTCCCGTCCACCTTTTCTCCTCTCCGTTCGTCGGGTTCTACGATCTAGATCCAATACGGGGTGTAGAAAGAAAAAGGAGATGATTAAGATTCATTTTCGAATCGTTTATTGAATAAAGATTGGATCGAGACTTACCGCGACTATGGAGATCTGTAGAAAAATTCGTCCAACAACGTTCGTCTTGGTTTCGTGCCTCCGACGACTTCGGATTTAGGGTTTCGAATGTGTAGAAAGTTGTAGGGTTTCGTAAATGTATTCGGAGCTCCTAGGTGGTCTTATTTATAGATATCTAAGACCTAGGGCGTCCAAAATCTGACCCCAAGGGTCTTGGGTCGAGAGACGTTCAACCGAAAGTCGAAAAATCCGCGTTCGGGCGAGAAAATCTCGCTTGGTTTGTTGCTGCCAGAGTGGCGCGGTCGTGGCGCGGTCTAAGGCCAACAACCGCGCGGCCAGCGCGCCACTCACGCCTGGACTCCGGTCCGGGCGGTCGTGCGATCCGTCGCGCTTTTCCTCCTCTCTTTCGGACTTCTATCCCTCTATGTTCCCCGATTCCGATTTCCGGGGTATCTTCGGGCTCCGATTTCCTATCTTAATTTTATTCGGACCTAAGTTTATATTTGGACTCGAGTCATTGAGTCTATCGGTGTCGGGTCCCCGTGTAACCATTTATTCGATTAAATTGTCTTCGGCTTCCCGGGTTTTCGGAATTTTGTTTCCTTTTTAATTTAAATTCCATTTCTCATTTCCTCTACATTTATTTCTTTATTTATTATATTTATTTTATTTATTGTATTTATTTTATGTTGGAAAATTTCCGGGTATTACAGTCTACCCTCCTTAAGAATCAACTTCGTCCTCGAAGTTGTGTTTCGGCTTTTCTCGTGCTAAAGTCTAAGCTGCCTACGTACCCGGTGAAGGGATCAAGCCATAACGTAGTTCAAAATTTTATTTGGGATACATATCGTCGAGCCAACTAAAATAATGCAACTACTTTATTACGGGGTATCACATCCTCTCCCCCTTAGGACTCCAGTTATGTCCCCATAACTGCCTATTCAGTACTCTCGAGAGGTTTCGGGTTTTGGTCTTTATTCGGATGGTACTGGTGCCGTTGGTTGTTGCCACCTTGACCGTCTGGGTTTCGTGGTTGCTTAGGTCGAGTAGTCACATCCTCTCTCTTGTCGATGTTCTCTTTCCGTGTCCGGCAATCACGCAGCTGATGACCATGTCGACCACATCGAAGGCATGCTCCAGGCTGAGGGCATCCTCTCGCATAATGCGGTTTACCACACTTTGGACATGGTGACGCATAGTCCCCATGGTTGAAGACTATCCCCTTTTTCTCCCCATTGTCATTTTGATGTTGTCCTTTCGAGTTTCCATCGAAATGGTCCTTATCCACCTTGTAATCTCCTTGTGGTCCTTGGTTAGCCTCATCTATCGGTTTCCGTTTCAGTCCTTGGACTCGTGCAACCGCCACCGCACGATCATAAACCGTCTGCAGGTTCGTGAATTGTCCTACTGCAAGTATCTCCCGGATACTAAGGTTCAGACCCATCTCGAATTTCTGAGCCTTGTCAGAGTCGGTTGGTACTATCCTCGTAGCAAATCGTACCAATTCCTTAAACCGGGTGTAATACTCCTGCACCGTCCGTCCCTCTTGCTTCAGTGATAAAAACTCTTCGTACATTGCCGCCTTGGTGCTCATGGGGTAGAATCGGTCCCTTAGATCCTCCTTAAGTTTAGTCCACGAATAAGCTTCTTCAGCTTCCTCTAAATTCCTCTGGAGGTCTTGCCACCACTCATCGGCTTCGCCTCCTAAGTAGTAGGTTGCTACTCGTGTCTTTGCCTCATCAGGACATTTGATAGCATCCAAGAGCTTATCAAATGTACGGATCCACCCCTCTAGTTTGGCGGGATCCTCCTGCCCATCATAACGTGGTGGTTGATAGGGATTCACCAACGCTAGATAGTTGGTTTGGGCTACGGGCGGAGTTACTACTGCAGGTGTCCTATGCACCTCCGCATTTCCTAATGCTACTAGGAATCCCTCTATCGTTTTTAAACGTGCTTCCATATTATTGGGCGCTTGAGGCACTTGCTCTCCTAGGTTCTGAGGACTTTCACTGTTGTTGGGCGTGTTGGAAAGGTTAGCGTCAGTGCCGTTTGGACTCACCTTCCTTGGTTTCCTCCTAGGCGCCATTTTCTGTTATAACGTGTATAGATTAGCTTATCTTGGTTTAGATAGATTGCTCGATCAAGACGTTTCGTAAATTTCTAATTTCAAATTTTTGGATTTGTGGTTTGGAACTCCAAACAAGATTTTTGGAATAAAAAGTGTTTTAATAAAACTTGATTTTCTTATTTTTCCACACGAGGAAGTTTTCTAGTTCGTACCATGATAGGAATGGCTAAGGTCGAGATTTGTTATGCTTAGGCGTGCGCTTAGATGAACGAGATCTAGAACTACGGCAAGATCAGTCTCTAGTGAGCGTTTCTAATTCGATGTCAAGCCTCTAAGTTATCTAGGTGTAGCAAGAGATCTAAGTTAATATTCGCCCAGATTCTAGGTTAAACTTTCGCCAAGATTCTAAGTTAAAACTCGCCAAGATTCTAAGTTCAATTTTGCCAAGATTCTAAGTTCATAAAAGAAATGCAATATGCAAATGCAAATGATGATTTCCCCCAAAAATAATTTATGCACTATATATAAATGTTTCCCATGGGTTTTAAAATAAAAATTTTCTCCATGGAAATAATACTTTAAAATTTTAAATATTAGTCAAAATATTAATAATAGTTTAAAAATAATAATGGTTTAAAAATAATAGTTTAAAAATAGCCGGTCTCTGATACCAACTTGTAACACCCCGGTTTTTGGTCACCCAGGTCGGGATGTCACCGCCACACCTCCCTAGCAAGACACGATTTCTCCGAGCTTACTAAAGAGATGCAAGGCTATGGTTTTTCAGAATTTAAAACATTTAAACAACCCATTTATACAATTTAAAAATAGTACATCAAAGTTGCAGCGGAAAAATAATATTTACATATATGTATCGCAGCGGAATTTAAATATAGGGCAAACATGGCCTAATCACGGGTTAGACAGGCCCGTTCATGCAAGATCTAGTCTAATACAAAAATTCGAAATAATATATCATCCCAACTTCCGTGTATGCATATGACGATGCATAATTCTCAACTCTGAAATAACAAGAAAAAGAAAATATGGTTTTGGTCAGCACTACGTGCTGAGTAAGTTAACACAAACATGATTAAGGGGTTTTCAAGCCCTTTTTTAAATTTTAAAGAAAAACATAGGCATACAAGACATGATTTAATGTATTCCTCTAATAACAAGTAAATGGCATAATTTAAAGGATAGAGATTTCATAAGATCACAAATATAATTCGCAAAGCAATATAATTGCAGGACATAATTTAAAAGCATAATCCAAAAGGAACAATTTTCGAGTCTTCTAGTTTCATATCTCATGTCTCATGTTTCAAGTTTATATTTCAGTCGCCATTCGGCAAGTTTTATTTATCAATTGCCTTCCGGCAAGCACTATATTTCAATTGCCTTTCGGCAAGCAGGATAGTTCAATTGCCTTTCGGCAAGCAGGATATTTCAATTGCCTTTCGGCAAGCAGGATTTTTCAATTGCCTTTCGGCAAGCAAGATATTTCAATTGCCTTTCGGCAAGCAAGATATTTCAATTGCCTTTCGGCAAGCAGGATATTTCAATTGCCTTTCGGCAAGCAAGATATTTCAATTGCCTTTCGGCAAGCAGTATATTTCAAGGTGTATTTTATTTCAAGAGAATTCCCAATCATTTAAACCTTAAAGGCTAATTTCATGTTTCAACAAGATTTCAAGATTTTTTTTTCCGGTAAACCACAGTTTACTCTAAAATTCGTCTAAAATCAGATTTAATTCCAAAAATTCCAAAATTTCACATCTGACTTAGAAACGTCGAGATCTACAACTTTCGTGTTTTAACTTTTTCAATCCGAGATACCTAAACAGGTCAAAATCACCAATTTTTGTAGAAGAGTAATTCTGTCCGAATTTAAAGTACCACAGTTTAAAGATTTCGAATTCTACCATAGCAATTCAACTCCAAATTTGATGAAATTTTACAGAGATCATCTTAAGACAATTATCTATGACTTTCATGTTCGGCCAAAGATCTAAAACAGTCTAGATCCTATGTCCAAAACGTGATCAAGATCATTCCTAAATTCTGTTCAAGATTTCAAGATCTAGATTCAAATGGCTCGGTTTCGGTGGGTTTTCACATATCAAATCAACTCCAAAAATTCTCAAAATTTTACAGTAGCTAGATCTAAGTCTTAGGAACGTTTTTTTGTGTTTTAAGTTTTTCCGTTTGAGTTCGTTTTAAGGTTCGGAAAAATTCAACAAATCTGTTGCGCCGGTAGAAAGTAATAATTGACAGATTTTCGATTTCTTGTTAATCTTTTAGTTTGAATGTTTTAATTCATCCCAAAACCATGTAAGAGTTAACTTACAGAGTTTATGAACGTCCGGGACTGTCTATTCGAAGGCGTGGCTTCCCGTCCACCTTTTCTCCTCTCCGTTCGTCGGGTTCTACGATCTAGATCCAATACGGGGTGTAGAAAGAAAAAGGAGATGATTAAGATTCATTTTCGAATCGTTTATTGAATAAAGATTGGATCGAGACTTACCGCGACTATGGAGATCTGTAGAAAAATTCGTCCAACAACGTTCGTCTTGGTTTCGTGCCTCCGACGACTTCGGATTTAGGGTTTCGAATGTGTAGAAAGTTGTAGGGTTTCGTAAATGTATTCGGAGCTCCTAGGTGGTCTTATTTATAGATATCTAAGACCTAGGGCGTCCAAAATCTGACCCCAAGGGTCTTGGGTCGAGAGACGTTCAACCGAAAGTCGAAAAATCCGCGTTCGGGCGAGAAAATCTCGCTTGGTTTGTTGCTGCCAGAGTGGCGCGGTCGTGGCACGGTCTAAGGCCAACAACCGCGCGGCCAGCGCGCCACTCACGCCTGGACTCCGGTCCGGGCGGTCGTGCGATCCGTCGCGCTTTTCCTCCTCTCTTTCGGACTTCTATCCCTCTATGTTCCCCGATTCCGATTTCCGGGGTATCTTCGGGCTCCGATTTCCTATCTTAATTTTATTCGGACCTAAGTTTATATTTGGACTCGAGTCATTGAGTCTATCGGTGTCGGGTCCCCGTGTAACCATTTATTCGATTAAATTGTCTTCGGCTTCCCGGGTTTTCGGAATTTTGTTTCCTTTTTAATTTAAATTCCATTTCTCATTTCCTCTACATTTATTTCTTTATTTATTATATTTATTTTATTTATTGTATTTATTTTATGTTGGAAAATTTCCGGGTATTACAGTCTACCCTCCTTAAGAATCAACTTCGTCCTCGAAGTTGTGTTTCGGCTTTTCTCGTGCTAAAGTCTAAGCTGCCTACGTACCCGGTGAAGGGATCAAGCCATAACGTAGTTCAAAATTTTATTTGGGATACATATCGTCGAGCCAACTAAAATAATGCAACTACTTTATTACGGGGTATCACATCCTCTCCCCCTTAGGACTCCAGTTATGTCCCCATAACTGCCTATTCAGTACTCTCGAGAGGTTTCGGGTTTTGGTCTTTATTCGGATGGTACTGGTGCCGTTGGTTGTTGCCACCTTGACCGTCTGGGTTTCGTGGTTGCTTAGGTCGAGTAGTCACATCCTCTCTCTTGTCGATGTTCTCTTTCCGTGTCCGGCAATCACGCAGCTGATGACCATGTCGACCACATCGAAGGCATGCTCCAGGCTGAGGGCATCCTCTCGCATAATGCGGTTTACCACACTTTGGACATGGTGACGCATAGTCCCCATGGTTGAAGACTATCCCCTTTTTCTCCCCATTGTCATTTTGATGTTGTCCTTTCGAGTTTCCATCGAAATGGTCCTTATCCACCTTGTAATCTCCTTGTGGTCCTTGGTTAGCCTCATCTATCGGTTTCCGTTTCAGTCCTTGGACTCGTGCAACCGCCACCGCACGATCATAAACCGTCTGCAGGTTCGTGAATTGTCCTACTGCAAGTATCTCCCGGATACTAAGGTTCAGACCCATCTCGAATTTCTGAGCCTTGTCAGAGTCGGTTGGTACTATCCTCGTAGCAAATCGTACCAATTCCTTAAACCGGGTGTAATACTCCTGCACCGTCCGTCCCTCTTGCTTCAGTGATAAAAACTCTTCGTACATTGCCGCCTTGGTGCTCATGGGGTAGAATCGGTCCCTTAGATCCTCCTTAAGTTTAGTCCACGAATAAGCTTCTTCAGCTTCCTCTAAATTCCTCTGGAGGTCTTGCCACCACTCATCGGCTTCGCCTCCTAAGTAGTAGGTTGCTACTCGTGTCTTTGCCTCATCAGGACATTTGATAGCATCCAAGAGCTTATCAAATGTACGGATCCACCCCTCTAGTTTGGTGGGATCCTCCTGCCCATCATAACGTGGTGGTTGATAGGGATTCACCAACGCTAGATAGTTGGTTTGGGCTACGGGCGGAGTTACTACTGCAGGTGTCCTATGCACCTCCGCATTTCCTAATGCTACTAGGAATCCCTCTATCGGTTTTAAACGTGCTTCCATATTATTGGGCGCTTGAGGCACTTGCTCTCCTAGGTTCTGAGGACTTTCACTGTTGTTGGGCGTGTTGGAAAGGTTAGCGTCAGTGCCGTTTGGACTCACCTTCCTTGGTTTCCTCCTAGGCGCCATTTTCTGTTATAACGTGTATAGATTAGCTTATCTTGGTTTAGATAGATTGCTCGATCAAGACGTTTCGTAAATTTCTAATTTCAAATTTTTGGATTTGTGGTTTGGAACTCCAAACAAGATTTTTGGAATAAAAAGTGTTTTAATAAAACTTGATTTTCTTATTGTTCCACACGAGGAAGTTTTCTAGTTCGTACCATGATAGGAATGGCTAAGGTCGAGATTTGTTATGCTTAGGCGTGCGCATAGATGAACGAGATCTAGAACTACGGCAAGATCAGTCTCTAGTGATCGTTTCTAATTCGATGTCAAGCCTCTAAGTTATCTAGGTGTAGCAAGAGATCTAAGTTAATATTCGCCCAGATTCTAGGTTAAACTTTCGCCAAGATTCTAAGTTAAAACTCGCCAAGATTCTAAGTTCAATTTTGCCAAGATTCTAAGTTCATAAAAGAAATGCAATATGCAAATGCAAATGATGATTTTCCCCAAAAATAATTTATGCACTATATATAAATGTTTCCCCTGGGTTTTAAAATAAAAATTTTCTCCATGGAAATAATACTTTAAAATTTTAAATATTAGTCAAAATATTAATAATAGTTTAAAAATAATAATGGTTTAAAAATAATAGTTTAAAAATAGCCGGTCTCTGATACCAACTTGTAACACCCCGGTTTTTGGTCACCCAGGTCGGGATGTCACCGCCACACCTCCCTAGCAAGACACGGTTTCTCTGAGCTTACTAAAGAGATGCAAGGCTATGGTTTTTCAGAATTTAAAACATTTAAACAGCCCATTTATACAATTTAAAAATAGTACATCAAAGTTGCAGCGGAAAAATAATATTTACATATATGTATCGCAGCGGAATTTAAATATAGGGCCAACATGGCCTAATCACGGGTTAGACAGGCCCGTTCATGCAAGATCTAGTCTAATACAAAAATTCGAAATAATATATCATCCCAACTTCCGTGTATGCATATGACGATGCATAATTCTCAACTCTGAAAGAACAAGAAAAAGAAAATATGGTTTTGGTCAGCACTACGTGCTGAGTAAGTTAACACAAACATGATTAAGGGGTGTTCAAGCCCTTATTTAAATTTTAAAGAAAAACATAGGCATACAAGACATGATTTAATGTATTCCTCTAATAACAAGTAAATGGCATAATTTAAAGGATAGAGATTTCATAAGATCACAAATATAATTCGCAAAGCAATATAATTGTAGGACATAATTTAAAAGCATAATCCAAAAGGAACAATTTTCGAGTCTTCTAGTTTCATATCTCATGTCTCATGTTTCAAGTTTATATTTCAGTCGCCATTCGGCAAGTTTTATTTATCAATTGCCTTCCGGCAAGCACTATATTTCAATTGCCTTTCGGCAAGCAGGATAGTTCAATTGCCTTTCGGTAAGCAGGATATTTCAATTGCCTTTCGGCAAGCAGGATATTTCAATTGCCTTTCGGCAAGCAGGATTTTTCAATTGCCTTTCGGCAAGCAAGATATTTCAATTGCCTTTCGGCAAGCAAGATATTTCAATTGCCTTTCGGCAAGCAGGATATTTCAATTGCCTTTCGGCAAGCAAGATATTTCAATTACCTTTCGGCAAGCAGTATATTTCAATGTGTATTTTATTTCAAGAGAATTCCCAATCATTTAAACCTTAAAGGCTAATTTCATGTTTCAACAAGATTTCAAGATTTTGTTTCCGGTAAACCACAGTTTACTCTAAAATTCGTCTAAAATCAGATTTAATTCCAAAAATTCCAAAATTTCATATCTGACTTAGAAACGTTGAGATCTACAACTTTCGTGTTTTAACTTTTTCAATCCGAGATACCTAAACAGGTCAAAATCACCAATTTTCGTAGAAGAGTAATTCTGTCCGAATTTAAAGTACCAACAGTTTAAAGATTTCGAATTCTACCATAGCAATTCAACTCCAAATTTGATGAAATTTTACAGAGATCATCTTAAGACAATTATCTATGACTTTCATGTTCGGCCAAAGATCTAAAACAGTCTAGATCCTATGTCAAAAACGTGATCAAGATCATTCCTAAATTCTGTTCAAGATTTCAAGATCTATATTCAAATAGCTCGGTTTCGGTGGGTTTTCACATATCAAATCAACTCCAAAAATTCTCAAAATTTTACAGTAGCTAGATCTAAGTCTTAGGAACGTTTTTTAGTATTTTAAGTTTTTCCGTTTGAGTTCGTTTTAAGGTTCGGAAAAATTCAACAAATCTGTTGCGCCGGTAGAAAGTAATAATTGACAGATTTTCGATTTCTTGTTAATCTTTTAGTTTGAATGTTTTAATTCATCCCAAAACCATGTAAGAGTTAACTTACAGAGTTTATGAACGTCCGGGACTGTCTATTCGAAGGCGTGGCTTCCCGTCCACCTTTTCTCCTCTCCGTTCGTCGGGTTCTACGATCTAGATCCAATACGGGGTGTAGAAAGAAAAAGGAGATGATTAGGATTCGTTTTCGAATCGTTTATTGAATAAAGATTGGATCGAGACTTACCGCGACTATGGAGATCTATAGAAAAATTCGTCCAACAGCGTTCGTCTTGGTTTCGTGCTTCCGACGACTTCGGATTTAGGGTTTCGAATGTGTAGAAAGTTGTAGGGTTTCGTAAATGTATTCGGAGCTCCTAGGTGGTCTTATTTATAGATATCTAAGACCTAGGGCGTCCAAAATCTGACCCCAAGGGTCTTGGGTCGAGAGACGTTCAACCGAAAGTCGAAAAATCCGCGTTCGGGCGAGAAAATCTCGCTTGGTTTGTTGCTGCCAGAGTGGCGCGGTCGTGGCGCGGTCTAAGGCCAACAACCGCGCGGCCAGCGCGCCACTCACGCCTGGACTCCGGTCCGGGCGGTCGTGCGATCCGTCGCGCTTTTCCTCCTCTCTTTCGGACTTCTATCCCTCTATGTTCCCCGATTCCGATTTCCGGGGTATCTTCGGGCTCCGATTTCCTATCTTAATTTTATTCGGACCTAAGTTTATATTTGGACTCGAGTCATTGAGTCTATCGGTGTCGGGTCCCCGTGTAACCATTTATTCGATTAAATTGTCTTCGGCTTCCCGGGTTTTCGGAATTTTGTTTCCTTTTTAATTTAAATTCCATTTCTCATTTCCTCTACATTTATTTCTTTATTTATTATATTTATTTTATTTATTGTATTTATTTTATGTTGGAAAATTTCCGTGTATTACAAAAGCGCAGCTCCCGAATTTTGTAAAGGAGAGGTTTCAGTCAAGAATTGTCCACCTGGTTAGAATTAATAAACTCAAAGAAGCTAAAGTCACAAAAGCAGAAAAGAGCCATTATCCCCAGTGATCTCGCATCTTGAAAACCAAAATATATTCCTATGAGCTCAGCCTGGAGAACATATATATTTCCCAAGTAACCAGAAACCCCACCTAGCCATTTACCTGTACAATCCCGAATCACAGCTCCACACCCGGCCCGACCTCTGTCCGCCTGTAAAGAGCCATCTGTATGTCAGAAAGTACCCCCCAAGGAACCCATATTCCAACATACAACCCTCTGCAGAATCGTGGAGGTTTGCACCTTAGACATTGCAGATGTCAGATCCTCCCTAAGTTGTTCCACACGCCTGACAACAAATAATTATGATATTTTAAAACAAAATTGCTTAATTCTTTTGAAAACAAAAATTAATCTAATAAAAAATATATTATGTAAATATGAAAATAAATTCGACAAAAAAAAATTAAAATAACATTCATTTTAATCATATATTTTATTATGCATATAAATATATGTATATGGGTAAAAGGTCGGTTGGTTGGGTATAGAATTGGATAAATTCACTACAAAGATTTCGTGGAAAGGTGATAAAAGAATTATGTCGCCTGGCACACTCGCGAGTCGCAACGAAATCCGCATGTGTTTGGCCGCTGGTGCTGGCCAATGATCTTTTTCTCCTCATGGGAGGCTATCGGAAAAGGATCAAACCGATTACGGGACTGAGATTATAATAATGCGCCCAAACTTGACTGATTTTCAATATATTGCAATGGCAAAGTTGGATACAATGGAAAATCTACCAGTTGTTAAGAAACAACGGCCGATTAACCGGAAAAGGACTACCAAACTACCAGTTGTTGAGAAACAACGGCTGATTTGGAGAAATAACCGCTAACAACTAAGCTAGAATCTAGGAAAGCTTGTAAAAGAAAGTTGTAAAGAAAGCAATAAAAGATTTACAAAGAATCGAACTTGCATAAAGGAAATTTTGGGGTGCATTGGTCTCTCTTGATTCTGAGCTTGACATCCCCTATTTATAACTGGAGCTTGGTAACCGCTTCCTGGCTGCCTCCATGAGCCGATTCTGGGTCTCCCCTTTCAACTATTCCTGGTCGATCGTTTCAGCTTGTAGACATACTTTTCTGGACACTTCTTTTCATTCTGCTCACCCATCCACTATTGGGCTTCTTTTGGCCCAATTGTTTGGCCCAATTCTTCTCTCCTGGCCCAATATCTTGATGGCCACAACAGATGCCCTCCTTACTTGGGTATGTTTTCAGCCGGAAAAAGCCCAAGTAATTTACCCGGTGTCCCGGTTGACGGTTAGCACTTTTCCCAAAAAATCTGGTCATTATTACCCTTATTCACGTCGCCTCTCATTACTGTCTCAGAGAAAACCGTCTCCCTCTTTCTTCTCCCGGTGATCTTTTACTTCCTCGCCCTTCTCCTTTCTCAGGTATCTCCTTCTTCCTTAACCATCTTTTTCCGATGGACCCGTGTTCTGTCATTGATCCTTCATCTCAGATTGCGAAGATTGAGAATTCATCTGCCTCTCATACCGCGGTTCGTCATCTCCCTGAAGGTTTTTATTCTCTTGGCCTGTTAGGTATCCCTGAGGAAATTAATGAATGTACTGCTCGTATTTTTGAAATCGTTCTATACCCCTTTATGCCCCCTGGTTTTCTTCCCGAATTTTTACTTCCTCACTTGCTAACTGGCCATCGGATTCTGCCATTATTTGGCTTGGTATCGTTATCTTGAACCCCACTGTCGCGGCCCCTGGTTTAGTGCAAACCTCCTTCGCTTAATTCTTCTTAGCGTTGAGCCTTTTCGTACTGATCTCCATCCCGTGCCCTCTTATGTTTTTGGAACCCTACTTTAAACTGCTTTTGTTTCCCTTGTGGCATAATGACCCCCTCAATCTAGGACATTAAACTCCTCTTGAATCTTTTGGTTCGTGGGGACAATCTTGGTGTTGCGTCTTATTCTCAACCTAGGGAAAAAACCACTAGTTTTCCTTCTAACAATACTTTTCACAGTTGGATTGTTACTCACCAGAGTGATCCTTCCTCGCCTGACCCCCATACTCAGGAACCACTTGCTTTCATGATGTATCTTTTAACACGATTCTTTTGGTGCACTCCTCCTAAAGGAGTCCTTCTTGAAACCTATCCTTTGGCTTTCGAAATTCTTAATCAGACTGCTCTGCCGCTAGCCGACTTTTTCCTTGCTCACCTGTACGCAGGTATGTCGGCTTATGTTTCGGGTTGGGAGAATGGTTTCCCAGAAAAAGATCGTGGTCCTCTGTAGTTCCTTCATTTGTGGTTGGTTTGGCATTTTTGGGATATATCGGGCTTTCCTTCTTACGATATTCGCCAAGATCATTTCGTTGGCCCTAGTCTTTTGAAATCGTCACTCCCTTCTATGCCGATTCCTTATTGGATCGGCTATTTTCTGGGCCGAACTGCTGATCAGGCCTTCTCCCACTATCATTACCGGAAAGCCGATTTTGCATGGATCAAGGATATTGCAACCGCCCCTTTTGGAACTTTTCTCCCTCGTCCTTCTGCTCAGCTTTGGAACCGATGCATCCTTCCTCATCCTATCATTAGTGGTTCCACCACTCTTCTCAATGCCTGTAAAACCCCGGTTTTTGGTCACCCAGGTCGGGGTGTCACCGCCACACCTCCCTAGCAAGTCACGGTTTCTCCGAGCTCACTAAAGAGATGCAAGGCTATGGTTTTTCAGAATTTAAAATATTCAAAAAGCCCATTCATATATAATTTAAAAATAATACATCGAAGTTGCTGCGGAAAATAATAATTACATATGTATAATGCAGCGGAATTCAAATATAGCCAACACGGTCAGAATACGGGTTAAACAGGCCCGTTCATGCAAGATCTAGTCTAATACCATAATTCAAAATAATATATCTTCCCAAAATTCCCATGTATGCATATGACGATGCATAATTGTCAACTCTGGAAGAAAAAGGAAAAATATGGTTTGGTCAGCAAAAAACTTGCTGAGTAAGTTAACACGTACATGTTTATGAGGTTTCAAAGCCTTTAATCAAATTTAAAGGAAACATGTGCATAATGTAATCTATTCATTGAATAATAATTTAATCGCATAATTTAAAAGTCAGGGATTCCATACGATCTTAAATATAGCTTGCAAAGTAATTAAATAAATTGCCATAAATATAAAAGCACAATTTAATACAGATTTAATTTGGAATTCTGCAAACTTCTCGTTTCATATCTTTTAGAGATCACCATCGCTAGGGCTCTTATGTCCGCCAGCCTTACGCCTGGGCTCTTATGTCCACAAGTATCATGGTCGATCTTTTAATTAGAGTTAATCCGTCCGCTAGCCATACGATCAGTGTTTCGCTAGGGCTCTTACGTCAACCTAGACATACACTTGGGCTCTTATGTCCCAAGCCGCAGAGAACATTGACAGTATCTAGCTTAGTCATAACCCGCAATATTTTAATTTTCTCGTTTCGAGTATCTTATTTCAAGAATTTCTACTCGTTTCAACCTTAAAGGCTAACTTCACCGTTTCAACAAGATTTCAAGATTTGACTCGGTCAACCACAGTTTACTTCTAAAATTCATTAAAAATCGAGTTTAATTCCAACAATTCTGAAATTTTACCACTTACTCAGAAACATCGAGATGAACAACTTTCGTGCTTTAACTTTTCCAATCCGAGATACCGAAACAAGTAAAAAATGTCAATTTTCGTCCTACCATAAATCTGTCCGAATTTCGTGTACAGCAGTTCATGATTATCAAGATCTACCATAAAAAATCAACTCCAAACTCAACGAAATTTTACAGAGACCTTCTTAAGACATTTATCTACCACTTTCATGTTCGGCTAAAGAGCTAAATCAGCCTATAACTAATGTCAAAAACGTCATCATGATCGGCCCAAAATTCTGTCAAGAAATTCAAGATCCAATTTCCAGCAGTTCGGTTTCGAGTGGATTTCATATATCAAATCATCATGAAAAATCCTGAAATTTTTACAGTAGATAGATCTAGGCATTAGGGCCGTTTTTCGTGTTTTAAGTTTTTCCGTTTGAAGATGTTTTAAGGTTCGGAAAAATTCGACAAAACTGTTGCGCCGGTAAAAATCATACGTTGACAGATTTTTGAAAGTTTCGATTAAGCTTTTAGGTTTCGTGTTTTAATTACTCCCAAAACCATGTAAGTATTAACTTACTGATTTGTAGATATCCGAGATCGTCTATTTCGAAGGCGTGGCTTCCAGTCCTCTGTCTATCCTCTCCGTTCGTCGGGTTCTACGTTCTAGATCCGATTCGGGGCGTAGAAAGGAAAATAAGAAGGTTAGGATTCGTTTTCGAATCAAAATGTAAGAGACGAATGGATCAGAACTTACCACGACATTTAGGAGACTCTGATTTCGTCCAAATCAGTCCCTCGCTTGGTTTCGTGCCTCCGACGACTCCGGAATTAGGGTTTTCGACGTATAGAGAGTTGTAGGGTTTTGGAAAAGTGTTCGGAGCTTTCAAGAGGGCTTATTTATAGGTAAATAAGACCTAGGAACGCCCAAGGTCTGCCTCTAAGAGTCTTGAGCCGAAAGGTGTTCAACCGAAGTCGGAAAATCCGGATTCGGGCGAGAAAATCTCGCACGGGCGGATCTGTCCAACGGCGCGGTCGTGGCGCGCTCGTTCCCTCTCGACCGCGCGGCACTCGCCTGGACTTCGGTCCGGGCGGGTCGTGCGATCCGTCGTGCATTCCCTCCTCTCTTTCGGACTTCTATCCCTCTATGCTCCCGGATTCCGATTTCCGGGGTATCTTCGTGTTCCTATTTCCTCTCTAAATTTTTACTCGGGTCTAATTGCATGTTTGGACTCGAATTCTCGAGTTCATTGGTGTCGGGTTTCGGTGTGCAATTTACTTATCTTTAATCCATTCTTTTTATTTAATTAATTTCTTTTTAATTCTTTTTTAAGTTAAATCTCATTTCTCATTTCCTTATCTTCATTTATTTATTTATTTGCTGGATTTATTTATTTATGGTATTTATTTTATTTATTGTTTATTTATTTAATTATTGTTTTATTTTATGTTGGAAAATTCTCGGGTATTACAGTCTACCCTCCTTAAAAATCAACTTCGTCCTCGAAGTTGTGTTTCGATTTTTCTCGTGCTAAGGTCTTTTGTTTGTTTTATTATTTTGTGACTGAACTTAGAATTAAAACTTCTAAGCTGCCTACGTACCCTGTGAAGGGATCAAGCCATAACGTAGTTCAAAACAATTTGAATTTGTTTGTTTACGATTTAGGATACATCTTATCGAATCGAACTCCGAAAAATAAATTTCTACGGGGTATCACATCCTCTCCCCCTTAGGACTTCAGTTATGTCCCCATAACTGCCTATTTATTATTCTCAAGAGGGTTCGGGTCAAGGTTTAAATGAGTCGTGCGTTTGAAATGGATTTGTTGTTTGGGAAACCAAACAAGATTTTTGGAATAAATAGTGTTTTAATAAAAAACTTGATTTTTATTGTTCCACATAAGGAAATTTTCTAATTCGTACAAGGATAGGAATGGCTAAGGTCGAGATTTGTTATGCTTAGGCGTGCGCTTAGATGAACGCGATCTAGAACTAAGGCAAGATCAGTCTCTAGTTAGCGTTCCTAATTCCATGTCAAGCCTCTAAGTTATCTAGGTGTAGCAAGAGATCTAAGTTAGAATATATCACGCTTCTAAATTCTCTAAGTTTAGGCAATGCAGTATGCACATGCAAATGATGATTTCCCCTCAAAAATAATTCATGCACTATATATATATATATATATTTTTTTTTTCCATGGGTTTTAAAATAAAAATTCGTTTCCATGGAAATAATGCTTTAAAAATTTAACATAATAGTTAAAATTCTTGGACCTCTATATTGGGTCAAAATAATTATCATTTGGGCTCAAAAATAATTTGGGCTAGGAAAAATAATAATTTGGGCTTCTATAATAATAATTTAAAAATAATCATGGTTTAAAAATAATAGTTTAAAAATAATAGTCTAATAGTTTAAAAATAATAATAATAATTTAAAAATAAGCTGGTCTCTGATACCACTCTGTAACACCCCGGTTTTTGGTCACCCAGGTCGGGGTGACACCGCTACACCTCCCTAGCAAGACACGGTTTCTCCGAGCTCACTAAAGAGATGCAAGGCTATGGTTTTTCAGAATTTAAAATATTCAAACAATCCATTCATATATAATTTAAAAATAATACATCGAAGTTGCAGCGGAAAATAATAATTACATATGTATAATGCAGCAGAATTTAAATATAGCCAACACGACCAGAATACGGGTTAAACAGACCCGTTCATGCAAGATCTAGTCTAATACCATAATTCAAAATAATATATCTTCCCAAAATTCCCATGTATGCATATGACGATGCATAATTCTCAACTCTGGAAGAAAAAGGAAAAATATGGTTTGGTCAGCAAAAACTTGCTGAGTAAGTTAACACGTACATGTTTATGAGGTTTCAAAGCCTTTAATCAAATTTAAAGGAAACATGTGCATAATGTAATCTATTCATTGAATAATAATTTAATCGCATAATTTAAAAGTCAGGGATTCCATACGATCTTAAATATAGCTTGCAAAGTAATTAAATAAATTGCCATAAATATAAAAGCACAATTTAATACATATTTAATTTGGAATTCTCGCAAACTTCTCGTTTCATATCTTTTAGAGATCACCATCGCTAGGGCTCTTATGTCCGCCAGCCTTACGCCTGGGCTCTTATGTCCACAAGTATCATGGTCGATCTTTTAATTAGAGTTAATCCGTCCGCTAGCCATACGATCAGTGTTTCGCTAGGGCTCTTACGTCAACCTAGACATACACTTGGGCTCTTATGTCCCAAGCCGCAGAGAACATTGACAGTATCTAGCTTAGTCATAACCCGCAATATTTTAATCTTCTCGTTTCGAGTATCTTATTTCAAAGAATTTCTACTCGTTTCAACCTTAAAGGCTAACTTCACCGTTTCAACAAGATTTCAAGATTTGACTCGGTCAACCACAGTTTACTTCTAAAATTCATTAAAAATCGAGTTTAATTCCAACAATTCTGAAATTTTACCACTGACTCAGAAACATCGAGATGAACAACTTTCGTGTTTTAACTTTTCCAATCCGAGATACCGAAAGAGGTCAAAAATGTCAATTTTCGTCCTACCATAAATCTGTCCGAATTTCGTGTACAGCAGTTCATGATTATCAAGATCTACCATACCAAATCAACTCCAAACTCAACGAAATTTTACAGAGACCTTTTTAAGACATTTATCTACAACTTTCATGTTCGGCTGAAGATCTAAATCAGCCTATAACTAATGTCAAAAACGTCATCAAGATCGGCCCTAAATTCTGTCAAGAAATTCAAGATCCAATTTCCAGCAGTTCGGTTTCGAGTGGATTTCATATATCAAATCATCATGCAAAATCCTGAAATTTTTACAGTAGATAGATCTAGGCCTTAGGGCCGTTTTTCATGTTTTAAGTTTTTCCGTTTGAAGATGTTTTAAAGTTCGGAAAAATTCGACAAAACTGTTGCGCCGGTAAAAATCATACGTTGACAGATTTTTAAAAGTTTCGATTAAGCTTTTAGGTTTCGTGTTTTAATTACTCCCAAAACCATGTAAGTATTAACTTACTGATTTGTAGATATCCGGGATCGTCTATTTCGAAGGCGTGGCTTCCAGTCCTCCGTCTATCCTCTCCGTTCGTCGGGTTCTACGTTCTAGATCCGATTCGGGGCGTAGAAAGAAAAATAAGAAGGTTAGGATTCGTTTTCGAATCAAAACATAAGAGACGAATGGATTGGAACTTACCACGACATTTAGGAGACTCTGATTTCGTCCAAATCAGTCCCTCGCTTGGTTTCGTGCCTCCGACGACTCCGGAATTAGGGTTTTCGACGTATAGATAGTTGTAGGATTTTGGAAAAGTGTTCGGAGCTTTCAAGAGGGCTTATTTATAGGTAAATAAGACCTAGGGACACCCAAGGTCTGCCTCTAAGAGTCTTGAGCCGAAAGGTGTTCAACCGAAGTCGGAAAATCCGGATTCGGGCGAGAAAATCTCGTACGGGCGGATCTGTCCAACGGCGCGGTCGTGGCGCGCTCTTCCCTCTCGACCGCGTGGCCACCGCGCGGCACTCGCCTGGACTTCGGTCCGGGCGGGTCGTGCGATCCGTCGTGCATTCCCTCATCTCTTTCGGACTACTATCCCTCTATGCTCCCGGATTCCGATTTCCGGGGTATCTTCGTGTTCCTATTTCCTCTCTAAATTTTTACTCGGGTCTAATTGCATGTTTGGACTCGAATTCTCGAGTTCATTGGTGTCGGGTTTCGGTGTGCAATTTACTTATCTTTAATCCATTCTTTTTATTTAATTAATTTCCTTTTAATTCATTTTTAAGTTAAATCTCATTTCTCATTTCCTTATCTTCATTTATTTATTTATTTGCTGGATTTATTTATTTATGGTATTTATTTTATTTATTGTTTATTTATTTAATTATTGTTTTATTTTATGTTGGAAAATTCTCGGGTATTACAATGCCACTATCCCTTCCGAAATTTACAACCCCCACTTGGTCAGCCGTCAATTCGGTTTCGGCCAGGATTTAGTAGTGGCTTATCGCATTGACAAAGGACTTTCCCCTTCTTCTAGCCAAAGACAATGTGCCACCTGGCATCGGCGTCTGATAGATTTTGACGTCCTGAAATTCCATGATCGTGCTGGACTTTCTTCATATCATTTTCGGCATTGGTGGGACGGCGTTGCTCGTACTTATTTTAGTGCTGACCTCAACCCACTCTTACGGCGGAGTGGTTTCTCTCCCATCCTACCGTTCCCTTCTTTTTCTCTTTCTTCGCCTGACCCCTCTTCTAGGCGAGACCTTAGTACATCCTCTCCTTCACGTCAAGGTACGTTACTTCATGGATACATCTCTTTGATATTGTATGTCCCTCTATTGTTTATCTGTCTGTAATTTTGAATGCAGGTACTTCTTATTCTATCATTTCAGATCCTAGCCGCAAGAGACTTGTTCATCCTTCAGCTCACCTTGCCGGTTCTCTTCCATCTACTAAGACTCGGAAACGGTCCTTCCGTTCACCCCTCGACAGAGTTACCGCTGCTCATAATATGGTACGCCGAATTTTTTATTATTTCTCTCCTCATAGTAAGTCACTACTTCTTTTTCATCTCACCAGGTCTCTTCTGATCCTCGGACACCCATCGTTCTCTCCACTCTGATCATAGCCATTGGCTCGATCGAGCCTCGAAAAGAGGGCGACCATGATCCGATTGCCTCAGCCGACCCTTCTCCAGTCGAACCTCAACGGGTGATTAAGGATCTCGCTGCTCCTTCGTCCATTACCGTTTCAGACCCCCCGGCCTGATCTGTCCGGAAACGACTGACATCCCTGGTGATACTTCTACCGTTCAGGCTCCATCGTCCCTATTTCCTGACCAACAAGTCCTGGACGATTTCTTTTCTCTCGTTCTTCCGTCTTCACTCCCGTCAGATCCTTCGACCCATCTAGGGAATTGTTTAGGCATATTATGTAACATGATAACCAGACAATCTGACATGGAGTTTGTACACCCAAAACCGATCCTCCTCATTCTGTCTCATCTTGGTAAGTATTTCCATGAGGAGATGGTCTCTTTGAACTTGGATGCCACCCTTTAAATGATTACTAAGTCTTTCATTTCCTTGGACCAAGAACTCATGGCACACTTAGTAATGCGGAACCAAGTTTTAGCCAAACGGGAGGCTATAGCTTCTTCTCAAGCTAAATTTGATAACTATTCGGCTGAAATATCGGGCTCGTATGGGTACTCTCTCTGAAGTAAATTTTCGCGAGCTTAAGTATGCAGAGGAACTTTCTTCGACCTGCTTAGAAATAGCCAGACTTCAATAGAAAGAACAAGAATTGAAGTCGGCCTTGGATGAAGCGAAGCGGGAATCAGCCGACTTAAAGCGATCAATAAAGCATCTTCGTCAATCGGCCGAAACTCCCAAGGCTAAACTTTTAGATTCACGGCAGAACGCTTCTTACTTCGCCATGAGATCCCGCTTTAATGATCACATTCTTGGCGTTTTCCAAGAGAAAGGGGCTGAGACTCAATGCCTAGTTGCTCACCTTGATTCAGCTATTGAAAGCCTTGGTGCTAAACATACTGCTTGTATCATTCCTCAGCCGGATATATTTCCTCTGGACCCATCGGAGATCGAGGCTTCTCCATCTAACGATGTTCCTTCCTTTTCGAAAGCTCCTGCAGGTATTCTCTCTTTTTCTCTTGTGTCATAGATCTTTTGTATCTTGTACTCGTGGTCTCACCTATGTTTCTCTTTCTTCAGGGAAATATGCTCTTTCCCTTCGTACATCCGATTCTCTGCCACCTCCTGATTCCACTGACGCCGGTCTACTACCTGCTCACCCATCGCCTTGCCGCGTGTCACTGGCTTCTTCTTTTGTCTTGGACTCAGCTCCCAGAGTAGATCCTTCGCCTTCTTCGGACCCTCAAATTGGTGCTCTGCAAGGCCTGAATGAAGATGTGCAGTTTGCGAGGATGACTAGATGACTTTCCCCTCTCTTTTGTTTTGTTTTGTTTTGTTTTGTTTTTTTTTTTTTTTTTTTTTTTTTTTTTTTTTTGGGTTGTAGGATGATGTTTTGTAAACACTGATATTGGGCCATCCTTTTGAATGCTCATTATTAGCCTCTTTTTGGCTACTCATCTTCAACTTTGTACAGTCTCTTTTGGTCGGCTAACTTTTGAATTTATTTCGGCCGACGTAGGTACTTTGGAATCATATCTGCATATTAATTCCCCAAATCTGGTTCATATCTTTTACTCAGTCGTCAGACATATTTCTTCACCAGAAATCGCGTAATTTTCGGTCCTCTTTATGGCAATCTTCTGAGTCATCACAGCTTTATCGGGACTCAACTAAAACGTCTTTCTATCAATAGTTTTTAATACTGACCGTTTCTTTCGCTAGGCCTTTATTCTTCTACTATAAATACCCAGCTCCTTTGGGCTATATCTTCCATAACCTTCTCTCTTGTCTTTTATTCATACTGATATGAATTCCATTTCCCTTCCCATGAGTCCCTTATCACCAGTGCCCCCATGGCATTCCATCGACGGTATTATACAAGGATTTCCAGACATGGTACGAAAATTCCTCGCCCATGCGGCACGAACTCAGCTAATATTCTTGTCACCATCTTCGTATGGAAGAGGTCCCTTGGCTGTTTTTCCAAATGAAGGTCTCGACGGTTATTCAGACAGAGCGTTTTTCTACTTTATGGTTGCATACCTAGTCGAATCTAACGTAGAGGACTCACTGCCCTTAGTGATTCCTCCATTTTTCCCTTTTTCCACCGCCTTGGCTGTTTGCCTCAGTTGCCTCCTCCCCCTCTTATCTGAGATCTTGGGGGGCTATACCCGAGTCTGATTTCTACCTCTGGGACGTTGTACCATTCGTTCTAGCGCTTCTAGAGGTTGAGGCTTGGTGGTATGGGTACCTCGGCGCGTGTACTTTCAATAATCGGTCCCACGACCGCTTTTGGTTCCACCGATGCTTCCTGGCGACATTATACAAGATTGGGTCATTAGACATAATCCTACAGTTCCGATTCTTAGGACCTTTCCCTTGTATATGCCTGCATAGATTAGGACGTTTCCCTTGTATATTATAACTTTGGACTACATACGAAGCTTTCCGCCGAAGTAGCTCCTCTTTGTACTGTTCGTCCTTAGAATAAAAATGATTACTTTCTTGCTTAATCCAAAACTGAAGCATAATATTTCTTCATGTATCTTGTATTAACTGGACTTGTCATTTGCTCTCCATTTTCATCCACTAATATGTACGCTTCATTTGGCAACTTCGTCTGAACAATAAACGATCCTAATTGGGGCTCCACTTTCCCAATCGGCCATCCTTCTGCTTGGGTGGCCATATGACTTTCCAAACTAAATCACCAACTTCAAATTGTTTAACACGGATTCTTTTATCGTACCAATCGGCCACAACATCTTTATTTTTCCGTAAATTTTTAAATGCTTCAACCCGATCGGAATTAATATCTAATAATTCGTCCTTCATTGCCTGATCATATTGTTTGGCTGGGTTGGCTTCGGCTGGATCTTCTAAAATTCGTGCTATTTATTTAATCCATTCGTCTCTCTCAGTTTCCGCTAAACATATCTCCATGTTACTTGCTTTCGACATTAACCGATATCTTGTTGCATGTTGAGCTAACTCATTAGCCAATTCATTCTCTTTCCTCGGAATATATTCAACGTATACTTCATCAAACCCTTCTAATAGAATAATTGCCTCTTCGTATAATCGAATTAGCTGTGAACTTTTAACAGAAAAATCCCCAAGTAATTGTTGAACAACCACATAAGAATCCCCATTAATCACTATGGCTTTGATCCCTTCCTTTATCAACTGTCGTAACCCCGAGATCAATGCCTTATATTCTGCCTGGTTGTTAGTGTAAGACTTGGGCAATTGCACATAGTATCTGTATACCATGCCCTCTGGTGTATGTAGTGTGAAACCTGCTCCAACCCCTGAGGCTGCTTTGGACCCATCAAACATCATTGTCCACGGATGCAGGTATACTATTCCTACTTGATCCACTCCTTTCGGCCGAGCCTCCTCTTCAATACTCCCTGATACTTGGATGGTCGGCCAGAAAGTCGGCTATGATTTGTCCCTTCATAGCTTTTAGTGGTTGATACTTTAAATCATACGCATTTCACCTCATGGCCCATTTAGCAATACTTCGGCTGCTGACAGGATCATTCATCATAATCTTTACTATATCAACCGAAGCCACTACCACTACTTGCCTTAGCTGAATGTAATATTCCAGCTTTTGGCATGCATGATAAAGACTCAAACATAACTTGTGAATCGGCGAATACCTAAGCTCTGCATCTTTAAGAATCCGGCTCAGGTAGTAGATCGCCCTATCCCTTCATTCTTCATCTTCTTGAGCCAATAATGCTCCTATGAACTCTTCGGCCGCGACTATGTATAGCTTTAATGGACGGCCCAGCACGGGGGGACCAACACGGGCAGATTGATTAAAGCTTGCTTTAATTGTTCAAAAGCTCTTTGTTGATCGTCTCCCCACTTGAATTCGTCTTCCTTCTTTAATCTTAGCGAATCGGTTAATGGTTTCCCCTTCCCGGCCGCATTAGCCAAGAATCGTCTTAGAAATCCGATTTGTCCTAGGAATTTCTATAGACTCTTCCTGTAATGAGGAGGTCTGGCTTCTTGAATAGCCTTGGTCTTATTTTTATTGACTTCTATACCTTTGTTATGCACCAAGAACCCTAGGAAATTCCCTGCTTGCACTCCAAAAACACACTTGGCTGGATTCATCTTAACTCCGTGTAACCTCATCCTTGCAAACACTTTTCTTAAATCGGCCAAATGGCTCTCCATATCTTTGGAACGGACCATAACATCATCAATGTAGACTACTACACAGTCTCCTATTAGGTCATGAAAGACATAATTCATGGCCCTTTGATATGTAGCTCCTGCATTCTTCAAACCGAATGGTATTACTACCCATTCATAAATCCCAATAGCTCCGGGGCATCTGAATGCAGTTTTGTGTATATCTTCTTCGGCCATAAAGCTTTGATTGTATCCAGAATAACCATCCATAAAAGATAACATTCCTTGCTTTGCGGCCGAATCAATTAACAAATCAACAATGAGCATCATATATTCGTCTTTAGGAATGGCTATATTGAGATTTTTGAAATCAATACAAACTCTTAACTTCCGATTCTTTTTTATTACAGGTACAATATTTGATAACCACTCTACATACTTAGTTGGCCTAAAAAATCCGGCCGCTAGCAATTTTTCTATTTCTTCCTTAATTTTTGGAACAATTTCAGGTGCTGCCCTCCTGGCCGGCTGTTTATGCGGCCTAAACCCTTCCTTGATAGGTAGTCTGTGCTCCACAATTGATCTTTCTAATCCAGGCATTTCCGTATAATCCCATGCAAAACAATCTTTGAACTCAATTAGTATTTCCCTAAATCGGCTGATCATGTGTTGATCCAGATTTGCAGTAATTGGAATCTCCCTTGGATGCTCGTCTGTGCCAACATTGACCATCTTCAGAGGATATTGTGCTTTGAAGTTCGGTGTCCGCTTCGGGATGGCGTCCATCAGTTCACTCCATCTTGCCTTCTCATTCGTAGACTCGAGTTCGGCCTATTCGAACTCGATTGTCTCTTTGGTGCTTTCGTCCATTATTTACCCTCTTCTATGTCCGGCCGTATGTCGGCCTGATATCTGACTTCAAATTCCAAATCTGTCCAGTCGCATTCGACAACCTCTGGGTAACAATCCCCTACCACCGCCAGAAACGGTTGTATGGGCTCCTCATATAGTACCGCATCGATTCATCCGGCTGAACAAACATGAAATGGTGGTTGATCGCCATCTACTTCTTCCACTGTGCCATCATTCTTCCAAAACCATATCTTCTGATGAAGCGTTGATGGCAAACACCTAGCTGTATGTATCCAGCATCAGCCTAATAAGGCCGCATACGGGACCTCAGCATCCACTACAAAGAACATAATCGGAATTGAAATCGTTCCAACTGTAACATCCACTAGAATACATCATTCGGCCGCAGTCTGTGCTCCCACAAAGCTTAATACTTTCATTCTTGTGGGTAACAAGTCTTCCTTAGATCGGCCGATCTTAGCCAGAGTAGACAACGGCATGATGTTAACAGTTGCTCCACCATCGACAAACATTCTCCTCAATGGCCTCCCGTTTACCCAGCCTTTAACATAAAGAGGCCGCACATGCTGAGACATCTTCTTTGTAGTTGGAGGTAAGATTGTACTTGGCTGAGCATCTGGGACAAAGGCCTTATATCCTTCTTCAATAATCTTCTCACCTTCGGCTCTGGCCGAAGCAATTCCATCTTAGCGAAACAGAAGTCCACAACGGGCTCTTCTTCGCCGAAATACTCGCCTTCTTTCTGACAAAACACCACAGCTGGTTCGGTATCGGACCAATACTCTTCATTGCTTGCTGTGGTCGTGCCTACCATGTTAGCACTAGACCCAAAGTCAAACTTGAATTGTCCAATTGAAAAAGTCTCATTACTAGGGACAATGGACGTTTTAGGCTTCCATTCCTTTATTCGAACTGGTCTAGGCTTCCATTCTTCTTCAATCTTTCATGCATCATTGTCGGCCTGAAGCTCCTTTTGTTTTGGCCGAAATTCTTTTTTATTTCTTAGCCGACTTTCATCATTTTTCGGCTTGTAGGTTCTTTCTTTCCTGTATTCGGCCGGCTTAAGACGAGCAGAGAACACCTTATTCAAAATTCTTCCCTCAGACGAAGAGCAGTCATTCGGGAAATCTTCTTCTATATGCATCATCTCGTACTCTTCCTCACATGCCATGGCTGCTTTCAGCCGCTACATTCTTCTTTTGAAAGTACGATATGATCCCTTCCTTTTGGGGCAATATCATCATTTACCCTCCAAGCCGAGGTTTCAAATCGGCTATGACCGAATTGCCTCTTTGGAGAGTTTTGCACCCATTGAACAACCTGAGTATTAGCTGGTGGTCTTCTGAATTTCTTCATCACCGGAGATACAGCTTCTTCAGGGACTGTAATCTGTATTACACTCTTTCCATTCCTTTTGTCGGCTGTTAACTTCATCTCCGAATCCCAACCATTAGTGATTATCTTTAAAGTTGGCTTCTCTTTTTCCTCTTTCAAGTCTGATTTCTTTCCTCCTTCGGACTGTTTGATCCATTCTCTGACCATATAATCACCCAGTCGGTCAAAAACATCCGATACCTTCTCTTTCCCCTTCTGGGGCGAACCCAATCGTTTCCATACTCCTGACTTCTTCTGATCCGATGGTTGCTTTCCCAGCCGATCGTGTACAGATCTCTTGCTGGTTGATGGCTGATCCCCTAGCCGATCATGAGCAGAATTCTTTTGATCAGGGTGTATCATCACCATATTAGCAACCGGAAATGGATTCTTATCAATTGCCATTAATCTATCCGGGAATTTCAGCTTCCCATCATCAACATGCTTCTGGATCATTTTTCTGAAATGACCACACACCGCCGTTGTATGAGTGGCAGATGCATGAAATCTACACCAGCCAGCCTCCATCTGTTCCTTTGTCGGCTGCGGGGGATTCCCCTTAAACTCAAAAAGTCCATTCTTCAAGCAATAATAAAAAATCTCATCCATCTGTGAAAGATCAAAGGAATAAAATAGTTGAGATTCATCTCTAACTTCACCCTCCTTTTCCTTCCCTCTTACTGGCCGAAGAACTGGATAAGTCATAGGCTTCTTTATTACCAACTCAGCCCTTGCAACTTCGGCTAAGGCGGGTATATCATCCATATTGAATTCTTCTCCGACCTCACACCTGTCCAGTGATTCTGCAAAAGATGCAGCCGACTGGATGGGTTGTGATCTTCCGCTTCGACTTCGGCTTGACTTAAAAGCCGCTTGTTCCGCCAGATAAGTCTCCATCCTTATCGCTTCGGCCGTTATTTCGGCCACAGTCATTGGTCTTGTAACCATCAATCTATCTTTGATAGCAAACTTCAGGTTCTGCTTGATAATCTGAATATATTCATGCTCTGGTAGCATCATTTTCATTTGAGCTTTGACTACATAAAACCTCTCCATGAACTCATTAACCGTTTCTCCTGCCTTCTTCTGGGTTGAGGTTAAATCTACCACTGACACCTTAGGGCTAGTGTTATAGAAAGGGTCATGAAATAAACGCTCCATTTCGGCCCAAGTATTAACCGATCCTGGAGGCAAATTAATATACCATTCGAACGCTGGACCAGTAAGCGACAAGCTAAACAAAATTAACTTATGGAAGTCATTATGCGCTATCCTGGTACACTGAGCTGTAAATCGGCCGATGTGTTTAATCGTCGACCGGCCGACTTCTCCTTAGAACGTATTGAAATCAGGTACCTTAACTCTTCTTTATAACGGATACTGTTCTTCTATATAATCAGGATAAGGTTTCCTGTACATCGGTCGATTCTCCTGACCGATCAGGTTTCTAAGTTGAGTACGAATGATCTCCACTATGAGCTCTCTATCAACTAACTGTGGCTGATTCTGGCTGAGGTGGCTGATACTGCTGCTGCTCGTACCTTGGTTGAGGCGGGACGAAAGGCCGTGGTCCCTGCCCTTCTAGCGGCCGATAGGCCTGCTGTTGGTAGTTATGAGGATTTTGAACCACAAGCGGTGGATTCAGAATTATTGGAGATGGATTTTGAGCCATCTGTGCATTCTGTGCTCCAAACGGATACATATTCCTCGCCAGTTCAGCTCTAAGCATCGGTGGCATTGCTGCCAGTATATTCCCTTCTATTTGCCGAACTGAATTTGTAACCGCCACTTCGACCATGAATTGAACATGATCGCTAAACCGCGGGGTTAAATCATCATGCGGAAACTCCTGAGCATTAAAATTCGAAGGTCCTGCGAATCCTGGAGGAAAATCTCCTGGATTTGTTGTATGCTCTTCATGAATTTGCGGCAAATCGGTTCTCACCGCCGTGTTGAATACCGGAGTTGCATGTTGATCAACTGCTATTGTGAAAATTTGTCCCCTTGGGCGTGCCACTGTTTGGCCACTGGTGCTGGCCAAGGACCTTTTTCTCCTCAAGGGAGGCTATCGAAAAAAGATCAAATCGATTACGGGTCCGAGATTATAATAATGCGCCCAAACTTGGTTTTCACTATATTGCAATGGCAAGGTTGGATAAAATGGAAAATCTACCAGTTGTTAAGAAACAATGTTTGATTAGCCGGGAAAGGACTACCAAACTACCAGTTGTTGAGAAACAACGGATGATTTGGAGAAATAACCGCTAACAACTAAGCTAGAATCTAGGAAAGCTTGTAAAGGAAAGCTGTAAGGAAAGTAATAAAAGTTACAAAGAATTGAACTTGCATAAAGGAAATTTTGGGGTGGATTGGTCTCTCTTGATTCTGAGCTTGGAATCCCGTATTTATAGCCGGAGCTTGGTAACCGCTTCCTGGCTGCCTCCATGAGCCGATTCTGGGTCTCCCCTTTCGGCTATTCCTAGCCGGTCGTTTTGGCTTGTAGACATACTTTTCTGGACACTTCTTTTCATTCTGCTCACCCATCCACTGTTGGGTTTTGTTGGCCCAATTCTTCTCTCCTTGCCCAATATCTTCATGGCCACAACAGCATGACAGCGAAATTTACGCGACGACTTTAATAAATTTCGTAGCCAAATTTGTTGCCTTCCCGCGATTTTTTTTAATAATAAAAATTATACCTCTACCTATACCCAATATAAATATTTATATTAATTTTGGGTAATATAATAATATAATATTTGTTATCTGGAATATCCATCAGGTTACCCAATCCGACAAGTAAAATTTGCATCCATAAACATGGTTATCTAATTTTGGCCGAAGTAAAAGACAACCATTTTTTTTGTGACAAAAAAAGACAACCATCTTTTGTGACAAAAAAGGTATGCTTTTAAAAATATGAATAACCCCCCAAAAAAAAAGAAGAAGAATAATCACTCTTTTTTCCTAAAACAAAATAATCGACCCTTTTAGTGTGAATATTATTAATTGTTTAATTAGTAGGGGATCAAGACTTAGCCCAAGTTTAAATCCCTCGACTTCCAACGGAAGGTTTGAGGTTCGATTCCCCATCGCCCCTATCTGTTCAGCAAAAAAAAAAATTGTTTAATTAGTTGATCAATATGTTAAGATTACAATGTTTTATTCTTTAATTACTACTTGCTGGCAGGATGAGAACAAAATCCATGATTTTTTTCCATTTAATGACTTATTAATTGAAATAGATGTGACATTCAAAAAATAAAAAGGGTAAGTACATATTCCAGAATTGAAAGGAAAATAACTTACTTAAAAGTTTACATAGAAATATTAATTTTTTTATTCATTAAGTAAAGGTATCGGGTCAATGTCCACCAGATTCTTAATGAATTAGTCTTGAATCCAATGTGTTATTGGGAATACCAATTTATTCACCAATAATTGTATTTTTTTTTATATTTATGTAGATAAAACATATAGTGTGTACTTTGTAGGGAAAAATGTATGATATACTATCTCATATAAGTAACATATCCTTTTTGATAATTTACACATTTCAAAAACACTTTTCACTTTTACACATCCAAACAAACTTTATAAAAAAAAGTTGCTTTTAAAAAATTACATCCAAACACAAAAGTTAAATGCTTCTGCTTTTGACTTCTATTTCTGTTTTTTTCAAAAGCCAATCCAAATAGGCCATGAACCAAAGAATACAATTGCAGAAAGCTAAACAAGGTGCAGAAGCATAATTCTATGCCTTTTGATTGTAGATTTTGCATTGACAAAAAAGCAGAAACACATCCCCATAGTTCCACGACAGATCCTTTTCTTAATTGCTTCCTACTTGTAGACTTTTGACCCTCCTCAATAGTCCTCATTTGGTGATAGCCTAATTAATGAATGGCTCTGCCTCAAATAATGTTATTACGCCTTTTTTCACATGATAAAACCTACATTTACCCATTCCACTTTTCTTCACCTTCATCACCTCTGCACATCAGCCATGGGCCGAAAGAAGCTCGCCATGAAGCGAATTGAGAATCCCACCACTCGTCAAGTGACCTACACCAAACGAAAAGATGGGATCATTAAGAAGGCCAACGAGCTTTCTGTTCTTTGCGATACCGATGTATCCCTCATCATGTTTTCCCCAGCTGGGAGGCTCTCCACTTTTGCCAGCAAAGGAAGGTTGTGGATACTTTTTTGTATTAGGGTTTTTCAATTTTCTATTTTGTGTGTATTTTGATAGTTTTAAGGTTTTAAATTGGTTTTAACTTTGGAATATTTTTGTGTTTGTTTTGTATTTGTAGTAGGGTTGAAGATATCTTCCTTCGATTTGTCGACAGGCCTGATGAATTAAGGGGAGGGTATGCATGTCTAAAAGTGCAATTAAAGATTTCAATTTTTTATTTTTATTTTTTTACATTGTTTTTAGTTATTTTCTCTGTGTGTTTTTCTTTTCAGGCCAATTAACAATGAAGAGGTATGGTATACTTGTGCAAATGTGTATATTTTGATTTGATTTTTTATTATAATGTTTGTGATCTATTTACATATATACATATGAGTTTTGTGTTTGTAGTTTTTATCAAGAAAGTTGAAGGAGTTGAAATGTGAAGCAGAAATGCTTGAGAAAATAGCCATGTGAGAATCCTTCTTTTGCCTTATCTCTCAGATTTATTATATCTAATCAAATTTATATATTTTTGTATATACCTAAATTTTTGTTTATTGATCTAAAATATGTCGCCTAGTACGCATGTCTGTGATCTAGCTAGAACAGGATATTTACAATAATCGTGGGTATATATATTGTTCCTTATAGATCAGATATTGACTCTTCGATTGCATAATAACCGTTGTCATCTAGCGTCATAGGCTTCGTTTGGTAAATAAATAGACTTTAGAGTTTAGAGTTTGGTTTCAAAGATTAGAGTTTGGCTTCAGAGATTAGAGTTCCCAAAACCACGATTTGTGGAGAAAATCAGCGATTCCAAATCTTGTAATTCCGGGAAAACAAACAGGTATGAATCTCTTAGAGTTGAGAATGGACTTTGAGCGTTTGGACCGCTTATTCCAAACGGGGCCATAATCATCCAACAACATCCGCGTTTCATCTTCAACTTGATCCGTGACCGAAAAAATTAAATAAGATAGATTATCATCTTTTGCAAAATCATTACCTTGTTTTCAACCATATGTCATAAGATCATTCCTCACACTCCCTTGCGGGACAGTTGAGCCTCATGAATAGCTTTCATTTGAGTAGGTTGAATACTTCACCTGCATAATCTGATCAAGGTTATCTCCACAAGAAAAAAATCGTGATGTGATACACATTTTCACTTAGGCTAAGTAGGAATTTGAAGAAAAGGAAAAGAAAGCATTGAGAAAAAAAGTTGAATATACCGTTTAAATTAAAAGAAAGTGGGAAAGACTACGAAAACTCGGTTTACCAAAAAAAAAAGACTAAGAAAACTCTCTACAAAACTAGGGTTTCATTACCTGCCTAAATAATTAAGGAGCCCAAATGCGACTCGCTCTTATTTACATGCCTCATTTTTCTATGAAATCAAATCCTTCATTTTTAATGTAGGGAAAGACAAGGGATTGGTAAAGTTATTACATATGAACACAACATGCCCACAAATGTTTCATAAATAGTACTCCCTCCGTCCCACCCCAAGTACTGTTGGGCACGGAAATTAAGGTAGAGTTGGTTTGTGAGTATATGGTGGGGTCCACATAGTTGTTGGAAGGGAAAATTATTTCTATTTATAGAAAGAAGACATTTGTAATGGGACATCCAAAAATAGTAAGTAGGACATTTGGAATGGGACGGAGGGAGTACTAAATTAAAACTATTCCAGATATATTGATAATTTTCAATTCTACTAAAAATGTTATCAAATGTTTTATCTTATAATGTATGTTCATCTTTTTAATATTATTTTTTTTTCATCTTTTAATATTATTTTTCTTAATTTGATTTCATGAATCATTGCACTTACCCAATTGTTGGCCAACAAACAAATCAATGCAGCATTGAGGTAAATATTATTTTGAATTTCCAATTCAATCATTATATGTGAACATTTATTTATACCTAATTATAATATTATTTCAGGATCTGGAAGAAAAACTTGATCAGTTGAATAGGAAACAACGCGAGGCACATGAAAAAATGAGGTATAGGATTTAGATTTCTTTTACATATATGCAACGCTTCTTCAAGTTTTATTGGGAGTTTATAATAAATAATCATTTGTATTGAACTATTGAAAGTTTTAATTTTATTTTACAGGTTTTATGAGCCTAATGTAGAGAAGATCAATTCTGTGCTGGAGGCTGGAGTTTACCAGCAATTCCTTACCGGCGCCATTCAGCGTATACAACTAGCTAAGGTGTTTCTTCAGGCAAAAAAATAAGCTTTCGTAGTTATCAAACTATTTAAAAGGATCAATATTTTATACTTCCATCAATGCCAGTCTAATGCATGAATTTTTGTAGGCCAAATTCCTTGGCAACCAGCTTGTGCAAACAAATGAAAACATTGAGCGCGATGGAATGACCTCAACCCCTACGGAGGTTCCAAATCGGGCGTTGCATCAGTCATTTCCTGGTGTCATCCCTAATAATGGGTATATTCTTTTTTTCACTTCTACAAATTGTGCTTTGGTTAGGGTTAATTGTTGAATCCTATATACACACTTATTACTGACTGCTAGTGTACTATATTTCTTTTGTTGCAGAATGAACATAGTGAGGGAAGAAGAGGGAAGAAGCCTGAGTTTCTTCCAGACACAAAACTGGAGCAATGATATCTCTGGTTTCAACAATTTTTGATTCTTCATGCCTTGAATGATTCCTCCTCGATACCGAACCTTAAATTTAAAATATTTTTGGAATGTTTTTTGTAATCATACATTATTATGGTTTCTTACCAATTAGCTTGTCTTTGGATATGTCACCAGCATATATAATCAGGAGGTTTCTTCAACAATCAAACCTTCCTATTGTGTCGTGGGTTTCAACTGGAATGGTCCCTAAACTAATGGGAAAGGAAATACACAAGTTAGAATTTTATAACATAATAATAAAAATTTCAAAACAAAGCACATAACATATATTCAACAAAATTAACATGTATTTGTTGGGGCCACAAAGAATAATGAGCCGCGAGGAAAAAGAATTGGGCCATAGAAGATGGGCCGAAGAAGGATTTCTAAAAAGAGTTGGGTTTGAGATCTATTGGGCCGAGAAATTAAAAGAGAACGATCCAAAGCAGAAGAAGAGACCCGAACGGAAGAAGATTGCGGAAGAAAAAGATTTCGGCCGAAATGGAATCAAATCAGCCGATTGAGGAAGATGGGAATCGGCTTAGGGGAATCGGCCGGAGAGCGGTTATTTCAGCTCCGGCTATAAATAGGGGATGCCATACACAAAATCAGAGAGATCAATCCAACCCCCAAATTCCTTTATCAAATTTACTTCTTTGTATCTTTACTGCTTTCCTTTACTGCTTTCCTTTACAGTTTTTCCTAGATTCTAGCTTAGCTTGTAGCGGTTACTTCCAAGTCCACTGTTGTTTTTTAACAACCGGTAGTTTGGTTCTAGTTTTTCCGGTGAATTCGCCGTTGTTTCTTAACATGTAGATTCTCCATTGTATTTTGTTGCCATTCGAATAATAAGAAATATTCAGTCAAGTTTGGGCGCATTATCATTAATCCGGACCCGTAACTGGTTTGATCCTTTCTCCGGTAGCCTCCCTTGAGGAGAAAAAGGTCCTTTGGCACAGCCGAACAGTGGCAAGCCAAACAGTGGCATGCCCAGTGGGACAAGAAATGGCATTTGAACAAGCAACTCCAGCGGTTAACACGGCGGCGATGACTGATTTGCCGCCGATCCAGGAAGAGCGCGCAGCAGAAGCCGGAGAATTCCCCCCAGGGTTCCCCGGACCATCAAACTTCCACAATCAGGAGTTTTCAAACGATGATTTAACCCCGCGGTTCCGAGATCAGGTCCAATTTATGGTTGAAGCGGCGGTTACTAATTCGGTTTGCCAGATAGAAGGCAATATCCTGGCAGCAATGCCAGCTATGTTCAGAGCCGAAATAGCGAGGAATATGTATCCGATGGGAACGCAGCAAGCACCAATGGCGCAAAATCCACCAACTGCGATGCAAAATCCTCATAATTTTCAACAGCAGGCCTATCGGCCGCCAGGAGGGCACGGAACACGGCCTTTCGTCCCTCCGCAGCAAAGGTACGATCAGCAACAGAATCAACCGCCTCAACCAGCCGTTCAACCGCTTGCTCCAGTGGTCCAACAGCAATACGTACCACAGCAGCAGAATCCACCACAGCTGGTTGACAGGGAGTTAATTGTTGAGATAATTCGTACCCAGTTTGGAAATATCATCGGCCAGGAGAATAGGCCGATGTATCGGAAACCTTATCCAGACTACATTGAGGAGCAGTATCCACTGCCCAGAAGAATAAAGGTTCCATATTTTAATACTTTCTCTGGAGAAGTCGGCTGCTCTACGATTGAGCATATTGGCCGATTTACAGCTCAAGGCACCAGAATCGCGCAAAACGATTTTCACAAGCTGATATTGTTCAGCTTATCGTTAACTGGACCGGCATTTGAGTGGTACATCAATTTGCCAGCGGGATCGGTCAATACATGGGCCGAGATGGAGCGGTTATTCCATGACCGATTCTATAATACCAGTCCTGAAGTTTCGGTAGTTGATCTGACGTCAACCAAGCAGAAGGCGTCCGAATCAGTTACAGAATTCATTGAAAGATTTTATGCAGTGAAGGCTCAGATGAAAACAATGCTGCCTGAGCATGAATATATTCAAATCCTGAAGCAGAATTTGAAGTTTGCCATCAAGGATAGATTGATGGTTACAAGGCCAAGGACTGTGGCCGAATTAACGGCCGAAGCCATAAGGATGGAGACTTATTTGGCAGAACAAGCGGCTTTCAAATCAAGCCGAAGTCAAAGTGGAAGATCACAACCTATCCAGTCAGCTGCTACATTTGCAGAATATCTGGATAGATGTGAAGTCCAGGAAGAGTACAACACGGATGACGTTCCCGCCTTAGCTGAAGTCGCAAGGGCTGAATTAATCATTAAGAAGCCTATGACTTGTCCAGCAGTTCGGCCAGCCA
Source organism: Hygrophila difformis (assembly GCA_030278955.1). Lineage (NCBI taxonomy): Eukaryota > Viridiplantae > Streptophyta > Magnoliopsida > Lamiales > Acanthaceae > Hygrophila > Hygrophila difformis. The sequence continues at coordinate 43,562,997 of JAOANR010000002.1, read as the reverse complement.
GAGGCAAGGAGAAAGAAGGAGGGGATGAATCTCAAAAATTTTATTCTTTCGACTTATCACAAATGGACGAAATATTTGATTATTGCCAGAAGAACGGATTGCTGGAATTTAAAGGAAACCACCCACAACCCACCAAGGATCAATTGGAGGCCGGATGGTGCATATTCCATGGATCGGCTACTCATTCCACGGCGGTTTGTGGACATTTCAGGAAGCTAATTCAGAAGCATGTCGATGATGGGAAGCTGAAGTTCCCGGACAGGCTTATGGCGATCGATAAGAATCCGTTCCCTGTTGCCAATATGGTGATGGTGCATCCCGACCAGAATAGGTCTGTGCATGACCGATTGGGGGATCAATCGTCATCTAGCAAAAGTTCTGTGCACGATCGGCTTGGAGATCGGCCATCGGCTCAGAAGACAGGAGTGTGGAAACGATTAGAATCTCCGAAGGGGAAGGAGAGAGTTGCGGATGTTTTCGACCGATTGGGGAATTATGAAGTAAAAGAGTGGATCAAGCAATCAGAGAAACATGAGGAGATCGAGATCGGGAATAAGAATGAGAAGCCAACGTTGAAAATCATAACTAACGGATGGGATTCAGAGATGAAGTTGACAGCCGATAAACAGAATGGAAAGACTGTGATTTAGATCACAGTTCCTGAAGAAGCTGTCAGTCCCGAAATGAAGAAGCTCAGAAGGCCACCAGCAAATACTCAGGTAGGCCGATGGGTTCAAAATTCCCCAGAAAAGAGGCATTTCGGCCAACGCCGATTTGACAATTCCGCCTGGAGGGCAGAAGAGAGAAAAATTCCGAAAGGAAAGGGATCATATCGTACTTTCAAACGAAGAATGCAACGGCTTAAAGCAGCTGGTGCTTTTGAGCAAGAGGAGTACGAAATGATGCATATGGAAGAGGACTTTCCAGACGATTGTTTGTTCTCGGATGGAAGGATCCTCAATAGAGTGTTTTCGGCTCGTTTGAAGTCAGCCAAAAGGAAAGAAGAAAGGAAGCCGAAAGAAGGGCATGATCGGTTGAAAAACAAAACTAAATTTCGGTCGAAAGTAATGCAGCCGAAAATCGAAGACGAACAACTGAGGAGGAGTACTGGTCTGATTCTGAACCAGCCGTGGTCTTCTGCCAGAAAGAGGGAGAATATTTCGGCGATGAAGAGCCCATTGTGGATTTCTGTTTCGCCAAACTTGAAGCATTTCGGCCTGAGGCCGAAACTGAGATAGTGATCGAAGAAGGCTATGAGGCATTTGTCCCAGAAGTTCAACCAAGCACGATTCTACCTCCGACTGCAAAGATGTCTCAGTATGTGAGGCCTTTGTATGTGAAGGGTTGGGTAAATGGGAGACCGCTCAGGAGAATGTTTATTGACGGAGAAGCAACCGTCAATATCATGCCATTGGCTACACTAACGAAGATAGGCCGTTCAAAGGAAGATTTACTCCCTACAGGATGAAAGTATTGAGTTTTGTGGGAGCCCAAACCGCGGCCGAAGGGTGTATTTTGGTGGATGTAACGGTCGGAACGATATCGATTCCGACCATGTTTTTTGTTGTAGATGCCGAAGTCCCGTATGCGGCCCTTCTAGGCCGATGCTGGATACATACATCTCGATGTTTGCCATCGACGCTGCACCAGAAAGTGTGGTTCTGGAAAAAGGATGGCACAGTTGAAGAAGTGGAAGGAGACCAACCTCCGTTTCCAGTTAGCTCAGCCGGTCGAATTGATGCGGTATTATACGAAGAGCCCATACTACCATTCCTAGCAGTGGTAGGGGATCGGTACCCACAGGTTGTCGAGTGTGATTGGACAGATTTGGGGTTCGAGGTCAGATATCAGGCCGACGGACGGCCAGTTGAAGGAAAAACTAAATGATGGTTGCACAACCAAATCAAGCAATCGAGTTCGAATCGGCCGAACTCGGAGTTTCAGACGATAAAGCAGGATGGAGCGAATTAATGGATGCTATTCCAAAGCGAACACCGGATTTCAAAGCTCAAGAGCCCTTAAAAATGGTCAATGTTGGTACAGATGAGCACCCAAGGGAGATCCCATTTAGTACAAATTTAGATCAGCAGATGACAAGCCGATTCAAGGAGGTGTTAATCGAGTTCAAGGATTATTTCGCATGGGATTATACAGAGATGCCAGGATTGGAGCGATCGATTGTGGAGCATAGATTACCAATCAAAGAAGGGTTCAGGCCGCATAAACAGCCGGCCAGGAGGGCAGCGCCCGGAATAGTTCCAAGAATAAAAGAGGAAATAGAAAATTTGTTAGCGGCGGGATTTGTGAGGTCAGCTAAATATGTAGAGTGGTTATCAAATATTGTTCCTGTAATAAAAAAGAATGGAAAGTTGAGAGTTTGTATCGATTTCAGAAATCTTAATATAGCCACTCCTAAAGATGAGTATATGATGCCTATTGTTGATTTGTTGATTGATTCGGCCGCTAAACAGGGAATGTTGTCATTTATGGATGGATATTCAGGATACAACCAAATCTTTATGGCCGAAGAAGATGTTCATAAAACTGCATTTCGGTGCCCGGGAGCCGTAGGAATATACGAATGAGTAGTAATGCCATTTGGCTTGAAGAATGCAGGAGCTACCTATCAAAGGGCCATGAATTATGTCTTTCATGATCTAATAGGAGAATGTGTTGAAGTCTATATCGACGATGTCATGGTCAGATCCAAAGATATGGAAAGCCACTTGGACGATTTGAGAAGGGTATTCACAAGAATGAGATTACATGGAGCGAAAATGAATCCAGCTAAGTGCGCTTTTGGAGTGCAAGCAGGGAATTTTCTTGGGTTCTTGGTACACAATAAGGGCATAGAAGTTGATGCGAATAAAACCAGAGCAATCCAACAAGCCAGGCCTCCACATGATAAGAAGAGTTTGCAAAAATTCCTTGGGAAGATCGGTTTCTTGAGGCGATTTCTAGCAAATGCGGCTGGGAAATCGAAACCATTAACTGATTTACTGAGGTTGAAGAAGGAGGAGGAATTCATATGGGGAGATGATCAACAAAGAGCCTTTGAGCAATTGAAGCAAGCTTTGGTGAATCCGCCAGTGTTGGTCCCTCCAATTTTGGGCCGACCGCTCAAATTGTACATAGCAGCGGCCGAAGAGTCTATTGGAGCGTTGTTGGCTCAAGAAGACGATGAAGGAAGAGATCGGGCGATTTACTATCTAAGCCGAATCCTTAGGGATGCCGAATTAAGGTACTCGCCGATTCATAAATTGTGTTTAAGTCTTTATCATGCATGTCAAAAGTTGGAATATTATATTCAATCACGGCAAGTGATAGTGGTAGCTTCGGTTGACATAGTAAAAATTATGATGAACGATCCAATCAGTAGCCGAAGAATGGCCAAGTGGGCCATGAAATTAAATGCATATGACTTAATATATCAGCCACTTAGGGCTATGAAAGGTCAAATTGTAGCAGATTTTTTGGCCGATCATGCGATGCTCCCAGTGTCCGATGATATCGGGGATCAAGTTCGACCGAAAGAAATAAATGAGGTAGGGATTGTATATCTACAACCATGGATAATGATGTTCGATGGTTCAAAAGCCGCTTCAGGAGTTGGAGCAGGGTTTACTCTACATACACCGGAGGACAAGAATACAAGTATTTCGTACAGTTACCGAATTCCTATACGAATAACCAAGCTGAATATAAAGCATTGATCTCGGGATTACGACGACTAATAGAAGGAGTGAGAGCTATTGTAATCAGAGGAGATTCGCAAGTAGTTATTCAGCAGTTGTTAGGAGATTTTTCGGTCAAAAGTTCTCAACTAATCAGATTGTACGAAGAAGCAATCGGTTTGTTAGAAGAGTTCGACGAGGTTTACATCGAATACATCCCAAGGGAGAAAAACGAATTAGCTAACAAATTGGCTCAACATGCAGCCAGGTATCGGCTGATGCCGATAGCGGGAAATTTGGAAATATATTTGGCCGAAACTGAAAAGGCCGAATGGATAAAGAAGATAGCACAAACGTTGGAAAATCAATCTGAGGCTAGTCCAGTCGAAAAGCAGAAGGTGATGGATTACATAGTGATAGGAGGGTTACTCTTTAAGCGAGCCATTGATGGAATATTACTTAGATGCGTCGGAGAGGAAGATGCTAAGAGAGTAATGGGAGAAGTTCATGAAGGAATATGCGGCGCACATCGTGCAGGAAAATCGATGAAATGGAGTATTATTCGGCTGGGATATTATTGGCCGAATATGGGAATTGATTGTGAGAAATATGCTAAAGGATGCCGCGAATGCCAGAAGCATGGGCCGATTCAAAAGTTACCGGCCGAAGAACTGCATATAATGATTAAGCCATGGCCATTTCGAGGATGGGCTATGGATATCATTGGAAAGATTCATCCTTCTTCGTCGAAAAGGCATGAGTTTGTGCTAGTGGCAATGGACTATTTCACAAAGTGGGCCGAAGCTCAGGCATATGTCAACATTTCACAAGAAAAAGTGATCGAATTTATTAAGAGAGTGGATATATAGATTTGGAATTCCACAAACGATTCTAACAGACAGAGGAACTATATTTGTGGGCGAAAAAGTCAAGGCCTTTGCAAAAGAGTATAGGATAAAGATTGTGCACTCGTCGCCATATTATCCACAAGGGAATGGGCAGGCAGAGGCTACGAATAAGCAGTTAATAGGAATTATAAAGAAAATGATCGAAGACGAACCAAGGAAGTGGCATGAGAAGTTATCTGAAGCATTGTGGGCTTATCGAAATGCCAAGACTTCAGCCAGTGGATTTACACCATTTCGGCTGACTTATGGTATGGACGAAGTACTTCAAGCCGAAATAACAGTGCCGACTTTAAGGACAAGCCAAGCAGATTTAATGTCGGCCGAACAATATGATTGTGCGATGAAAAATGAATTATTGGAAGTTAATTCCGATCGGGTACAAGCCTTTGAGAATTTGCAGAAAAATAAAGACATTGTGGCCGATTGGTATAATAAGCGAATTCGTGTAAAATGATTTGAAGTTGGTGATTTAGTTTGGAAAGTTATATGGCCACCTAAACAGAAGGATGGCCGATTAGGTAAGTGGAGCCCGAATTGGGAGGGGCCGTTTATTGTTCAGACGAAATTACCGAATGGAGCATACATGTTAGTGGATGAAAATGGTGAGCAAATGTCAAATCCAGTAAATGCAAGATATATGAAGAAATATTATCCATCAGCATCGGATTGAACATCAAGTAAGGCGAAAAAGTAAAGATTTTATTGCATGAGCGAGCATTACAAAAAGGTACTACTTCGGCCGAAAACGGCGTCGATAGTCCGAAATTACAATATACAAGGGAAACGTCCTATCCTACACAGGCATATACAAGGGAAAGGTCCTTGAAGGATGCTCAGCCTTGTAGAAATGCCGCTAAAACTATCGGCAAAACAGAAACAGGGCACAGTTGCTTGCCCCAGAACAGTATTGCCGATTTTAGTCCTACCACCGAACTTCTACTCCTGGATACGCTAGAACGAATGGTACAACATCCCAGAGGTAGAAGTCAAACTCGGGTACAACATCCGCACGACCTCAGACGGAAGTAGGAGGAGTGCAGCGAGGCAGTCACCCAAAAACGGTGGAAGGGGGAGGGGATGGAGGAATAACTAAGGACAGTTATTCCCCCATTAGATAGTCCGACCGGATATGCAACCGCAAAGTAGAAAAGAGGAACACATCTGCATAGCCGTCGAGACCTGCATTTGGAATAATAAATAGAGATCCTCGCCCATACTAGCATGATGAGAAGGATGTTAGTTGAACTCGTGCCGCATGGGCGGAAAGTTATCATATCACGTCTGGAAATTCTTGAAGATACATGATCCAGAGACCATGGGGGCACTGGAGATAAGGGATTGAGTAAAGAAAAAAGAAAAGCCATATTGTTAAAGAAAAGCTGAAGAAGTGATGGATAAACATCGATAAAAGCCGGGTATTTATAGAAGAAGGATAAGTACTCGGCAGAGGAAGCGGTCAATATTAAATGTTATTTATGGGAAAACGTTACAGCTGATTCCCGAAAAAAGCTGCTAACATTCAGGAATCAGTAATGAAGAAGACCGAAAATTCATGGAATGAATCGGATACGAATCATATTGCAGAGATAAAAAGATACGAATCCAAGTACATTCCCTCGGCCAATACAACTTACAAAAAACAAAGGGGGCCGACAACAGTTGATAAAAATAGCCGAAACTCATGGTTAAAAGAAAACAGAGCGAAATTTCGGCCCATATACAGAAACAAGTAACAAAAAGGAAAACTAATGATCCGCGCTGTCATCAAAATGGATATCATTGTCCAATCCTTGGAGAGCGTCGATAGAAGGGTTGACTGCAGACATCATCAAATCCGAGTCCGCTGTCGAAGAAGGACCAGGAACGTTGCTCGAAGAAGGACGATCGGTGGCCAAATCAGCGCCAGCATCAGATTTCCCTAGATAAGTAAAAGAAAAAGGACGATGGAGTAAGAGGACATAAAGAGTAATCAAATGACAAAAGGGAGAGGATTGAGTACCTGCAGGAGCTTTTGAAGATGAAGGAGCATCACCCGACGGGGAAGATTCCATCTCTGACGAGTCCAAAGGGAACAAAGTTGGAGGAGAAAGGACGTGAGCAGTACTCTTCCCACCAAGGCTTTTGATAGCCGTATCAAGGTGGCCAACTAAAGATTGAGTATCGGCCCACTTCTCCTGAAAGGTGCTAAGTATGTAGTCGTTGAAGCTTGACCGCAGGGACAAGTAAGAAGCATCCCGGTGGGAGTCCAAAATCTTTGCTTTAGGAGCGTCGGCCGATTGACGGAGAGATTTTATTGATTGTTTCAAACCGGCCGATTTCTGTCTAGTTTGATCTAAAACTAATTGCAGCTCCTGCTTCTTTTGTTGAAGTTTGGCTATCTCTGAGCGGATCGAAGAAAGATCATCGGAGTACTTGTGCTCCCGGGACTCCGTTTCAGAACTCCACCGAATAGTTGTTGAAAATAACTTGAGAAGCTGCTACGGCTTCGCGTTCGGCGGCAAGTTTGCTTCGCATCTCTAAGTGTGCTCTCAGTTCTTGGTCCAAGGAGAGGACAGACTTCATAATCGTCTGAAGAGGGCCATTTAGGTTCAATAGAACCATCTCCTCATGGAAGTGTTGTTCGAGATGAGACAAAAGAAGAAGGATTGGTTTTGGATTGACAAATTCTACATCGGATTGCCTAGCGATCAGATTACACAACTTTCCTAAACAATCTCTGAGATGTGCTGAAGGGTCTGACAGGAGAGAAGTCGAAGGTACAGGAGAGAAGAATTCATCCAAAACATGCCGATCGGGAAATGGAGACAAAGGGACCGGGTCGGCAGAGGTGTTACCAACAGTCGTACCACCAGGTATAGGATCAAGAGATTCCAAAACCGTCGAAGATGGAGGTACAGTAGAATCTCCGACTGGTCGGAGAAGGGCAACAGAAGGAGAAATAACAGGAGTGATTGAAACATGATCCTCAACCAGTTGCCGAGGTTCGGCCAAAGAAGGACCAGTGGGAGCAGCCGAATCAGTAGCACCAATCGAAACAAGGGGGTCAGCAATAAGGGAATTCGAAGCTGCGGTCGAAACAGGCGAAATGGTGGACGATGGTAGAGCAGAAGAAACCTAAGGAAGGAAAAAAATGAACGAATGATGATCAGTTGTAAAAAGGGAGTGCATAAAAAAAAAAAGAGAGAAAGAGAAGAGAAGTGGAAAAACAACAAACTATAAGGCAAGCGGAGGGGATTCTGCCGAGGGGAGAGCGAGAGGAACGCTTCCTAGTCTGTATATGAGGAAGAGAGCTGGCAAAAGGGGCCTAAGACGAAGCAGGTCTTTTTCGGCCAGGATCCGAAGTAGAAGGACGGAGGATACCTAAGTTCAAAATGGCAGCCGAATGAGTAACACAAGATAAGAAAGAAGATAATAATTAAGAAAAAAGCATACCTGGGCGAGAAGAAGAAGGCGAATCGAGAAGACGTTGGGGAGTGGAATCCGTTGAAGACAGAGGATAAGAAGATGAAGCTCTCGGACGAGGTGAAAAGATTGATAGAGGACTTCGCACACGTTTTGATCTTGAGAAGGATAATACTCAAAGCCGTAATTCGTCCACTGTGATTAGTCCTTCTTAAAGGGATATTCGAAATCCTGTTGTTATGGAAGGGTGTAATCATATCCACGAAATCTTCCTCCTTCCATAGCCGAACTATTTCCATTGGATGGTAAGATATGCATGCCATAGTTAGGTCGCCCATCATGAGGAAATGTAAGATGACCGTTGGGAGATGCTCCTTGCCGTGCAAAGACACCCTTATCCGATCACAAGGATCTTCTTGCCAATAATACCATGCGGATAAGACTAAGGGGTGGAACCTATCTAGTGTTCATCATTGGGTTGGAACACATTATCTCAAAATATGGGTACTAACAATCTCCCCCTTTTTGACATAATGTGAGCCAGAAGGATCAAAGATCTCCTAATGATGAATCAATACAAGAGAGACAAAGCACAGAGCCCCAACCACCAATACATAGCAAAAGAAATCCCAATCATCCTATCTAATGCTCCGTACAAATAGATAAGCTAAAACAAAGGAGCATGTACAATAATACCAGCAGAGAGTCTAACAGAATAACGAAGGTCCAAAATAACAAATAACAAAACTAACGTCCCAGAGTTCACAAAACAAGTTCCAACAGAAAGACTGAACACAAAACATAAAACTTACCAGAGGCAGGCATCTTTGATCACGCGCATCTTCTCCCCCTTTGGATCACAATGTGTCAAAAGCACCGATTACTCCTGAGAGGAGTCATCCTCATCCGTGGAGGCATAAAAGTCAGTGGCAGCATCAGTCACCTCATCCTCTGGATCAGTGTCCTAGACTTCAGGGAGAAGTCTTGCCATCTCAGCTAGGGCTCTTTCCTCTTCGTCCAGCTCCTCTCTCTTCCTCCTAATTGCATCTTGGCGCTCTGCAAGCATGTCTCTGAGTTGATCAAGGGCTGACTGAGGAATGGGAGGGCCATCTGGGCCTGGAATGTCCTGAACTTTGTCTTGTAGCTTGGCTATGAATTTGAACACTTTGGTGGTGTCCACCAACTCCTTGGGGTGTCCGCCAATGCCCACAGACTCCAAATACCCATAGATGAGGGCTGGAAAAGGGATGAGAGTGGAGCCATCTTTCTTCAAGTTTTTGGCTATATCAACCATTTGATTGAGCACTAGCTTTCCAAAATTGATCTCCTTATTGTTCTCATCAATAGCAAACATCAATTGACACATTTCTTTTGAAACAACCGAATGGTTTGCAGTAGGCATCACATTGGAAGAAATGAACTTATATAGCAGAAAGAATTTTTGAGTAAGATTGCCCGACCTTAACCCTCTGCCCTTGATGCTCTTCTCTTTATCTTTAGTCAAGGTTTTTGCAATCTGGACATTGTTGAACTTTGTGCCTGGTCTGAACACAGTGTCAAAATCACACTGAGGGACACCGAGGAATTCACAGATGTCCTTATCCTTGAGAGGAACAAGCTGCCTCTTGACAAATACACGCCCAAACCAGCTGCTGCCTGGGACAATTACTGACTTTCTGAGGTTGGCATAGAACATCTTCACAATGGATTGCTTGCTTCCTTGGAGTTCGGATGCCCATCGAAGGAGATGCCTTTTCTCAAGGTAGCTTGTCCAACCAATCTCATCACACTTTTGACCTTTAAATGCAACCTCAGGTTTGAGTTTCCTCTCTCGCAACACAGTCTCAAAGAATGTCAGTGAGCTCAATGAGTAGAACTTGGAGCTATACGCCAGATTGGTATCCACGATCTCATGGATGTCATCATCATCCTCAGCATCATCAGTGGGGGTCTTCTTCTTCTTCGGAGGTTGAGAACTGGATGGGGCATGACCTGCTTTCCTCTTAGAGTTCTTGGCAGGGGCTTTCTTTTGAGCAAGAGCCCTGAGAGGAACATCATCCAAAGTAGGTGATTTCTCCCCCTCAATTCCACCTTCTGGATTGTCAGTTGCCTCTAGATCATCGTCATCACTTCTTAGTTCATCCTCTGTAAGACCTTCACGCCAGAGAAATTCTTCAGCAGAGATGGAGGCACGATTGTCCACTGGATCATCCTCTTCACCCGAGGCTTCACTGGATTCTTCCTCGTCTGGATTGATCTCAACATTTTTGTCTGATTCATCAGACAACTCAGTGGACTCTGAGGTGTGTTCAGAGACATCATCTGAACTCCCAGAACTCCCACCACCAGCATTTTCTCCTTGAGGGGGTGAGGTTCCAACCGCCGATTGAGGATTCTCCAGTTGGCATGCAGTTAGGGCACCACTAGCGTCAGTTTCCGCGATTGCTTGCGCCATTTCTATGCGAATGTTTCGAGTGGGTCTGAAACTGGTATCTCCGAGGTGGCAATGGTGGTCGGAGCTTCATTTGAGGGAGCAATGTCAGTCAGAGTACGACCACGTCCTCGTCCAGCCCTGCCGCGACCCCGACCTCCTCGATTGCCGCCTCGATTTCCACCTCTGGTGCGAGGACTTCCGCGTGCTGGGAGCGGTGCTGTCTCAGTGTTGGAACTCTTGTTCCTCGTCGTCACCATAGTTCCTGCATGAAGGAGAAAGAACACTGCGGGAGTAGATGATTTACGAAGGAATTGTACAAGAATGGGAGAAGAAGGAGGGCAAGGATTGCGGGGGGAAAACTTCCGAGAGGGACACTACTAAATTAAATAATAACTTCCCTTTTATTTTGGAGGCATGAGATCATTATTCCCTCCCACCTAGGAAGCCGGTTACCAAGTTAAAAATAACTTCCCTTTTTGAGTATTGTTGACAAGCTGCTTCCTAGTAATAACGATTTTATTCCCTGAAATAAAAACATAGTTAGGAAAGAGCAAGATAGGGGATCCCTTATAATAAGGCTAATGTAATATTTAAATAAATTTTAAGGAAAACTTAGCCGGTTAAAATTGACGAAGAAGATCCCCCAAGATCTTTTGGAACTTAGGCTATGGTGCATAGACCAAGTTCCCGCCTCAATTTTTCAAATCGTTCTCCATCAAGAGCTTTGGTGAAGATGTCCGCGTTTTGTTCTTGTGTTCCAACATACTCCAGGGACACTACTTCATCTTCCACTAGTTCTCGGATGAAATGGTGCCTAACATCAATGTGCTTGGTTAGACTGTGTTGCACTGGATTTCTTGAAATACTTATCGCACTCATATTGTCACAAAGAACCACTAGCTTGTCTTGATCAATGCCAAAGTCACTAATCATCTGTCTCATCCATAAGAGCTGTGCACAGCAGCTCCCTGCTGCAATATACTCCGCTTCTGCCGTGGAGAGAGATATAGAGTTCTGCTCTTTGCTGTACCAACTTACCAAGTTGGTTCTAACGTAAAAACATCTTCCTGTGGTGCTTTTTTTGTCGTCGACATTACCAGCCCAATCCGCATCAGTGTATCCTATCAACTGTAGGTTGGATTCTTTGGAGTACCATATGCCCAAATCAGGTGTTCTAGCAATGTATCGGATCACCCGTTTTGCAGCCTTGAGGTGAGACTCCTTTGGATCTGCTTGGTATCTGGCACAAACTCCTACGGTGTAACTGATGTCGGGTCTGCTTGCTGAGAGGTAGAGAAGGCTTCCAATGATCCCTCTATACATCTTTTGATCAACACTCATTCCTGCCGGATCCTTGTGGTGTTTATCAGATGTTCCAATTGGTGTTCGAACAGGCTTGCTGGATTCCAGACCAAATTTCTTGACAATGCTTTTGGCATATTTTGATTGATTTAGAAATGTTCCTTCCTTTTTTTGAGTAACCTGCATGCCAAGAAAAAATGTCAATTCCCCTACCATACTCATCTCAAATTCCTTACCCATAGTCTCGATGAACTTGTCTTGAGCACGTGGGAGGTTGATCCGAACACGATATCATCCACATAGACTTGAGCCACGATGATTCCTTTGGAGTCTTCCTTGATGAACATGGTCTTATCTGTACTCTCTCTTCTATATCCATTTTCCAACAGGTATTTTGAAAGCCTCTCGTACTATGCCCTTGGTGCTTGTTTAAGCCCGTAGAGAGCTTTGTTCAATCGAAAGACATGGTCAGGGAGGTCTGCATCTTCGAAACCCTTAGGTTGCTCCACATACACCTCTTCCTTCAACCAACCATTTAGGAAGGCGCTCTTGACGTCCATCTGGTAGAGTTTGAAACCCATCGAGCATGCAATGGCAAGGAGTAGTCTCACAGCTTCGAGTCTTGCCACGGGTGCAAAGGTCTCACTGTAGTCTACTCCCTCCACTTGGGTGTATCCTTGAGCTACGAGCCTGACTTTGTTGCGAATCACATTCCAATTCTCGTCACTCTTGTTCTTGAAGACCCATTTTGTGCCAATGACGTTGGTGTGCTCTGGACGCTCGACCAAGGTCCATACTTCATTCCTCTTGAACTGAGAAAGCTCTTCCTGCATGGCATTAATCCAATTTTCATCTTGTAGAGCTTCTTCAACTCTGGTAGGTTCAATCCTGGAGGTGAAACAATCCAATCCTGCAAACTCTCTATAGTCGATCTTCTTCTTAACTCGAGTTCTCCGATCTTCGAGTACATCCCCAATCACATCCTCCGGGTTGTGATTGCGATGAATTCTGACTTGGGGGACAGCCGCTTCTGACTGTGACGGTGTTCCAACGGGTGTTTGAACACTGGGTTGGGACTCCTCACTTTCAGTAATAGTTTCCAGTTTGTCCCTTGATAAGGATCATGATTGACCAGAGCTTTGGGTTTCTTTTTCTGCATCCTCCTCCTGAGACTCGACTGGAGTACTTCTGTTGGGTGCATCTTCCACAATGACATTTGTGGATTCAATTACTTTCCTGGTTCTAGAGTTGTATACTCGAAAGGCCTTGCTAAGTCTTTTTACCCTTCCATAATTCATATGGAGTCATAAGTGTTTTTGGCCTGATGTACACTCTATTTATCATATAACACGCCGTGTTGATTGCTTCTGCCCATAGAAACTCCGGAACCTTCTTGGAGTTTATCATGACTCGTGCCATTTCTTGCAAGGTGCGATTCTTCCTCTCTACCACTCCGTTCTGCTGGGGAGTTTTTGGTGCTGAAAACTCGTGTTTGATTCCAAGGCTGGAACAGTAATCATCAAACGCCTGATTTTCGAATTCCTTCCCATGATCACTGCGAATTCTCTTCACTTTGCAGTCTTTCTCGTTCATAATTTGGTTGCATAGTTTCATAAAGACTTTGAAGGCTTCGCTCTTTTCCCTGAGAAAATCAACCCACGCATATCTGGAAAAATCATTTACACAAATGAATATATACCATTTACCTCTCAGACTAGGAATTTCAGTTGGTCCAATGAGGTCCATGTGTAAGCGTTCCAGACAGTGTGTTGTTGCATTGTGTTAAGTCACGGGATGGGACACACGAGTTTGTTTGTTCTTGGCACAGTCTTCACAGAAATCCGAGGCGTACTTCTTTAGATCTGGAAGTCCACGAACGGCTCCTATTCTGCTTAGCTTGATTAGATCTCTGAAGTTCAGATGCCCTAATTTCTCATGCCAAAGTAGATTCCGGGAACCTCCTGCATCCTTCACAAAATTACAGGTTTGCACAAGTAAATAGCAGTCATTTTGAGATCTCAGACCCCTCATGACGCACACATTGTTAGGATCAAGAACTTCACAATATTTTTTGTTAAAGGATACAGTCAAGTCCTCATCGCATAGTTGACTTATGCTTATGAGATTGGCATGCAGTCCTTCCACATAGTAGACATTGTTAAGCTTGGGCAGGCCATTTCCGTGGAGAGTTCCTTGTCCAGAGAGACGACCTTTCTTACCATCTCCAAAGACCACCGATCCACCATCAATGTCTTTGAATGGTTTAAGAACATCTTTGTCTCCAGTCATATGCCTCGAGCAACCACTATCGAAGTACCAAGTTGCACTCTTATCCTTTTGTCTAGAGGATAGGAAGGCAACATTACACCTGGCAGAATATTTAGCAAACCCATTCACGCCTTATGGAGATCCTCTTCCGTAGTTCTTCATTAGGCCAGGTAACAGGTCTTCCTTCTAGGAGATCCTTGATGATCTTCCGACAGTGATCTGTCTTGTGACCTCGAAATCTGCAGTAATCACAAACAAGAGGTCCTTTGAACAAATTCCTTTTTCTGCCTGGATCCTTGGAACCCTTAGGAACGGTCCCAGAGTTCCGATTTGGTGTTCTGTCATTGAGCTGGCCTCCTGCTACGAACTTGGTTTTCCCCTTAAAGGTAGAGGCAAAGCCGAAGTTGCTATATCCAAGTCCTTGTCTGTTCCCATGGGACTTCCCAGCTGCTAATGTATCATCAAGTTTGGCCTTGCCTTTGTTCATGTCTGACAGAATCTTTTCGGATTTGTTGAGTTTCTCCCTCAGATCAGTGATTTCCAGAACCAGAAGATCATGCTTGGAGGAAATCTTCTCCTTTTCCTCTTTCTCATAGAGTATTCCAGCCTCGAGTTCAATCACGTGGATGGACACTACTTCAGCTTTAGATAGTAAGTCTTTGTTTTCGCCCAAGAGCCTATCAACCTCGTTTCTGAGATCCTGATTGGTCCTTTGTAGATCTTCTATCTCAGCCATAGAAGTTTCCAGCCTTTCGAACACTTCATTGTAGAGGTCCATGAGACGCTCTATCTTATTTGCCTTCTTGCTGTTAAGAGAATCACAATCACGATCAGAGAAATCATTATTAACAGGGTCAGAGGCGATACCATGTTGTGACTCAGTGTCCGAACATGAGTCTGAATCCCATGTTCCTGGTGCCATGAGAGCAATCCCATGCTCAGATTCTCCTTCACTGCATTCTGGTTCCTCGTCATGATCACTAAAGGTAATGTGGTAGGTCTTCTTCTCATTCTTCTTTAGATTTCCACAATCTGCCCTAATGTGACCAAAACCTCCGCATTCATAACATTCTGGTCCTTTGGGTTTTTCCTCAGTTTGTTGATCCTTGCCATAGGGTTTGGATCTCCTTTTGGAGTCTCTCCTGAAGTTAGATCCTTCGCCCTTTCCGCTAGGAAACCCTTGCTTCCCTTTCTTATTCTTGAGAAGTCTGGCCAGTCTCTTTGTGAGAAGAGAGATCTCATCATCATCGCTGTAGTCACTATCAATCTCGGGTTCCTTGTCATTCACCAATTTTGACTCAGCCTTGAAGGCTATGCTTTTGCTTCCGACTTCCTTGCAATGGTCCATTTCCCATGATTGAAGTATTCCCATTAGTTCGTCCACTTGCATAGTGGAGTAGTCCTTGTAAAGTTCAAGGGCTGCAATCTTGGGATTGAACTTGTCCGGAATAGTTCCTACGATCTTCCTTACCAACTCTTGTTGGGAATAGGTCTTCCCAAGTTGATGTGCCTGGTTGGTTAAGTCACGAATTCTACCAACATAGCTAACAATACTTTCATTGTCATCCATGATAAGTTTGTGGAATTATGACTCTATAGAAATGAACTTGGAAGATCTAACAGAAGCCATACCTTCATGGGAGTTTACCAGTACTGCCCATGCATCATAAGCCGTGTCGCACCAGGAGATAAGCTTGTATTGTTCTTCAGTGACCCCATTGAAGATAGCATTGAGTGCCTTTGAGTTCATAGAGGACAAGGTCTTTTCTTCAGCAGTCCATTTGTCCTTGGGCTTTGGTGTCTTGACACCTTCATCGTCCTCGACAGTGGGACGCTCGAACTTGGATTCAACGGCATCCCATACTCCTTCATCAATGGCCATGAGAAAAGCCCTCATCCTGGTTTTCCAATAGGAAAAGTTTGTTCCATCTAGCAACGGTGGCCTGGAAATGTTTCCTCCTTCACGACTCATCTTGATGCTTGGATCTCACCCGAAGGTGTGTGCGCTCTGATACCACTTGTTGGTCCCACTTTCGTCAAGACTAAGTATCTTAATCACAACTGTTTGTTCCTCCACACACTTAAATAGATTATTAGTAGGTTAGTTATTGAAAGTAACTAACTGCAGTAAAGAAACAAGAACAAACAGAGAGTTGTTGACCCAGTTCGGCCCAAGGCCTACGTCTGGGGGATACCAATCCAGGAGAATTCCACTATGTGTTCGAACACCACGTTACAACACGAACAATAGTGAACTAGTAATCTTTTACTCCAACACCCAAGCAGATGATCGATGGTACCAGAAACTCCCCTTTCTGGTGAGAATGCTCCGATTCTTCTTCGACCCCTTGAAGACTCCTTCTCCAAGTTTCCCTTGAGTGAGCATGTAAAAGATCCTCCCTTTGATGTAGCAATGAATGGCAGTATCTTGTTGACACAAACTTGAGTGTTGCCCTTGATTGAAGGTGTCGAGATCAATCAAGGGTGATGTGCACAAAGAAACAAATGAACACTCAAGTAACAATCTTCCTCACAAAAAGATGAAGCTCTCGGACGAGGTGAAGAGATTGATAGTGGATTTCGCACACGTTTTGATCTTGAGAAGGATAATACTCAAAGCCGTAATTCGTCCACTGTGATTAGTCCTTCTTAAAGGGATATTCGAAATCCTGTTGCTATGGAAGGGTGTAATCATATCCACGAAATCTTCCTCCTTCCATAGCCGACGTATTTCCTTCGGATGGTAAGATATGCATGCCATAGTTAGGTCGCCCATCATGAGGAAATGTAATATGACCGTTGGGAGATGCTCCTTGCCGTGCAGAGACGCCCTTATCCGATCACAAGGATCTTCTTGCCAATAATACCATGCGGATAAGACTAAGGGGTGAACCTATCTAGTGTTCATCATTGGGTTGGAATACATAATCTCAAAATATGGGTACTAACACTTAGATCTGTTTAAATGTTTTTGTTTGGAACTGAGTGGTCCTGTTTAATGGATTTTCAGTATAAGTTCAGATACGAAGAAGACTTGATGGTAAAATGTTATTTTTCCAAGCATAAACTGGTATCGGAAGTTCTTGATGGGGGTCTTAAGAATAAAATCGAAATTCACTGGTCGGATATAATGGCTTTGAAAGCTAGCTACTCTGATGATGCCCCTGGAACATTAGATGTTGTGGTAATGAACAGTGTTGTTTTCTGTTTGGCTTCGTAATGAACAGTGTTGTTGTGCATTTGGCTTTGTTTAACCAGTGCCTTTGTTTAAAAGACGAAAATTGGATTGTAGATTGGACTTGGTATATGGATTTGGGTCAACGGGTTAGATTGATAAAAATATGAATAGACTAATATACCCATACATATTTAATGGAAGATTTATACTTAACGGCAACTTAACGGAGGAACATAGATTTTTCTAGGTTTAATAGCTGGGGTGTTTTTTTTTTCCAAAAATAAAGTTTATGTATATAAATGGACACTTTGAAATAGTTCAGGTATAAAAATAAATAATTACCCTAAATTGAACAATGAAAGCTATAAGCTTTAGAAAAGGTCATATACCATAAATGCGAAGTTGCAAAGAAACAAAAAATAGTTGGTATGAAAAGACTCTTATCTTTCATTAATGAAACCAACTTTTAATCTACCAACCTAGCATTCATGTCAGTTTATATAAAAAAGTATGCACCATCATCACTTCAAGCAGAATTCACTTCTACAATCTACCAACCTAGCATTCATCTCAGTTTATATAAAAAAGTATGCACCATCATCACTTCAAGCAGAATTCACTTCTACAGCAATGGCCACCACACCCTTTGCATCACTCATCTAATCTAATCCATTACAGATGACTTCAACTTTTAATATCTGTTCCAAAGAAAAATCCCCAACAAACAATCTAAGGAAACTCACTCTTTCTTTTTGCATAATATTTTATTGTCCCGAAGACTCCACCATAATCGGGAACATTATACACCAGAAAACTTCTTAAATCCCAAGATAGATGGACCAACCCCAGTCACACCATTCGGAAATCCTTATATCAATATCCATTATCAAATCACCAACAAAAACTTACCAAAACCTACGAGCCGAGAAATTTAGCCGAATCATTGAAAGATATGGAAACCTTAATTGAAACAGAAATAAACCGGAATAGTGAAATATAAATTCTTATCCGGATTAAATACGATAATGGAAGGTAGACGGAGGGAGTGTCTAGAATTGCATCCTATGGAGGAGCACGGTCGGGTGGGATGAGGAATGAACCGGGGGCAGCTGTCAGAAAGAGGTATGTTAATTCCACAATAAGCAACGCGAAATCAAATTAAAAAAGAAAGGCAGAATTGCATAATCAAAAGAACCACAATAAAATAGCGAACCTTTTGCTCGGAGAGGTGCCACGCGGCACGGCGCTGGTTCGCTCGAGTACGAGGCTGGCGCGATGTCGGTGACAGAGGTGGAAAGAGGAGACAGAGGCCGCCGGATTTCGAAATCTAGGCAGTGGGCGCAAGGGGAATGTAGCGTTGAAGGTGATGGAGATTGGGATTGGGAACGAGATGTGCGATGTCACAGGTAGCTGGAGGCGGAGGAGGACAGTAGACGCGAGAATGAACGGAATGAGGATGGAAGTAGGGTTTTAAACGAATCAAATATTTTTTCATTCGATTCGTGATTCGATTTGAAATTATTCGAAATTTTGATATTCGATAAATATTTGATTCGATACGATATTCGATTTTGTATTAAATTATATATAAATATATAAATTAATTTTACTAAATAATTTAAAATTTAATTTTAATCACTATATTTACAAATTTAATATAAATATATTTTTTTGGGTACTAATATAAATATATTGACAAATGAGTATTAAAATATCAAATTTGATCTATAAATCGAACTAAATATTGAAGTTAAATAATTAAAATTAATTTAATTAATTATTAAATTACCTTATAGAATAATTCGATTCGATAATATTCGATAAACTTAATCAAAGCGAATATTGTAGTATTCGATTCGATTCGTTTACAACCCTATGGAAACATGATTTAGCTTGGGAATGGATTGAGGTTCGGACTAGGCTAGGTGTGAGGTCTGGAGTATAATATTAACAAATCGCCACCTGACATGACATGGTGATCTGTACTACTTACATTTTATTTTTATTTTTTAATTGTTTTTTTTTTAGAATAAACGGCATTAAAATCCATTCCAGACCAAAAGTTGGTACAATATACAAGCAATGGAATACAAATCCCAGAAAATAGTGATGGTAGTCTCCATTAGCCAACAAATCCGACACTACCACAAATAAGATAAAAGGCATTTGGCACGAAGTCTCAAAAGCACAACAGCATCAACATTCCCAGTTGTCTTTCATTGCGATCAACCGACGAGTCCCAAACCTTTCTACGAGCAAACTGATCTGCACTAATTCCCAGTGACACCACCCTAAACTCCACCGAGCCTCACCCAAGCACAATCAGATCATGCCAATAACAACTGTTCAAGACAGACCGTCCTTCCCAGGGTGCCCTGTGCGCCTTCCTTTCTAATAAAAAATTCCTCACAATAGAGTTCTCAAGTGAAAGATCAAAATGACAATCCATAAAATTGCTTCAAACAAACATATTTCCCCTACAATTTATACCCTAATTCGCTGCATTGATACCAAGAAACTTTGAATAAGAGGGAAGCGGAGTCAAGGCTAGCTGGAAAAAAAGGAAGACCAACAATGGGAAATGAGAAATCGTAGAGACCCTACATCAAGTAACCCAAATCAAACTACAGAGGTGAGATCATAGTCAGGGCCTATCCCTCAATTCTTAAAACAATCAATCTAATTGCATCATATCTTGTCAGCCCCTACTTCTGGAATCCCAGTTCTCATATCAATCTTTCTTTTTTCTTTTCCGCAAT
Organism: Hygrophila difformis; assembly: GCA_030278955.1. NCBI lineage: Eukaryota > Viridiplantae > Streptophyta > Magnoliopsida > Lamiales > Acanthaceae > Hygrophila > Hygrophila difformis. The sequence goes on along the minus strand of JAOANR010000002.1, from coordinate 43,543,072 downwards.
TTTTCTTTTTTCCAATACATGAATTTTTTTTTCTTTTTTTTCATCCTTTTCAATGCTTATCGAACAAATTTCTAGGGGCTGCCCAACACACAATAATAGAATTATGATAGACATAGCAGCATCTTTTCTCTCAGGATACCAATCTACCACCCAATCCTTGTTACTAACAGAAGGAATATTTCGTAAGGCAAAATTTGAGGAGGAGAAAATAATACTTCTTTGATTTACCACTTGACGTTTTACATCCACAAACTCCACATATTTATACTAGGGAAATACAAATGATTCATCCTCCCTAATACATTAACATTTAATATATTCATCCTCCCTAGTTAATTTAATATTTAATAGATTCATCATCTAGATACACTTAATCAAGTGATTCATGAATAGATGAATTAGGTGAGGTTCAGCTAGGTCTAGTCTATACTAAACAACACGCCTAATGGTTGGAGCAGCAAACTCGGATTCGGCAAGAATCTCATTTTTTGGTAGTACACCTATCCACTAGTACAAGTTCAATTTATCTCCAACAATGCCTCCCGTAAATTGAACTTGCTCTTGACTCCCAGTGCAGCAACATTCTTGGTGAAAGAATGCCCTCCAAGTGGTTTTGTGAAGATATCGGCCACCTGTTCCTCACTTCGACAATATTCAATATTGATTTCTCCTTCACTAACAAGTTCCCTCAGAAAATGGAACCGAAGACAGATATGTTTTGTCCTCCCATGTGGATCTTTGGAAACTGAGATAGCAGAAACATTGTCACAGTACAATGTTGTCGGGTCATTTTCCTTGAATCCCAAACTGTTAAGAATGCCTCTTAGCCATACAAGTTGGCTACCTGCAGAAGACGCCGCAACATATTCGGCCTCAGTTGTGGATAACGCAACAATTGGTTGCTTCTTTGAACTCCATGAGAAAATGCCACTTCCAAGATTGAAAGCATATCCTGAAGTGCTACGTGAATCATCAACACTTCCTCCAAGATCGCTATCTGTATAGCCACTAAGTTTGATAGGAACTTGTGCTTCATAAAATATGCCATACTCCATCGATCCTTTGACATATCGTAAGATTCTTTTGGCAGCTTCCCAATGATTTGAGTATGGATTTTCCATAAACCTGCTAACCAAGCTCACGGCAAACATGATATCGGGCCGAGTGGCAGTAAGATACATCAAATTACCAATTAAGCTCTGAAACCTGGTTTTGTCAACCAATTTTCCTTCTCCATTTTTACTCAACTTCAAACCTGTTATGCAAGGACTTGAAACTGGATTCGCCTGGTCCATATTGAACCTTTTTAAAACTTCAGCAGCATATTTTTCTTGCGAGATGAATATCCCAGCTTTAGATTGTTGCACATTGATCCCAGGAAATGATGCAACTCTCTCAAATCTGTCATCTGAAATTCTTCCATCATAGAAACTTTGAAGGACTCCAGCATCTCTATATCATTGCCAGTAAAAATTAGATCATCCACATAGAGACTCACAAACATAAATCCTCCTTTCTGGTTTCTTTTGATATACAGCGTATGCTCAAAAGGGCATCTTTCGAAACTTGTCTTCAAGAAGAATTCATTAATTCGTCCATACCATGCTCGCGGCGATTGCTTTAATCCATAAAGTGCCTTTTTTAATTTATACACTTTATGTTCTTCTCCCTTTCGAACATATCCAGGCGGTTGCTCCAGGTAAATTTCTTCTTGAAGGAATCCATTCAAGAAGGCCGACTTCACATCCATTTGAAACAATTTCCATCCACTTTGAGCTGCAAGTGAAATAATAAGTCGAATGGTGTCAAGTCTAGAAACAGGGGCATATACCTCATTAAAATCTTGTCCTTCCTTCTGTTTGTAGCCCTTCGCCACTAATCTTGCTTTGTACTTGTTTACAGATCCATCAAGATTAGTCTTTGTTTTGTAAACCCACTTCACACCAATTGGAGATTTGTGTGAAGGCAAATTTGCAAGTTCCCATGTCCCATTATTTTCAATGGAATTGATTTCATCATCCATGGCGTGTACCCATCTTTCATCCTTCACAGCTTCTTCATATGACACCGGGTCACTTCCAGCAAAAAATGCAAAGTACACATTGTTTTGTCCAATGACCTCTTCGGTTTCATCATAGAGTTCCCTCAAACTCCTTGTTCTTCTTGCCACTGGTGAATTTTGGGGTAGTTCTTCTCCACCATCAAGAGCAGGCTGCACAGGTTGAGCTTCACTTTCTCTAAAATCAATATCCTGCTAATTTGATAATTCAGACAGATTTGAAAAATTATAGGAAGCATTTTCATCAAATCGTACATCCCTGCTAATGACAATCCTTTTTGTCTCAGGATTGTATAACTTGTAAGCTTTCGTCCTCTCACTATAGCCAATGAATATGCATTTTTCAGATTTATCATCCAACTTTGTCCTTAAAGCTCCTGGAATATGTGCATAAGCCACACAACCAAATGTTTTCAAATGGCCAACATTTGGGTTCTGGCCATGCCACGCCTCATTTGGTGTACAGTTTTGCAAACTCTTTGTTGGTGATCGGTTGATCAAGTAGACCGCACAAGCAACAGCTTCTCCCCAAAATTCAGCCGGCAAATTTTTCTTTTTCATCATGCACCTGACCATCTCCATAATCGTTCTATTTTTCCGCTCCGCGATACCATTTTGTTGTGGCGAATATCGGGCCGTCAATTCATGTCTAATACCATGCAGTTGACAGAATTCCTCAAACGTTGACGATAAATATTCTCCTCCACGATCGCTTCGCAAAACTTTGATTTGATTTCCTGTATACTTCTCAACCCTTGCCTTGAAATCCTTGAAGCAGGAAAATGCTTCGGATTTTTCCTTCACCAAATACACCCAAACTTTTCTGGTAAAGTCATCAATAAATAACAAGAAATATCGATTACCTCCGAAAGATGGAATTGGGATCGGGCCACAAAGATCAGTGTGGACGAGCTCCAATGGTGCCTTCGATTTCCAATTTGAATTTGATGGGAATGCATCTCGGTGTTGCTTCCCAAGTTGGCATTCTTCACAGATTCCATCTACCATTTTGATTTTGGGCAGGCCAAACACAATGGATTTATTCGCCAAATCCTTCAAGCTCCCGAAATTGAGATGTCCAAATCTCTCATGCCATAAATTGGAAGTCTCATCACTTCCAGTAAGATAGCAGGCATCATTTAGGATTTCTAGTTTCACAGTAAATAAATTGTTTGATCCCAAACCAATTTTTCCCACAGTTTGATTATTCTTCTTCATTGTACAAGAATTGCCAACAAAGCGAATATCAAATCATTTCTTCAAAAGATGACCAACATTGAGCAGGTTGCTTTTCAGGCCTGGAACGAAAAATACCTCAGAAATTTTCTCAATTTTGTCATTCTTTGCTTTGAATGACACTTCATCAACTCCTTCAATCTTGTAAGATTTTGAATCTCCAATTCTAACCTATCCATGGTTAGTCTCAACAAGAGTGGAAAATAAACTCTTATCTCCCGTCATATGTTTACTCGCCCCACTATCCAAATACCATATGTTTCCGAAATTTCCTTCAGAAGCAATCAACAAAGTTTCTGAATTCTCTGATTCATTCCTATGCATCAAGCCATTTTCTCTTTTCTTCTCCGGATATTTCTCCCAACAGTCTGCCATTTTATGTCCAGGTTTGTGACAATAATAACACTCTATATATATAAGGTTTAGTACCTTTATAATTCCCACGACCTCTACCGCGTTGAGAATTATTGTAATTGTCACGACCTTTGTCCTCTTCTTCCTGATCCTTGTTCTACATAGGTGGTTTCCCACCTCGGCCTCCACCACGGCCTTGACTGCGCCCTCGTCCTCGAGCTCGATGAGAGCCACGGCCTCCCGTAAATTGGGACTTTAATGCTTGATCGTGAGAAAAAATGATTTGTGGATTTCTTTGAAGGATCCGTGCTTCATGGGCTTCCAATCTCCCTTGCAAGCTTTCTATCGACATTGTTGAAAGATCTTGAGACTCTTCTATGGCCACCACAACATGATCAAATTTACTTGGGAGGCTCCGCAGGAGTTTCTCAACAACTCTTTGAGACTCCACAATTTCCCCATTTGATGCCATTTGATTCACAATCGAGTTTGCCTTTGTGAAATATTCTGATATTTTTTCACTCTCCTTCATCTCCATTTTCTCAAATTCAGCCCACAACGACTGTAAACGAACTTTCTTAACTTGATCTTGGCCACGATAAATTGTTTGGAGAATATCCCATGCCTCTTGTGAACTTGCTACCCTGGACACCTTTTCGTACACTTGAATTTCGATTGCCTGGAGTATTTGGAAGAGAGCCTTCCGATCTTTCTGCCTTTTATTTTTCAAGAGATCTCGTTGAGCATTGGTAAGTTGGGTCTCATCTTCTAGAGCACCCACACCTTCGTCGACGACACTCCACAGGTCTTGAGATTCAAGACATAACTTCATCAAGTTACTCCAGTAATCGAACTTTTCTCCATTGAATCGAGGGATAAGAGAGACAAGGTTGTTGGACATTTTTTGGACAAGGCTCTGATACCAGATGTTAGTAACAGAAGGAATATTTCGTAAGGCAAAATTTGAAGAGGAGAAAATAATACTTCTTTGATTCACCACTTGACCTTTTACATCCACAAACTCCACATATTTATACTAGGGAAATACAAATGATTCATCCTCCCTAATACATTAACATTTAATATATTCATCCTCCCTAGTTAATTTAATATTTAATAGATTCATCATCTAGATACACTTAATCAAGTGATTCATGAATAGATGAATTAGGTGAATCTATCCACTTGTACAAGTTCAATTTATCTCCAACAATCCCAGTAGGCATCCTGACTTAACCCAAATATACACTAAGCCTCACACTCCCTGAAGCAATCCGACACCCCAAGATACCAATTGCAGAATTGTCACAGTAGCCCTCACAACTAAAGACTATGCAAAGACCATTCAAAAAATTCCCACTGGTTTATATGAACAAGGGACGACATTTAAACAAAATTGTATGGTGAAACCAGTGGGATTAATCATGATTCACATGATATAAGAGAATGGATGAAGGGAGGTTAGCATCAGATAAACTAACCGCCAGAGAGAATGCCCAATGCAGCGAAATGTTAAATATGCAGGCTCGGAATGTGTGCTGAAGCAAGTCATATCATGTCAAAATGAACATCACATATGAACACATCCCAATTATGGCACAGATCTCACCGGGTTAAATGGCAGTTGGCTAAGTGAATTCAGCAAGTCTGTCCACTAGTACCCTCACCCGTCTTCAAAGTTCTTAGCTTTGCCTCGATCAACATAAAAGGTAAATGAAGCCCTCCCGTCCCTGTATCAATCAACAATTAGCCACCTTGGGTCACCTCGCAGCTCCAGTATCAGCATCCTTGCAACCAGTGTCGGATAGCATTGCACCAGCAGCCTCCAACTAGAGCGTCAGTAACCTTGAAACCACTACATGCTGCTACATCATCTACACGTTCTTGAAGTAGAATCAGCTTCCAAACCAGAATGGCAACTTCAAATCTTTATGTGCCCCAGCATATCTGTGTAAACTTAAGGTATCCTTCACATCCAATTGCACCAACAGCAGTACCTAATACAAAATTTATATATATATATATATATCTATATATTATATATATTTCTCAATTTATATATATCTAATATATATATCTATATATTATATATATTTCTCAATTTGTATATATCTAATATATATATGCCACTTTTTAATGAATAGTACCTAACGAGGAATAATACTATTTTTTTTTACTCAAATTACGAATCTTGCCCTCACCATTGTTTATGCATCTTTCCCTCGCCATTCCCGATTTTCACAGAATTCCTCCTCAGCCTCGCCTTCTCGCTCTCAATCTTCTGTCCAATTTTGTAGTTCCCACTCTTCTGTCGCCCTCATCGTCTTCCGTGTGCCCGTCGGAAATCGTTTGACCATCACTAGGTCTCGCCTCCCTCCGTCGCTCGCCAGCCCTTGGTGTTCTCTGATTGTGGTTCCATCGCCACCTCAGCCACGCCGGCCTCGTGCGCCGCCTGCTCTCCTTGCCTGCCATTCCGACCCCAGCCACGCCGGCCTCGTCCTTCGCCGCACCCCCCTCCGCGAACGCCTCGCCTCACTTCATCAATACACGAAATTTGGTGCCCTTATTTTCGGATCGCACGTCATGCCCAACGAACACTAGCGTTGCTGCCGAGACAAAGCACGGGCGCCGCCCTCACCCAGCCGCCTCTTTTGCTTCCGACGCACTGCCCATTACAGAATTTGAGGTTACCTCCTCCCCACCATCCGCCCCAAATCCCTTCGCCGCCGCCGCCACCCACGAGCGCTAGTGAGGCTCCTGTCTTCGCTGAGCTTTCTTCCTCATTAGCTCTCCCATCCCTACCTTTTTTGTCTTCTCCTTCTACACGATGGCCCACATTTGTGCAAGGCCACTGGCTTCCCATCGCCGCGTAACTCCGAGTGTGCCTACAAGGAATCGTTGGTGCTGCTGCGTCGCGGCGGAGACAGCCTCCCTCCCGACCAAGGTATTGTTCCTGCTTTATCCTTTTTCCTTTACTCGATTGATTTTGTCGATTGTATTTAAGTTGAGTGCAAATCAGCCAATGGGTTTAATTAAATCATTTTGCAAGCGATGATGTTCAAATTATTGTAATCAGTTCCTTTTCATTGTTCTGCTTTTTAAGTTTGTTCAAACTCACATGGATTTGTTGATTACCTTAAAGATACGTGTGGTTGTAATATAATTACATATATAATTGAACAGATTTTGGTTCTTAAAACCGCCATGTTTTACATGGGGTTCAGTTTAATCCTAGATTCAAATCGCTTCTTCTACGCAAATGCCTCCGTTGTTGGCTATAATGTTTGTGGTATTCTTTTATTCAAAGAATCAAAGAAATATTGAAGGAATATGAATGCCAATGCAGTTGGAAGTTTATGGTTCTGGATTTTTGTTATAATGATATTGCTCTGCTTAATTTCAGTTCGAATTTTCTAGATTTATTCTTTACTTTATTGGCAACATGTCGCCATTAGAGCAGAAAAAAGACAGCCCTTTTGTAAAGGTTGGAGTCTGCATTTAATTCCATGTAAAGATCAAATTTTCAATAACAGTTTTATGACGAGCTAAATTCTTTTCCTGCATCCAGTTTTTCTTGAAGGGGAAATGCTTTGGATGACAAGTGTACGCACAGATCACAAAATCGCCTCACATCCTGCCGTTATTGGATTATTCTGTATGCAGCCTGCCGCCGACCCAACGTTCAATTGATTTATGCGCCCCCCACATTCTTCCATACTTAGCCGGTAAAATTGGAACTTTAATCAATTTGGATTTAGGTTTCGTGTTTACATTTACGTTTTGCTTGTTTAGTTCGGTTGACTTCTCGGAGTTTGGCTTAGCAGATCATTCCTATTTTCAGAGGGTGATAGAGCAGTTACAAAAAATGGCCTCTCATGAAAATTAGAATAGCGATAATGATGATCCAGTCGATCTAACAGGCAATGATGGGGATGAGGATGCTTCAAATGTTGGTGTACGAAGATTTTCTTATGCACTTAATTATTTCTCAAATTGAGGTAAAACGTTTTTCTCCAAGCATGAACTGCATAGCTCTCTGCGGGGTTCTGTGCTGGTTCATTGGCATCGAGAGCAAAGCGTGGGCGGTCGTGCTGCGTGGCGACTGCGACAGCTGTTGCAGAAGGTATTGCTTGTTATTTTAAGGATTTAGGTTCTGATTCTTTTTATATGAAGTTATTTACTCCTATTTTTCTTGTTTGGTGTATCATCTCCATTTATGCCTATCGTATGTTGGTCAAAATGTTTAGGTAGAGCGGCACCAGTATTCAGTTGTAAAAGGTTAAATTTTTGCGATGCATTTGCGCTCATTATGCCTTTGTTTTCCTCCCAGTTTCCGAATTTTGTTGTGTCACGGAATACAGGCGTGGTGCTTTATAAAGAAATTTTACCTATCTTTGAAACGAATCTTGTGGTGTACAATTTTGGCTTCACTGATTTATCTCATTTGGCGCCGACTCTCGGTGTTTTGGACTTTCGGTTTTGCTGTTTAATTATTCTTTTTGCTGCCTAGTTGAGTGCAGCATTCATTAGTATGAAGTATTTGCTTGCTATCATTGTCTAAGATGCATAATTTGTGCTTGCACTTGCACTTGCGCTTTTTCTTATTGCAAGGAAATTCTTTGCCAAGTAAATATATATTTTTTCGTACCCTTTTCTCCTTGCTCATGGAGTTGGCATTGCGGATACCTTCGTGTGTGCCTCTTGCTGAATGCTTGAACCCTGGTTTGCCTCCTTCTAAGGTAAATTAAAATTGTTATGTATATTTCTTTATTCGAACATAGTTCATGATTGCATTTATATAATCACTAGCCACATAGGATTCTAGTACTCTTGTTTAGGATTCCATTAATTTTTATTACTTTTAAGACTCTGTATAAGACTCTTTATCGAGTGTTTTATTGCTGAATAGATGGATTCATTCTATGTTTAAGGTAGTTATACTTTTACTTGAGGGATCAAAGGAAATCTCTGGTGAGGATTCTATTCTTCTTTATAACAAAATTTTGGATTCTATTTTTCTTTTAAAGCATCTTGATTCTCTATACTCTTATGTTTTACTTTGGAATCTTCTCAGGCTGATCTCATTATGACTTTTCCTTGTGGCTGGTATGATTAGAACTTAGCTCCTTTATAAATTCTCTATTAAACATGGTTGAATCCATTATTTCATCTTATGCGACAAGAAATGCATTTCCTTCATGTTTACTTTTCTTATGCTTTCCTGTCAGTGTTGTGGGTATTCCTCAGGGTAACAATTTTGCTTTAATCTATTATAGGTGTTTACTACTCGACAGTTACGATATGAGCTACAGAAGTTTAGGCCACTAGCTTGGTGTCTACTGATAAATTTATGGACCAATGTTGCAATAATAAGTTATAACTTCAAATTCCACAGTAGTTTGCTCAGTTTTGGCACGGGAGGTATTTTGATCAAACAATCAAAAAATCAATATGAAAATTTCTTTGTCGATGATCAGTGAAGCCAACCGAGAGAATGAAATAATAGCTTAGATGATGTTGATGGAGTAGAAGCACCATCAGGTGCTATTTGTAAGGAGTCTTGCCATTTCCCATATGAGGTAATTGTGGTAATTATCATTTAAATTATGCCCAAAGATTCCTCTCTTAAATACTCCATTTTTCTTGTCGCTTGTTATTTTTATATGTTCTTTAAAAAAATTATCATAGAAGACATTTTTATAAACTACGCCATTTTACTACATATTACTTATCCTAGATACAATTCAATCACATTTTTTTCCCCTCACAGAATAGCGTGCGCCGAGAGGCTTCTTTAGAAGCTCTTGAAGTTGCTTTGGAAGCCGCCTGTACTTTCCTTGATTCTTAGGTACATACGATGATTAGTGTTTGGATCTGGGGGTGTTGGTAACTTAAAAATATTGGTGACATGATTTTATACCGACTTGTGCTCATCTTTTTGCCTCTTGAATTACCTTCTCTCTTTTGCCTATGAAGGGTACCTCCAACAACAACAGATTTTTTATGTTACTTAGGGTGAAATTTAAGAATATTGTGATAGTACCATATTCCCTTTTTTTATGTTCCTATGAGTATACATTTTTTTTGTTTTCTTTGTAGATGTCAGCATAGTTGTCTGTGTTTCTGATCAAGCAGCAGATTTAGATATCCAGGCATATCCATTGCTGGATGAGCTTGCGTCAAAGATCAGCACAATGAATTTGGAACGAGTTTGTAATTAAAAAAACAACTCATTGCATTGACTAGGAAAGTCCAGAAGGTACAAAACTCGATCCATAAGTTTTTTTCCTATCTCTATTTTATGATATATTATTATTATTATTATTATAAAATATTCCCTATGTTATTATTATTATAAAATATTACCTAGCTTACCAATCAATCTAGATTTCGTGCTGCCTCATTTTTGTTTTTTCCTTGTTTGTTTGTTTGGTAATGAATTTGGCTATACAGTATAATGTGTTGAGGTCCTGCCTCATTTATTCTTATGCTTTTAGGTTTCGTGTGGTTCTTTCTATGATAATACTTCGCATATCAGGGAAAGCAAGAAAGTTTGAACTTGAGGTCCTTGCCTCATTTGTTCTTTCAATGGAAAAGTATTATTGGCCTGGGTTGCTCAAAACTTGAATTAGGTACTAAAATTTTTGTTCTTGTATGCATGGAGTGCTTGCTGCAATAGACAGTGTCTTACAAATCTTCTATTTTTTTTTTGCTGAAATCTTGAACATTTTCAACAATTTTATGGCTCGGTTTTTGTTGCTTAAATCTACTGTTATTTTTGCTGAAATGTTTGGTTTAAAGTTAATTTTTATTGTTATTTTGAGTGATTTTGCACCACACCTTTTTTTTTGGGCTCTGTTACTTACCCTTGTTGTGCAAGAAATTCCTTGGGATTACTTTATTAAATTTTGGTTTTCTTAGCATTTTCGTTTTTGCTTGTTCGAGGGATTCTCTAGCCTTAAATTCGTGAACATGTCACTAATTAAGAGTTAGATAGGCTTAAATTTATGCCCGAATGCAAATGAAGCTTTATAAAGATATGTTTATCCAATCCAAATAGTCACCTCTGACCCAGCTGTAAAATCTGCTCATGAATAGGAATATATGTAATTACATGATAGTTATGACTATTACATGATGGCCTTGCTCACGCGTTTTTTGAATTTCAATTGTATCTGACATTTTTGTTGTAGTTTTATTGACCAAGTTCTTCATGTAGCTTTGCTTTAGATATTGTGAGGTTGTTTTACTGTTTTCTTCTATGTTCCGTCTAATTAAATTTTTGTGCTTATGTATACCATTTTAGTTAAGAATCGATTATGTTATGGAATCTGCAAGAAAGAAAAAACCTAATTTTTTAAGCATTATCTCTTTGGACTATATGAGATCTCAAGATGTCTACCGAGGAGACAAAAAAAAAAAAAAATATGGCCGTTATTCATTGGTCAAAAAATTCTTTCATTTATTGATTTATTGAGGCACATTGCTTCCAAATTTTTACTCTTTTTTTAATTCCCTAAATTGTTGTGGCTGTAAGTATTTTAATATGCTCATTGCTTTTCTCCCTTTGTCTCTGCAGTTCCCATCACTGTTATTTGTTCTTGATCATGGTGTGTGTTCTGCTACCTGCCTTGTTTATGGTTTTGCGAAAAAATTTATATTGTATATTTAATTAATTATATTGGATAGTTGTAGAAGATATAAGGTGGCCACCATTAAATCCTTGGATATAGCATTCAGTTTTCCTCTCTCCCTCTCCATTCACTGTTTTGATCATCTTGCAGAATACTTTTCGATTGACTTTGGAGGATACTGCTTGGTTGTTTTGGGGATTTAAACTTTTACCAGCTCAGGTTTTTAAATATGAAAAACCTTTTTGTGATTTACCTTACTGAATTGCAGGATGTTCGAGCTACATTGGTCATTTGCCAATGGGGTTTTGATGATGAGGCAAACCACTTACTAATGCACATAAATTTACCTGTTCGGTGGGTTGGTGCTGTCGAGTTACAGTTGTATCCATAGCCACAAGTTTTCGTCCACCTCTGCAATTCCATCATTCTAATTTGACGTGTTTGTAATATCAGTCAATTGTGGGTTTTCAATTGTGGGTTTTTTAATCCTTGTGCTTTTGAACTTTGGATATAGGTCGGAGAATTGTGCCAAGATTTCAGGAGTTGACACCATAAAAGTTGGGTGCTACCTGGTTATATTTTACCATTGTCATTGTCGGGACTTGGATGAATCAAATAACAATCTTAATGAGTGTGATCGCCATTTCTCAGTCTGGAAACTAGAAGACTATACTCCCCTGTTTTCCTTCTGCTTCTTTTCCCTCCGTTTCCAGGTATTTTTCTTTAACATAATTTTGTTTACTGTTTACAACACTATCTCTACTAAATCTATTCTTTTTATTCGTTTTTCTTTTTCATCTTTTTTGGTTGAATGTTGTTTGGAGTATTTGAATGTATATATGGATTGGAAGTTTTTCGATTACTGATTATGTTATGTTTCGTTCAGTTTTTAATACGGTCTCTCTCGTTTGAATTTATTTATCTTGTCATGCTTATTTGAGTGGTTGTTCAATTTGAGAGATTCATAGATTGTGGAGAAGCATGGATCAGGCAACTAAATGTATTGTTTTGTTGAATCTATCTTTGTAGTTTCCTTTGTTTGCATTTTTTGTTGCAAATACAGCAGCATGCAGAAGCTATGCTTGCTTATGAATCTTGGGTAAAACTGAAAAATGCTATGTGGAACTGGAAGTTGTAATCTTCTCTTTCATTGTCATTGTCAGGACATTCTTGTTTTTAGTTTTCTCTCTATGCATATGATCTTTGTTGTAGCTTTTACTATTTCATTTCTTTTGAAGATCATTTATATTGTGAAATTGAAACTGCACGCCATGTGTACGAAACTATTATTTATGTATCCTTGTATTAACACAATATGATATGCTAATAAAAATTGATGCTTATGTAGGATATAACTGAGTGTTGGAACTGTTGAAATGAAACTTTGGGTATTTAATGCTATCTCGAGTTATGCAGCATGAAATTCCGAATTTATGTGTTGTATCCATGTCAAAATTTTAAGCAAGTCCATATGATATGTTCTATTGTTCTTCAATATGCATATCTATCCAAAGATTTAAAACTGTGTCACTCAGTTTTGTTATTTCTAGGTGATGTACTGTTGCATTGTGTGGTTGATGCAATATTGGGTGCATTGAGGCTTCCAGATATTGCCCAGATCTTTTTGGACACCAATTCTGAGTAGAAAGTGCCTGATATTGCCATTGTGAGTGTTCTTTCATTTCTTTACACAGTCTTTTCGAATGCCATTAGTCATGCTAATGATGTTCATTGTTTAGTGCACTGTTCTTGATGATATTGCTAATTAATTACAGATATGTGATGTATTTTTTGCTGTTAAGCCCTTGTTCCATGGTGATGAAACTTGGTAAGCTTTTCTCCTTACTTTGTTCTTGGATTGCTTGTGTTTCTTAAATTAGGTCTGCTCTTTTCCTTCTTGATAATTTATTTTCATGGATGTACCTCTTATGGCATTGAAATTCTCCATATGCTTAATGCTTATTTTCATGGATGTACCTCTTATGATTGCATTTACAATTCTCCAACATTTAATGCTTGATTGCTTGATGCTTAATGCTTAATGCTTCATTTAATGCTTAATGCTTGATGCATTTACATCTTAAATTAGGTTAGATGACAGATATGATCCTGCACAATCCAATGGTTTGTATAAAGATGATATTTGAACTTGGTTTGGTTATTCGTGATTGGGAACTTGGTGATAGATATCTATTTATACTTGTTAGCAATTCTCTTGTGGATTGTAGTGGAAAAGTGTTAAGCAACCATTTTTCAATAACTGGTAAGTTTCCTTTGTTCAGAGATCTAAATCCTTCTATCCTTCAGGTTTAACTTTTAATAGGCCTGGTTCTTTTGGTTCTGTTTATTTACCGCATATCGCAGCTAGCAGTCATGCAGGTGCTGGAATTTATTCACCGACTGTATCCTCTTCTGTATCCTTAATTGAAAGTATTTTTTTCCCTGCCTCATTCTCGTGGTTTACTTCCTCTGGTTTGATAACCATTTCTCTTCAAGTTGATGACAAGCCTATATTAGTTCTTTGCACAGGTTTAAGTTGATGACAAGCCTATATAAGTTGATGACAAGTTTAACTAAATATTTGGAGTTCTTTGGAAGATGGAAACTTTGAGTTCTGGACTATTGCTTATCTTCTTTTCGTATTTTGAAATACTATGCAGTATTTGAAGGTATAAAGCCAAAAACCCCTCTATGACGCCCTACAGAAAGTTAAAGGTAAATGTTAAGAATCTCATCATATCATATGTGGGTTTGATAATTTGAAAATACTTTCACTTTCCATAAGGAATTAAGGATTGATTATTTATCTTGGTTTACAATGTTTTGACTGTATAGGGAGTGTAAATTAATTAGTGAGTTTTGGAAACATTCCACATATTCTTTGTAATTAGTGAGTTCTAGACTATTGCTTCCCTTTTCATTTTTCCTTCGTATTTTTAGAGGAGTAGTAAAATGTTAAATAGATGTACCTTCAAAATATGTAATAGCCTTGATCTTTTCTTGGGAATTTAGACTTTTCCTGTTACTTTCATCGGCTTTCACTCTGAATTTCTGCGTGTTTAATGAATAATGTTGTAGCATTGCCTTTTTGGCACTAAATTTTAAGAATTGTTTATTTTTTGTTGATAGTTCATCTGTGTCCTGGTTTCTAAGCTTTGTCTTTATACCTGTTAAGGCTTTAATCAATCTGATGATGTCTCATCAGTGCCACCTCCTTTGAACGAACACACAATCAAGGTTGCTCAAGTTTATTCTACCTGCTAGGATGTAATATTTGTTTATATAGTTTTGAACTTTTGTGGTTTAAATGTTTAGGTGATTGAGTCACCTTTTGTTTGTATTTAATTATTTAGGACACCAGTTACCTGAAGGCATCCGGTTCCGTACACTTGGCTTCTTCACTCTGTTGCACCACGGTAAGGAATCTACATGAAGTTATTCAGTTTTAATTTATTATTCCAGTTTGTTATGCACTACACCTGATAAACCAAAAAAATGTAGGAAGAACATGGCATTAAAATTGGTGATTGGTCACAAGTGTTGAACGATTGAAACTAGCCATCCAAGTGGAGTGAAGTTTGGTTAGGCTTGCAATTGAAACTGGCCATCCACAGACACGCTCTTCTGAAGGTATTGATTTATAGTTCTGATGAAATCTGTTCCTTCACATAGTATGGTGATTTCACTTCCTTCACATGAAATCTGTTCCATCCACGGACACATTTGCTTGAATAATGCTTATCATTTCTTGAAATTTGTATAATGCCTGCATTTCTGCCTTGTTTTTTGTTACTTTCTTCTAAGTCACATGAAATCATTTCTTTGCAACACTTCTGAGTCATCACGATAGTCGACTTGTATAATGCCTTGTTTTTTGTTACCTTACAAATTTCCAAAGTATGTCTTCTAAAATATAAACAAATAAACTGTTTACCAAATTCCAGCAAAATCCAACTTTCAAGTCGACTATCGTCCCGCGCGGCGTCGCACGCACACCGCGAGTTCTAGTATATATATATATTACTTTCCCTTTTTTTATTAAAATCAATTTTTTTTTTACAACTCTCAACCGCCCATACAGCACCCAATAAAATGCCAATCCTCGATCGCTCGTTCAGCTACAGCTACAGGCAACCTTCTACTTTACCTTCACCCGCTGCCCCTCGGCGTGCCCATAGATCCGCAAGCTCGTTTCTCTCTCTCAAAATATGCTGTACCTTAACTTTACCACCGCAGTTCAGAATTGCGAAAACAGATGGCAAATATTTGGATTCTTTGCAAAAAATATTTTTTCATTATCGCGATTTCAAATTAGCGACTTTGTGCTAGTTTGGAAATAGGTGAATAAAAATGTACTATTGTTTAATAATAACCGCATACTCAGGAGAGCTGACAACCATTGATGACTGCTTCAATCCAACGGTTGAAATTAATCTTAGGGTTACTTTTGTAATTTAGCTCATATCCACAACAAAATATTATAATATGCTATTCCTTTATTTGGATTTTCTGAAATTTGATATGATATATAGATTCTTTGCATCGAGTAGGTAGATTTTCATATAAAACGTCCAAATCCAAGTTCATTTGAGAAAATTTGTAACATCCCGGGTGATTAAATTGTGATTTAAATTAATTATCAATAATTATATTAAAAGAATCTAGCATGATTTGTACAAAGTAAATTGGGCTAGAATAAATTCATAGTATGCAGGACAAATGAAAGCCCAATTTTCTTAATTAAAGGATTAAACGGTAAATTAGGGTCTGGTCACTTTTTAAAATTGTTTTCATTTTTTTAGGCCCCATCACTCATTTTGTTACGGTTTACACCCTATCATATGTTTTGACTTAGTAAAAAAGACCCACACTTTTTCTCTAATCCAGATTAACAATAATCATCCCATTTCGTTGAAACTAAACTCTAGATCTACAACAATGGACAAAAACCTTGCTTTTCTCCCCCATTCTCACTTCACCGTGCAGCCCCTATTCACCGTGCGCATCTCCCACCCGCAGCCCCAATTCACCGCGGCATCTCCATCCATACGGCAAGTCGAACTCCCACCGCGACGCGCAACCCCTAGCGCAATGAAGCTCTCCGGTCGATGTCTCGCGAGTTCTTCCCTTGCGAACCTACAAATGAAGCGCGCAGCCATCGACCACCGGAGACTCCTTCTGCCGCCGATAGACAACCAAGGGCGCAAATCCTTTTCATTGCTCTTCGATTACGGTAGTGTGAGCCTTCTGATTTTTTGCCTCTAAAATTGATTTTCATTGTCGTTTCTCTTAATCGGTAAGCTTGTGAACCTGCAAACCGTAAACGCATGTTATCTTGTAAATTAACAGCAATGGTTGGTGTCAGATTTGTGTTTTTAGGTGGAGGGGCGATGGAGTGATTAATTGGTATTTATTTGTTTATTTATTCCATGGGGTGGGTTAATTTCGTTGGGGTTCTTAATTTGTTGTTAATTTCTGGGTTAGTATGATGCACTTTTCATAATGTTGTGTGCTTGATTGTGATTGTGACCATACTTTGTCTCATTGTTTGGTTTTTGCCTCTCAATCATTCTTAGCTTGTTTGTCCTTGTGATCCCATGTGTCATACAAAGAGTTTCATTCAAGTGAGTATGATTTTATTCTTTCAGATAGAAGAAAGATGTATCTAAGGATTGATTTTCTTGCCCACAATAGTTCATAGTGTAGAATGTTTTCCATTCCCTATGTATCTTACTCCTTTCACATTGATTTTTTGTGTAAGCTATATAGGATTTAACTCTGAGTGATCTTTTCGTTCTCTAGCCAGAGCCATGAACTACATAATGCACACGTTGTACTCGAGTACACATTCTAATTTTTTATATAATTTTTTTCTATGTTGGTGTCATCGATTTAAAGTTTTGCATAGCTTTGATTTTTTGCCTGATGTTTCAACTGCGTATTTGACAGAAAAGATGAAGATGGTGTAAAGTATCTATATTTTGGAAAGCCAGCAAATATTGATTGAGGGTTGTTTTCTTTAAGACGATGCAGGTCAATTTTGAAAAGTCACCAAAATACAGTTTGTTGTGAATTCGTATGCAAAGTTTCTACTGTTCATTGTGCTTGTAACCACCCGACACAATGTTGATAGGGTAAGTTCGAAATCTCCTAAAACCTTTCTCAATAACTTTTATATTGTATTTTGCATATTAGATTGCCATAGTATTTTTCATTAAAACTTCGATGACGAAGTTGATTCTTAAGGAGGGTGGATTGTAATACCATAGAAATTACCCGAAATAATTTTAATTCATTAAGGAGACTTTTATTAAATATTTACACACTTGCTTAAAGAATTAGTATATTGATTTTTCTACAAAACAACACTTGTAAAATTATATATGTAAATTTGACTTTTCCAAAAGAAATATGAATTTCGATATCATGGGTAATAGAATTATATAGTTTATGGAATATTTTTTAAATCTATTTTTTTTCTAAATTATATATATAAGTTTTTTTTATATATACACACATTGGTCTTGAAAATTATTATGGGGATAGTATGTCAATATTTTAAGTATTTTAATATTCATTATGGAATAAATTTTTATAAAAATAAAAATATGAGTTTTTATGTGAATTTATGAGAATTAACTCTTATATATAAAAAATATATTCATAGATTATAATTTTTATTTGATGATGACATGAAGACTTTGTGGTTTGAGTATTGTTGTGAATAAAATAAAACCATGCAAGTATATTTTTATTATCTTTTTGAAAGCACATTAATATAAATACAATACTTGAAATAAATAAATAAATATTATATTATAATATCCAACTCATTAAGTATAAATGCATGCCACTAAATAATGGCAAGAATAATGATTTTTCTAGACAAACTAATACTTCAATCATTTTCATGATACACTACTTACACAAATATGAGGTTAAAAGCAATTGTAAGAATTTTTCTTCCTAAACAAGTAGATGAAAAATCAACATGATTAACAAGTGTCTTGGATGAATGGCTAGCAAAGAAAGGTGATCAATTATCTCTTGAACCCACCAAGATTAATAGCCTCCATAATAGGCAAATCATTATGTTAATAGACAACATGATGGACAAAATTAATAGCCTCCCAAATTAATAGCCTCTTTCTTAGGCTATAAGGACAAAATGAGTTGATACAAACACTCTAAATATTATTGCTCAAGACACACTTAATTGGATGATTGGTGAGGTTGGAGTTTCTAGCATTCAAACACACCAATCTCATCCATCTCATTAGCTAAATTCACTCCCCATCTATTCTT
Organism: Hygrophila difformis; assembly: GCA_030278955.1. Taxonomy (NCBI): domain Eukaryota; kingdom Viridiplantae; phylum Streptophyta; class Magnoliopsida; order Lamiales; family Acanthaceae; genus Hygrophila; species Hygrophila difformis. The sequence goes on along the minus strand of JAOANR010000002.1, from coordinate 43,524,484 downwards.
CCAAGTTCTCCCACATAGTGAGCATATGTGAAGGATTGTGGAGTC